>BPLR01009496.1:0-355200 GCA_021605095.1 Caerostris extrusa | reverse complement strand
ATTTAAAATGATTATGTATGTATTTAAAATGTATACTGTAATGATGATGTATTTAAGTCTTTTTATAGAAGTTTCGATGAAAAAATAATTCCGAATAAATAATGATGAAAAAATGATGAATCATATGATGAATCGAGCACTCGACTACCAAATGGTATGCGCCATCTTTTAAATTTCAAGGAGCATTTAATCCACTTGAAAATAATGCTAACTAAGCTTAGTATGTTTATTACTAACTAAGGAGGAAATGTTCATTCGTTGGGCTCTAACATAAATATCTTGGGACACGAATTAGGTTCTAGACGGCATCGACCAGATCCTGAAAAGGTGCAGGTAATTAGACGTCTGAATAGTCCAGCAACAGAAAGAACTCGTCCAGTGCTTGGACCGTACAAATGTTATCGTGAATATACTAGTGAGTACAGTGAATTGGTTTATACACTGGTGGAACTCGCTAAAGGAAATTTCCGATAATATTCCGTGGACAAGTATGAAATTGCTTTGAAGGATAGGTCTGAGGAACATCCTTACACTCTATACACTGGTTCCAAACAAACCCATTATTCATTCATTCAAATACTCAGATGAATACAGCTGATTGTCTTTCTCAGTGACTTCCGGGAAGATCTATCTGATCTCCTATGCCTGTCAGAAATTGACTAAGATACAACAACCTTGGTCAACCATAGTACATGAAGCACATGCTATTGTGTACGGTGTTTAAAGAAATTCAAGGCTTGGGTGTTTGGGAGCTGACTTTGAATTTTATACTGATCATAACCCTTTGCCTTACCTCACCAGAATGCTCCGCAATTGTCGTTGTTGTTATAAGATAGGCTTTTTCACTTCAGAAATATATTATAATTAAACATTGTCCTTAAAAATGCCCCATGAAGATACTTTGCCACTTTTAATGTGAACTGTGCAGATGATTTAAAGAAAAATCTTCTGCTAATACTAAAGTTAAATATGTGCTTAGTGTAATCATTTGTTATTTTTGTGTATTTGTGTTTACTTATGTATACTTATTTTTTATTGATTTTGTTTGTAATATATTAATATTTAAATTCGCGTAACTCATTATATAAAATAATTTTTTTTAATATGATTTCTGGAGGTTAATTCTATTTTTATTTTATTTGGGTAGTATTAATTAATAATTAATATTTTTGTTGTTAATTAAGGATGGTAATATTTCTATTATGCGTAAGTATTACTTCTGTACTATTACTTATCATATTAATAATATTTTTTTGTGCTTAACTAGTGCTACATTTCAAATTGTTTTTTTAATTTTATTTTGGATATGATTGTACACGCAGTATATTAGAAAAGTGGTATGCAGTTTAATCTAGTTTTTCAGAGAGCATCAGTATAATGCTTCAATCTTGAGTGGGAAATACAGTATGTGTTATTTTCTAGAAGTTTCGATGTAGAAAGGGTGATTAAAAGGAAAGTTCATTTCTAAAGGGGACAAGTAAAGGTCACCCCGGAACGAAAAATTAAGGTTATTTTCAGCCTTTCTTTCCCCAATGATGTCGCAATGGGATAGATAAGAAAACAGTTCGAGAGATGTACAGTAGACTTTGACCCACGCAAAAATCTAGTTTCGTGCTTAAGTTGGACGGGAATTGACGCGTAGGTCAATTTCAATATAAATTTGTATTAAGACTTAATTTAACAAGTTGAATTATATAATGTGAGGAATGAATAATGTAATAATAAATTACTGTAAATACAATGATACATATATTACAAAACCGGGGAAGTATTTCTATTGTGGAAGCAATCATTTGTGTAACCACTACAGAGAAACGACTTTATATGTATGCATATGTTTGGGGTCATGTAGGTAACTGACTTCGAGTATGTGTGTGTGTAGATTTATATATGTAGGTATGAGTGTGAATATGCATGTGTAGTATGCATGGGAGTATGAACGTGCACAAGCATACACACAGATATATACGCACAAAAACAGATATCTGCAAGAGTACTAACAGACACATAATGCACAAACTTACATATACGCTCTCAAACATACATACACGTGAACAGAAATAGATACACCCAGAAAGTAAGTACATACATACACAGCCATAAGGTTAATATATACACACAAACATGCATATGTATATACATTAAACATGAATATATATATACAAACTAGCACATGCATATACACCAACATACATATGTATATGCATTAAACGTCCACATACATACAAACTAGTACATGCATATACGCAAACATACATATGTATATACATTAAACGTCCACATACATACATACATACAAACAAGTATACATGCATATACACGAAAGAACCGGCATACACGAGCAAGAATATACGTACAAATGCTCATTCGTTTATATCCACTCAAGGGTAAACGCGCACATAAATATAAGCATATGTATTTATATGCATACATAAGTAATTATATGCATCTGTAGCTGAGAATATTCACATAGTCATGCTCATTGAGAAAAAAAAAAATTAACGCATGCATATTTATACATTGATTCATATACATACCAGTATATAACTAATGCAGATTAATTATATGAACATATGAACACATTCTTGCATATAAATAAAACCCTCATTTTCCGGGGGTAAATTTGAAATGCAATATGTTAAATTCGATTTGCAAAAATTTGAATTTGAAATTCTAAAGGGTAATTTGGTTTGCAAATGGGTGAATTTGGATTGCAAAACAAATATTACATCAGATTTTATCACATCGGGGGCATCTCACCGATATATAGCTGAGTATATGTGTACCATAAACATTCCTCCAACTAGTGATGAAAGGATATCATTCCTAGAGGTCCTTTTAGAGATAATTTACTCTCATTTCAATTCCTTCTATTACCTCACACTCTCCCTATATATATCTTGTTCAAATTTTCAATCGTTCATAAAATATTTTTTATTCATCCAATCAAGTTCAATACTTTTTTTTTTTTTTTTTTTCAACTTGTAGTGGATGACACTGGATGTTAATGCAGTTTTTTCAAATATTAATTCAGTAATTAAATTTAATTATTTAAGTTTAGTTTTTAGATTTAAGTTGCATATATCTACCAATAGATGGCGCCAGATAAACTTAAAAAAATGAATGAAAATTATTGTGAAAGGATTTTTGTGCAATATGAAAACAAAGTAGGAATTGACTTAAAAAATTTGTTTTTACATTACTTGTTTTTCATGTTATATAGAAGAAACTTCGGAACTTCATACATGTAGCTTGGGTATGCTTCATTATTAACATTAAGCATTGAATTAACATCGGAAACACAAATTAAGTTGATTATTTTATGAGTATTTGCATTTGCATTTAATTTTTCATTTATAATGATCTATCAAAACAAATAAGAATATTTTTAAAATTAGTAGTAAGCTTGAATTTTTTTGAATGCATTTAAACAGTAATACATGCCAATTCTTTATAAGCAAGTTCACATGTTTTCGTAAAACTGAAATGATATTAATTCCTCTGTATTTTTAGGAAAAGTAGTTGCATTTCTTTGCATTAACTAGTGAAAGAAAATTTCGTCTTCAAGAGCAAAAATAATTAAAAACAAAGATTTCAAAACATTATTTTGATTACAGTGGTGCAAATAAACATATTTTTAAATTAAAACCTCATTTTTTTCAAAATACAAATTATTTTGGGAATAATAGTTCCTTATGTACGAATGTCTAAAAATTTGGTATTTGTTTATTTTCTTTTATATATGGCATATGAGTATTCGGGCATTAATTTCTTATGATTCAATGTAATTACAAATGATTATTAAATGAGTACTATTTTTGTGTAAAATTGTTCCTCATGAACAGAAATTTTTTTTAATTTCATTACATTATTCAGTACTACAGAAATATAAAAAAATTAGAAAATATTTAATTCTACTCATTTTATTTTTCATATTTTAGTATCAACAAGTAATATAGAATTTTTTTTTAAAATCAATTCCTACTTTTTTCACTATATTGCAGAAAGGCCTTTATAAATAATTGTCACTCATTTTTTAAGTTTATCTGGCGCCCTCTATTGGTAGATATATGCAACTTAAATCTAAAAAAACTTAAATTAATTAATTAAATTTAATTACTGAATTAATATGTGAAAAAACTGCATTCATCAAGTGCCATCCACTACAAGTTAAAAAAAAAAAAATGTATTTGAACATGAGTGGATGAATAAAAAAGTATTTTTATTAACGATGGAAAATTTGAATAAGATATATATAGGGGAGAGTGTGAGCTAATAGAAGGGTGAATGAAAAAGAATTTAGAAACTGGATGTTTATTCAGAACATTTTAAACTATAAGTCTTTAAAGCAAACGATTTTAAATCAAGATAAATATTTTTCAGATTTTAGGAAATGCAACAAGTGCTGTTGCATCATTTGAACAGATGTGATGTAATAAGAAATGTAATAAGAAATTCATATTGTTTAGCATCAAAAATCTCTAAAGCATATTTTACTGAATTTATTACACATTTTGACTTTTTCTTGGTGAGACGATGTAGACAGAATTGCTGGCAAAAAGCAATCATGCTTTCTGCTACGGTGCTTTTCTAAGAAGATGTTCTGCATCAAGAAGTATTTTAGTGTTAAATTTCCTTAAAATCTGTTCTGCGAATGAAATTTTATTCCTTTTTGTTGATAAAGTATATTTTTCATTTTTAGCATTATATATTGATATTATCATTTATAGCGTTATATATTTATATTATCATTTATAGCGTTATATATTTATATTATCATTTATAGCGTTTATTTATTCTATACTACAAAAAGTTCCTTTTTGGTTTTTAGAGTTATCTACAATAAACTAATTTAAAAGAAAAGTTCATTTCATAATTTTAAGCTGCATTCCCTTTATTTTTCCATAGGAAAATCGATTTTAAATTTAAAAAAATTTCTTCTCTTGTTCTTTATTGGCGCAAGTCCCAGGGTAGGCCAAGGCCGTCTGGCTACTGGCAGATTTCGAGGCAGGAGACGTTTCCTTTTTAAAGGTAGGGTTGTTAGCCCTACGCCCAATGCTCTACTGTCATATTAGACCGAAGGACAGAGTGGTCGAGTGTTTAGCGCTCTGGCTCTCGGTGCCACAAGTTTCGGGTTCAAGTCCCGGCGGTACCGCTGGGTAATGCTAGATGAATAACAGCGGTGCAGCCCTTATGGCATAAAGATCCTGTCAACCTGTCTCTATATTGTCAGCTGCGTTAGAAAAAAAAATTTTAGAAATAAATTTCAAAAGGCTAAAATAACAACATTTAATTTTCTTTTGCTAATATCATGTTCATAATTTTATCTGAATTCCGATTCTATTACAGAAAAAGTTTATCAAAATAAAAGTAGTAATACTAATAACAATAAATTTCTTTATTTCTGTCAACTTAACAAAACGAGTTGCTTTATAAGATATAGAACAAATGCCTATCCATTTACTCTAAATATTAGAATATGAAATGTCCAATGATATTATCTAGCTTGCCATAAAATGAAACGACCTCATAATTTTTTTGTCGCATTAGTTCGTAATTCTTCTCAAAGATTTTATGTCCAAAATAAAGAAAACCATCTCTTAAGCACAATATCAATTGAGCTTTCAAATTTCCGTATTTTTTTGCTCTAGTCTGATGCTTGCTACTTCTCTCTGTCCCTGCGAATGAGGAAATTGAGAGACAACTGCCTTTTGAATGGTATTAGAGAAAAATGTAACGTGCGACTTGGAAAAGAAGGAAAAAGGTATAATGGAAAAAGTTTCTCTCTAATGCGACTTTTACCTTGAAGGTGAAGTTAAGTTTCCATTGAAGACAGAGTCGGCAATTGTTTGATCAACTTAAGCAGGAAGTCCATGACCGAAGGCGAAATATTGTGATGAAGCATGAGATATAGTTGTTTTGCTGTATTAAGTAGTGTCTTGAGATAAAGCTCTTTTGAAGGTAAATGCAGTGGTAAGAAAAAGCTCTAAAAGACATAATTTTTTTAATGGCTACAGCCTTTAAATGTTTTTTTTTTTTAATTATATTGAATATGCCAAAATGGTTTTCATTTAAGGACTTAGGAAATGGGATAAATTATGTTGTCTTTTATTATATACGAATCCCTTGATTTCTTGAAATTTTTAAAGGATTTATTCTAATTTTAAATTAGATGTTAAAAATAATTTTTAAATATTTATAGCAATAAAAACAAGTAATATAATTTTTTTTTTTTTTAAAGTCAATTCCTACTTTTTTTCCACTATATTGCAGAAAGTTCTTTGTAAATAATTTTCATTCATTTTTTAAGTTTATCTGGCTCCATCTATTGGTAGATATATGCAACTTAAATCTAAAAAAAAACTAAAATTAATTAATTAAATTTAATGAATGAATTAATATTTGAAAAAACTTTATTAACATCAAGTGTCATCCACTACAAGTTCAAAAAAGGTATTGAACCTGATTGGATGAATAACAAGTATTTTATTAACGATTGAAAATTTGAACAAGATATATATATAGGGAGAGTGTGAGGTAATAGAAGAAATTGAATAAGTTCATGGATGTTTGTAGTGGTTCGTAATCCACATTAAACTTGTAGGTCCCGGTCGAATACGACTGTAGAGCGTTAGGTGTAGAGCTGACGACCCTACCCCGCAAAAAGAAAACGTTTCTCTGTCAAGAAATCTTTAGTAGGCAGTAGGCATTGACCCACCTTGGGTCTGTTGCGCCAATGAAGAAAAAAATATTTATGGTTTTATTCATGCCATATTGAAGAAATTAATGGCTATATATATTTATTTTTTACGGTGATTACTCAAATTCTAACCTTTTTTTGGCCTTTATTTGTTTTTATATATATTAAAAAGGATTTTTATTTTATAGATTATATGCCTGAATAGATATACTTTTCTTATAAAAATCTATAAACTTGTTTATCTTTCAAAAGTTAAGTAACAGAACTTTTTACTTTGATTAAATTTTATGTATATTGCAATTAATCAGATAATATTTCTTTCCCTCCAAAAAACAACAACAACAAAAAAAAACTATTTTAATGCCATATTTAATAAAAGTTGATATCCGAATAAAATAATGGTAAAGCACAAAAAATAATGTTCAGACTGTACTTTCAGAAAGATTATAAATAATAAGAATAATATCATTAAATAACAATAGCGATCCTTAAATTAAAATTCATATTATTATATCTATCCCAGCAATTGTTATAAAAATAAACAAATTAAAATAATAAAAAAATTAATATTTCGTACACTTAATTTTATCGTTTTCATTAAATTAAATAAAATTTCATTCATCCCATAAATTTAATTAGCCATTTCGATATTTAATTATTATTACATTATATCTATTAATTATTATTATATCTATCTCGGCAATTGCATTTATAAATATAAACAAATTAAATTAAGAAGAAAGGAAAAAATTTCGTACACTTAATTTTATCGTTTTCATTTGACTAAATAAAATATAATTCATGCTATAAATTTAATTAACCATTTCGATATTTAATTATTATATTATCGTATTATATTTATTAATCATTATTTTATCTATCTTGGCAATTGCATTTATAAAAACGAACAAATTAAATTAATAAAAGGAAAATATTTCGTATTCTTAATTTTTATCGTTTTCATTTAATTAAATAAAATTTCATTCATTCCATAAATTTAATTAATTCTTTCGATAATTAATTATGGAAATCCTGGATAATGATTATTCTAGACCAAAAAAATAAAATCGCAATTTCTTAAAATTAGCCGTGTCGTGGTGGTCATAAATGGTGGTGTCCTGACAAGACGCTATGCAAATTGAAATACGCTCCGCGTAACCCAGTGAATTTATCAGGCCGTTATTTAAGGACGCAATACGGGTGTTACAATCCGACCAATAACCGCCCGTCGACTCTGACACTGAACTTGGGACGCCCGCACTTTCACTCGACAGCTCTTCGTCGGCACTTGTGTCGAGACAATGGTTCCAACCGCACTGTTGATCTTGCAGATTCTAGCGCTCGCCACAGGTGAGTTGCCCTACACATACCGATTTTTTTACGCCGCGCTAACTCCATTTGCCTCTGTTTCCACGAGCGGCAATTAAATATCTTAATTTGAGGAATTCTATAAAATGCTATGTATTTTTTTTAATTATTTTTTATCTCACAAAATTTAATTTGAACAGAATTATAATTTTATGATCGTTTATTTGTAAAATAAAAATGCTTCTATTTATTTCAGTAAATGAATTTGATAATATTGAGTCTCAGACGATTTGATTTGAAGTTGAAAACGATTTTGAGAATTGCCAATATTATTAGAAAATAATTAAATTTTTATTTGAGGAATAGAATTCTCTCTATTGTTCGTAATAATTATTATTATATTTTTTATTTATCAAATTTTTATTCAATTAAAATCTTTTAGTGAGTAAATTTAATTTGAATATGATTATATTTTTATAAGTATAATAAAGTGAGATGATATAAAATGCTTTTATTTAACGAATTTGATAATATTAAATTTCAGACGATTTGCTTCGAAGTTAAAAACGATTTTGAAATTGCCAATATAACTAACTAGAAAATAATTAAATTTTTATTTGAGGGAAAGAATTCTCTCTATTATTCATATACGTTCATATTTATTACAATCTGTTTTTAATTATCAATTTTTTATTCAATTAAAATATTTTTAGTGGGTAAATTTAATTTGAATATGATTATATTTTTATATATATTGTAAAATAGGATGACATGAAATGCTTCTAGTTAAGTCAGTAAATAAATTTGACAATAACGAATCTCAGACGATTTGCTTTGAGTTGAAAACAATTTTGAAATTACAAATATTACTAGAAAATAATTAATTTTTATATGAGTAATACAATTCTTTCTACTGTTCATACACATCCATACTAATTACTATTATATTTTTTATATTTATCAAATTTTTATTCAATTTAAATATTTTTAGTGAGTAAATATAATTTGAATAGAATTATATTTTTATAAGTATTGTAAAATAGGATGGCATGAAATGCTTCTAGTTATGTTAGCAAATAAATTTGACACGTCGAATTTCAGACGATTTACTTTGCGTTACCATTTTTCGCGAAACCAGAAAACAATACAATTTACCGGAAAACAATTTTTTTATTCGAGAAATACAATTTGCTTGATTGTTCATAATCGTTAAAAATTGTAATTATTATATTTTTTATTTATCAATACTTAATTCACGAAAGAAATTTTTGTGAGTAGTTAAAAATAATAGTTTATTGAATGAATTCTATTTTTTAACGGTAAATGATGTCGATTCATATCGAATTTCAGACGATTTGCTTTGCGTTGCCATTAAAAGCGCTTTTACAAATATAAATGGAAAAACCATTTATCTTTTAATTACTAGAAGTGTTTTAATCATCAATATTATATGATTTTATCGAT
Organism: Caerostris extrusa; assembly: GCA_021605095.1. NCBI lineage: Eukaryota > Metazoa > Arthropoda > Arachnida > Araneae > Araneidae > Caerostris > Caerostris extrusa. The sequence goes on along the minus strand of BPLR01009496.1, from coordinate 345,728 downwards.
TATTTAATAAAACTGTTTATTTTTTTACTAAATTTATTTCAATGAAAGTTTTTTTATAAGTATAGTAATATTGGATATTATGAAATACTTTTAGTTAAACAAATATATCTATAAATATATATTCGACATATAAATAAATAAATATACATTATAATATAAATAAATATATTATGTTTTAAATAAATATATAAAATAAATATATATTCGACATCCAACGGTTATAAATTTATAAGTGAAGATCTAAACATGTTTTATTCATTATTTATATTAAATTTATTTAATTTAATATATAAGTAATTTATAGTGAGATTTACTTCAAAAACTAAATAGAAAAACATTAATTTAATTATATTTACACACACACACACATATATTATTGCTTGTAATTTAATTTAAGTTTGAGAATAAATAGAATTTATGCCTTGTATTTCTAGGCTTCGATAAGACAAAACAGCTCTTGTGTACATGGATAGAATATTACATGTTTTCACAATGTGATAATTTAATTTTAAACATATGATCGTTATGCAGATCACATTTCAGTGCAAAATAAGTGCTTTAAAAGTACGTGTATATTTTCAATGGATTTAAATATTTAATTACTTACGTCTATATTTTTAAATTTCACAAGTAGTGTTGCTGACTCATGAAACTAAAAAATACTGTATTTAAATCAATTTAGTAAAAACTTAAGTATTAATGGTAAAATGTTAATTAAGATTTACAAATATTTATTGAAAATATTAATTTTTTAATATTAAAAAATAAAAATAAATTTAAATAATTTTTTAAATTCAGAGCTGTGCTACTAAATGCGATTTAAAAGTACGTAGGAAAATTGATATAAGAGTTCTTATAGTGTAGTGGCCTGGATTGATGTATTAAGTGAACATTTATTTTGTAATAAAAAACTGAATAATTTTTTCCCTTTATTCTGTATAAATGAAACGTTAATTGATTTAGTTAAAAAACTATTTTTAAGCTTAAAATAAGCAATTTTTGTTTATCTTCCGTTTGATTGACTTTTTTTCGTTATACTACTGTGTCCAAAAAGTAAGACCCATTTTCAATTTAAAATTCCGGGACTTAAGAAATTTCAATTTTTAACGCTAATTAACAAATCTAAAACTAATTCCGGCGATTTTTGAAATGTCTGAATTAATTGAGCAGAGAACTTGCATTAAATTTTGTTTGTGGAAACGTATAGAATGTTGCAGAAGGCCTTCGGTGAGCCTTCCTATATCAGACAGAAATGTTTAGAAGTTGTATAAACAGTTCAAAGAAGGCAGAGAATACGTTGAAGACGGAGAGCCCTCTGGTCGACCATTAACCTCAACCAACGAAGCTCACGTCCAAAAATTAAAGATTTGGAGCTTGCAAACCGTCGATTTACAATTAGGGAGCTTGCTGATGATATTGGAATTTCAAAAGGATAGGCCAATTAAATTTTGGGCCTCAAACGCGTCAAATCTCGATTGGTACCGAAAACACTGAATGTGACAGCTCACACTGTATTGATTCTTCATGACTTTTCACCAAAAAATGAAACCCATATCGTTCCACAACCATCGTATTCACACCGTGCGACTTTTGTCTATTCCCTAAACTCAAAAGACCACTCCGGGGACACCGTTTTGAGTCGATTGAAGAGATTCAACTTGAATCGCCGCGTACTTTGAAGGCCATCCCTGCCGATGACTTTTTTAGCATGTATTGAGGATTGGAAAAAAAAAAAGTTGGCATAAGTGCATTGTGTCCGGAGGGGATTCTTTGAAGGCGATGAAATAAATTTGGAAAATAAATAAAGAGTTTTTGAAAAAAATAATTGGTCTTCCTTTTTAGGCACAGTAGTAATTACTGCGACTTGTTATCCAAAAATTTTTTGGGAAATACTTTGTTAAAACATTAAATTAAAAACAATTTAATCCTTGTAGAAAATATGATTATTAACACAAATATAAAGAAAAAAAAAAATGAATATGTCTATATGATGAATGTGAATATGAAATGTAATCTTCGGTCTTTCAGTCTTTTGCTTTAAATCAAGCAATTTTAAGTAAAAATTTTAAACCACTGAAAGTACAAACAATTATTATTTGTGCTGGAAATAGGGAATTTATAATAGATCACTGAAGGTATAATTATAAATCAGTGAGGACAATCTGCTTTCCTGTCTTGGAAAGTAATCATCATCACGCTACAGCCCCATGTTGGGCAAAGCCATCTGCCTATTGGCAGATTTCGAGACAGGAGATGTTTTGTTTTTATGGGGTAGGGTTGTCAGCCTTACGTCCAACAGTCAAGTTAGATCGGGACGAACCAAGTGGATTCTGAACCACTTCAAACATGCACGACACCGCCAGGACAGGAACCCTGTGGCACCGAGCGCCAGAGCTCTAGTCACTCAGCTGTCAGGCACTTTGGAAAGTATTAGCAGATATTAAATGTCTAAAAATGCTCTATCTTGGAATGTTTTTCTTCTGAAAATAATAATTGGAACTTTCGAAATGATTGATTTGCAACAAGTCAAGACACATGCTATAACAAATCTACCAACGACAAGTTGATGAGACTTATTTTTAAAATTTGTCCCAATTAGAATAAAATAGTTCATAATTTAGTTTTCCTTTTTTTTTTTAAAATTGTTTTCTGTATTTTCAAATAACATCTTTTGTTTACTATATTTTTTTACTTGCTTGTATTCACTTACATAAAATGAAAAAAAAAAAAAAAGCATTTCTATTTCATGGAAATACAAATAGTAACAGTATATTAGGGACCTAATAGCCAAGTGGCTGGCGCTCGGTGCCACAGTTCGAGACCCGGTGGTGCCATGGATGTTTATAGTGGTTCGGAATCCACTTTAAACGTAAGCGCTGATTTAATATAACTGTAGAGCGTTGGGTGTAGGCCTGACAACCCTACTCCGTAAATAGAAAACGTCTTCTATCTTGAAATCTGCCAATAGAAGACGGTCTTGCCCCCACCATGGGCTGTTGCGCCAACGATGATGAGGAATAGTATTACAAACAAATGTTTCATATATGAATGTATTTTCTATATAATGTTTGCATTTTTAACGCATATATGTAATGTTATTTTTGGTTTTATTTTTACATAGAAAATGCTTTTAAAGTTCGGAAATATATCTAATCGGTTACAAAAAAATGGAACTTAAGAAAATTCAAGGAAAACAGCAGTACAGAACCAAAACCATGGAAATGTTATAGGGACTTGGTTTGGTTTATTGCTCTACAGTCTTTTTCTGCACACTTTGGGCTAATTAGACAGAGACCTACAGTTTAACGTGAATTTTGAAACAGTAACGAACATCCATGCCACCGCCAGGATTCGAACCTGAAGCCTGTGGTAACAATGGCCAGAGTACTATCCAACTGATCATCAATCAGCATATTATAGGGAGGAAATAATTTGTTTAATAAATAATAACTCATTAAAAATTGGAAAATTTCTATTAATATTAACTAAATTTCTACTAATATTAACTAACTGAAATCAAACTAATATTAACTAACTGAAATCAAACTAATATTAACTAACTGAAATCAAACTAATATTAACTAAGAATATAAAATTATAAAAATTATTAAAAACAGATTATTTTAAACCGAAATTACTTAATATGAGGCACTAAAAGTAAAATTCAGTTGTGCAAGGAAAGCTCTGATTTGATAAGAAATGATTTGATAAAAGTCATACGATAGGATAAGTATTATCGATTATTTTGATACCGATTGAGAGTTTGAATCATATATTTTTTTATACCAATACTAGGTACTGAATACGATATCGGTTGTTGGTCACATATTGAATCATGTTATTGAATCATGTTATATACGGTGACCAGACAGTTATACCAAATTCAATATTACTCCGTTAAAAACCTGCTACAGAACTTCATACATAGATGGGAAATACATAGCAAAATAGATAGTAACGATAATGCAAGGAAAGTTCAATTTGCTAATAAATGGCATAAGGTTATATGATAGGGTAAGTATTATCAATTATTTTGGTATCTATTAATGACTGGAATCATACTTTTTTTATACCAATGTCGGTTATTTGATTATCAAATTATTGGTTATTTATATGGTGACCATATGGATCAGATTCGACATAACTCTTTTAAGTCCTTTCTATGGAGTACGATTGTCAGCCCTATGCCCAACTCTCTACAGTCAAATGAGACCGGCACCTACGGTGTAAAGTTGATTTTGAACCGCTACAAACATCCATGGTACCGTCTGGACAAGAACCAAAACTTGTGGCACCGAGTGCCTGAGCGCTAGTCCCTCATCCACCAGGCCTCACTTACCCAAACAATTCCCTACTAGTTGATAATATTCATCTGTTGAAGTGCATAATATAATATAAATTTTCATATATCTTTTAAATAAGTGGTAAGCTCTAAAATTAATTTAGAATACCATCCACATAATTTACTATTTTCTAATTATGCCAAATATCTCATTTGCATATCCTCTTTATATAACTGAATTTCTATATTGTAAAGTTCCATCTTAATTTATCTAAGTACAAAATTATAATCATTTCCATATAAGTTGTATGTTGCAATTACGTGCTGTTCCTTAATGTATAATTTTTGCACAGTCCAGTCACATTAATGTGACCACCACCTACTTTCGACGTCAATGTGAAATAACCAATCACAAAAGGCAGGTGGCAGCACATTGCAGTGGAGTGTATGTAACGGATGTCCTAGGGCATCGGAAAGCATTTCCATCGTTGGAGTAATGCAAAAACATAGCGATTTATCCGACGTCCAAAAGGGCATGATTATTGTCTTTCGGGCCAAGGGTGGAAGCATTTCCTCCGCAGCAGACGCCTGGTTAATGCTGACTGCTGTTCATAGGCGACGAAGGCTGGAATTTGCAAGCCAGTACCAAACTGGACGTCCACAGAGTGGCGACAGGTGGCTTTTCCCGATGAATCCCGTTTTATGCACCATCGGACAGATGCACGTTGGCGTATGCGGCGTGAAACGTCTGAAAGCAAACAAACTGCAACAGTTGCCGGAATGATGCAAGCTGGAGGAGGGAGCATTATGGTTTGGGGAATGCTTTCCTGGCATTCACTGGGTGCACTCATCATTGTGGAAGGCACGATGGACCAGCACAAACACGCATCTGTTCTTGCGGACCATGTCCATAACTAAATGCGAATTATTTTTCCTCAGAATGCCATCTACCAGCAGGACAGGTGTCATACAGCTCGCAGTGTATGTGCGTGGTTCGAAGAGCACCAGGATGAGTTTACCGTATTCCTCTGGCAGCAAACTCACCGGATTTAAACCCAATCGAGAATCTGTGTTACCACCTCGATCGGGTTGTTCGCGCCATGCATCTTCAACCGCTTAATCTAGAGCAGCTGGCCACGGCACTGGAGTCGGCATGGCTCAACATCCCAGTGAACACCTTCAGAAACCTAATCGACTCTCTTCCTGCACGTCTCGCAGCGGTCCGCTCTGCCAAAGGTGGTTATTCTGGCTTTTGACAGGTGGTCACATTAATGTGACTTGACAGTGTATATTCACTATGTAAATTGTCTGATTTTGTTCATAACTTTTAGCTATTGGAATTACATAGCCTAATAATTAGTTTTAGTAATGTCATGTGATTTATAGTTTAGTTTGTAATTTAAATTTGGTTACATTATTTCAAAAGTTTTAGGGCGTATTTTTAGTTTAAGAGGCCTAACAAGGTACTAAAAAGTTTAAATAAATATTGTAGATTACATGTAGTATTACTTATGTCTGAATCTCAAAGAGGACATTATCCTCAAAGTGATAATGTTCTCCTATTATTACTCGCTGGAGGGTTGTTCATGGAACATGAGGTCTAATATTTATAAATTTTCATGAATAAAAAATTAGAATTCAAATTTTTGCTTTTCTATTCTATCTTTAATAAACTAATAGATAGCGCTTGATAATTTTGAATTATGCCATCCTGGTTAAAAAATAAAGCAGATTCAAAAATTTTTGGGAGGTTTTCTTCTTATATCTGGGAGGTTTGGTTTGTTGCTCTACGGTCATTTTTTTTGCCCACTTTGGGCTTAGACCGGGACCTACTGTTTAACGTGGCTTTTGGAGGTTTGGTTTGTCGCTCTACGGTCATCTTGTGCACACTTTAGGCTAAACAGACCGGAACCTACGGTTTAACGTGGATTCCAAACCGCTCAAAAACATCCATGCTACCTCCAGGATTGGAACCTGAAGCTTGTAGCACCAATATCCAGAACGCTAGTCAATTGGCCATCAGGTCGTATATCTGGGAGGAGCATGATAAAATATGTAAGTTGGAAAGTTCTTCTGTTGAGATGAAAATCTCTAAAGAGTTCTTTCCAAACTATGATTGCAGGACGAATAACCTCGTCAAAGAGCATGATATTCAAAAACAATAAAAGCAGACATAACAGACATATGAATAAAATGCATGGATATTTGAATGAAATATTTTAAAACATATACATTATGTTTTAGTATTGAAAGTTATCGTCAGTTCTTTCCTACTCGAATCCATCTATTCTAATCATGAAATGGTACATGCACATAGAAAGCGAATTCACAATTTTTGTAAATGTAACAAAGCTACAGACGTAAGATAAACTCTTGAATCAGTCATTATTTACTAGGAAATGGAAATTGCAAAAATGCTCGCGAGAAATTGATATGTATTCACGTTGACAGAGTAGAGTTTTACAATGCATGAAAGCTATTTAGCTTTCATGCATTGTAAAATTCTACTCTGTCAACGTGAATACATATCTATTAAAATTGTTTCATAAATTCAAAACAATGCATTCTCTGCTTGTTCAAAGATTTTATCTGTATGTAATCTAATTTAAAAGATAAATTCAAGGAGTAAAAGATATTCGTATTATAGTTTGAAAAAATGCTTATATAGTATATATTAGGCATGTAAATTTTATTTTTAAAAATTGGTATCAAAATTTTATTCTTTAAATTCTAAATTTTAATTACATTTTTTTTCCAGACTTTCGATAATTGATGGTAATTCTAATTTACCAAACTTTTTAAATGAAAAAGGAAGCAAAGTAAATACAGCCATAGATTAGTTCTTAATTTATAAATTATTTTATTAATCTCAATTTCATAGATTAAAAATAATGTTTGAGTTGCTATTCAACAAATAGCATTTGGAGAATCTAAAATTAGAAGAACTTACTGCAAGTTGTTTTCAAATACCAGACTGTTCTCCTTAAATTATTCACCAGTAGAAAATGGCAGATGAGATCTGATGGCCGAGTGACTAGCGCTCTGTCACTCAATGACGCAGATCCGACTTGATTCCCGGCGGTGTCATGGATACCTATAGTAGCTTGGAATCCACCTTAAACCGTAGATCCCGGTCTAAAATGACTGTTGGGCGTAGGGCTGACAACCCTACCCCATAAGAAGGAAGGATCTCCTGTTTCCGAATCTGTCAGTAGACAGATGGCCTAAGTCCACCATCGGCCTGTTGTGCCATTTATGAAGAAGAATATTGAAAAAAATCAAATATAATTCTTAAAAAAAAATTTCTTTGTCGATATATAACTTTCACAATTTTTGGGGCTTGATGGCCGAGTGATTAGCTCTCTAGCGCTCGATGTCACAGCCTTCAGGTTCGAGTCCCGGCGGTGCCATGGATGTTTATAGTGGTTCGGAATCCACTTTAAACCACGTGTCCCGGTCTAATAGGACTGTTGGGAATAGGGCTAACAACCCTAATCCGTAAAAAGGGAACATCTCATGTCTCGAAGTCTGCCAGTAGGGAGACGGGCTTGGCCCATCATAGAGCCGTTGCGCCAATGAAGAAGAATACCATATATGCAGCAGATTCAGGGTAGGAATGTTTTCCCCAACGGGAATGATAGTAGTGTAGAATATAATTTGGGGATTGTAATTAAAAATATGGGTAAGGGAAGCACACAAAAAAGAAGAAAAGACATGAAAATTTATGAAAAATATTCGCTATATTAAGATGGTTCGTTATACTTAAGGTGGTGTATTAAGATCTTAAAAATATTCGTTATACTTAAAGGTGGCAACTAACAATATAGGTTGTAAAAGCAAATGTTCACTGTTAATCCTGAATTATGGGCTATAATACACAAGATTTTTATGGCCTTTCTTGCTTCATGTTAAGGGGAACGTGGCTTTAGTACGGTAATAAATTTGTATAAAAAAAAAGAAGAAAACAGATTGCAAATTGGGAATCATGGTGATTTAAGAGTACTACTGACAAATATAGAGCCGATGATAGCAGTCTACAAGGTTAATCCTTCTCATTAGGATCATTTTTACTGTTATTCATAATTTTCTTGTTGTAATGTGAATATTACTATTATTGATTTATCAATAAATTTATAATTCGAGCTTCAAAATGTTTTATTTGCAACTTTTTTATTATTAAAGCGTATGTAGATATATAGATAATCGAAAGAATACAATTTTTTACATTTTTCTTTTTGTTCTCTTAAAGAAGGTAAATTTCCAAGGACAGCTGAGTAATTTTTTTTTCTGATAAGGGGGTGGTAGAACAAATAAGTTATTTTAGAGCAAATCTATGATACTAAATGTGCATATTTCAAAACATCTACATGCAAAGCTGAACCATACGGCATACCATGAATCATCTCAAGAAGTGAATAAGTAACCATATGGAATAATTCATTTGATCTTGAACGGCAATTAACTGAAAAGAAAAGTTTTCTGTGGGCTATCTATCGAATATTGTAAATATTACGTAAGCTTAATGTGTCTATACCTGTTGTGAACCTCTTCCATAAGCTCAATGGAAGAACATTTTGTCCAGGACTAGAGGAAGAACCTTTAGCAACCCTATTTAAACTGAACTCATCTAGTTTAAAAGTTCTCGTATATCTATCATACCAGAAAAAGTGTACTAGACTTTAAAAAATGTGAGGTCAATTCAAAGTTGAAAATCGGGAGCTTAAGCTTTAATCAGCCAGGTACTCTAGATCTTATTTTAATATGTTGCACGTCGCAAGAATTTTGTTAATTCATTTGAGGTTGAACGTGATTAACTGAAAGTAAAAGTTTTTTCGGGACGTAAATTTTTTCAATCGAATATTGCGAATATTACGTAGGCTTAATGTGTCTATACCTGTTGTGAACCTCCTCCATAAACTCAATGGTAAGTTCTACCATTGAGTTTATGGAGGAGGTTCTACAAAGTTCACAGAAAGTTCTTCTGCCGAGTACTGGAGGAAGAGCCATTAACAACCATATTTAAATTGAACTCATCTAGTTTAAAAGTTCTAGCACATCTATCATAACCAGAAAACGTGTACTAAACTTTAGGAATGGGAGGTCAGTTTAAAGTTGAAAATCTGGGGCTTAAGCTTTAATCAATCAGCCACTCCAGATCCTTTTTAAATGTGTTGCATATTGCATGCATGTTGTTAATTCATTTGATATTGAATGCAATTAACTGAAAAGGAAATTTTTTTCTATGGACTCTCTATCAAATATTGAGAATACTATGTAGTCTTAATGTATCTATACCTTCTCCATAAACTCAATTGCAGAATATTCTGCTCGGTACTGGAGCAAGAACCTTTAGCAACTATATTTAAGCTGAACTCAGTTAGTTTAAAGGCTTTTGTATATCTGTCATACTAGAAAACGTGGGAAGGAATGGGAGGTAAATTCAAAGTTGAAAATCTGGAGCTTAAACTTAAAACCAACCAGCCACTTCAGATCCTATTTTTAACATGTTGCATGTTTGCTTTTGCAGGGCAACTCGAGGTACCTCTTGGTAACCCTGATTACAACTACGACGGCTTCCTTACGAGAAAGAAGAGGCTGAGGAACCTTTCAAAGACTACATTCCCATTGAGAGCAGCAATGAACGCAGATTTCTGGAAGGACTGGTCATCGAGGCAGGCAGGCACGTTTTATTTCCAGAACTCTACACTCAGGATAGCAAAAGGTCGTCTGGCGAAAATGATCCCATCAAGGCCGAACAGAACCCTACAAAAAACATCAGTCCGAAGTTCTATCAGAATAGGGGGCAGCCCGAATTCGAACAGGTCTATACAAATCGCAAGACACGTCGTCTGAATTGTCCGAAGGACTGTCCAATTTATAGACCGGTGTGCGGAAGTGATGGCAAAGTGTATCCCAGCAAATGCCATTTGCTCAAAGAAAATTGTGGGTGAGTGGTACACGTAATACAATATGTTTATAGAAGAATTGGAAAAATATGTTTGTTTTTTTAAAGTATATTCCTTTAAATTATTTAGGTGTTTATGTTAGTTTTAATCTTCTTTCCAACAGTATATCGTTTATTTAAATGAAGCATTTAGAAAAATAAGCACAGTGTCCTCATTTTACGAATTGATCGAATTTGAATTCTCAATCAAGGACTGTTTATCGTAACATATTTACTATATTGACTTTCATGGGGCCTGAATGGCCGAGTGGCTAGCGCTCTGGCTCTCGGTACCACAGGTTTCGGGTTCGAGTCCCGGTGGTGCCATGGATGTTTGTAGTAGTTCGGAATCCACTTTAAACCGTAGGTCTCGGTCCTAATAGGATCGTAGAGCGTTGCGAGGGCATTGTTACTCCACGTCCGGGGCTTATCTTCAAGTTACACGTGGCCCCTGGGTCATGCAAAGTGAGTACATCTGTGCAGCGCTTGCTTTAAGGCATCCAAGACCAAGCTGTCTAAGTGTTTTCCAGCTGCATTAGAAATAAAAAAAAAAATATTAACTTTCTTTTATCTGGGCGTTTTCTTTTATCTTTCTTATCTCTGACTTTTGGTACCACAGGCTTCAGGTTGGAACCTGGTGGTGGCATGGATGTTTGTGAGTGGTTCGGAATCCACGTCAAACAGTAGCTCAGGATCTAATTAGCCTAAAGTGTGCTCAAAATGACCGTAGAGTGACAAACCAATTCAATTTTTATCTGGCTTGGAATACATAGCAAAAATTTGAGGAAAACTTACACTTTATAAATTATTGCAATTTATTAAAATTAGAATAATTTTATTGTGCTTCTTCGACATAAGTATTTTAAATTTTTATAAAATCCTTTCCAGATCTTAATATAAGAAATAATTTTAGCCTAAAAGTAGAAATAAAAGAAGCTAACTTTATTTGAAGATAATGTAAGTAGCAGAAGAGTATCATTTACATCAGGAGTCGGTAACCTTATTGTTCATAAGGGTGCAATATACATTACAAAGTTACTGTATTAAGAGTTCATGATATTGCAGGTTTAAGGTTTTATTTCAAGAAATATAATTAGATGTACTTAAATTATAAATACAAAACAAACAATGACAAATAGATTTAAATCAATGTGATACCTGACATTACAAATCTTCTGCCAGTTTGGCGGCAGGCTAAAGGCCCCTGGTCCGATCCCGGGTTTCGGCAGGTGTCCTTATTAGCTCCATCACAACAGAAGCTGCTTCCTTCCCCTTCAATCATGAGTACGTATGGGCTCGTGGGCATGGCCAGCCAAGTGGGATAAGAAACAACAACAAATCTTCTGCCAGTTTGTTATAATTGGGAATATAATTAGAATCATATATTCTTAAAAAGTTATTTAAATCACAATCTGTGAGGTTTTAATCGGTATTTTGTTTCTAGATACAACATATTAGAAATCAGACATTCGTAATTTTAAGCATTAGCAAAATATGAACAAATCATTAGTGCATATTTGTGGCAAAAGGTCGATAAATCTTCCAAGTATTTTATCCCAGCAGAGCCATCTCCCCATTAGTATGTAAAAGATCCTTATACTCTTGATTTTCCTCTATCAAAAGTAAGCGGACTGATGGCCAATTGGCTATCGCTCTGACCTTTGATATCACCTGCCAGGTTCGAATCCTGGTTTTGGTATGGATGGTTGTGAGTGGTTCGGAATCCACTTTAAACTGTAGGTACCCGTCTAATCAGTCTAAAGTGTGCACAAGATGACCGCAGAGCGACGAACCAAACTATCAAAAGTAATTTAATTAATCTGTGTTGCATTTCTCGTAGTCGTATAAATTTAATAAATTTTTTTTTTATATCAAGTCATTAAAACCAATAGTTTCCGCGTATAATGCTTCCTGTTGTACAAGACAACTATGTGATACAAATTTAGGAAACAAGTAATATACAATTTTTTTTTAAAGTCAATTCCTACTTTTTTTTTTTTTTATATTGCAGAAAGTCCTTTATAAATAATTTTCATTCAATTTTTTAAGTTTATTTGGTGCCATCTATTGATATAGATATGCAACTTAAATCTGAAAAAAAAAACTGAAATTAATTAATTAAATTTAATTACTGAATTAATATTTGAAAAAACTGGATTAATATCAGTGCCATCCACTACAAGTTTTAAAAAATGCATTTGAACTTGAGTGGATGAATAAAAAGTATTTTATGAACGAATGAAAATTTGAACAAGATATATATATAGTGTGAGCTAATAAAAGGAATTGAATGAAGAATCTAATCTGCATAAAACAATAAATCCAGTGTTCTTAGTCATGGAACGTGCGCCATCTGTAATAATGGAAGTAAATTTCTGCAATGGTACTTTCAATCGTGGCTAAACTTTTAAATGCGGAAAATATAACTTCGTCTCGAATATTCCTCTTTTGTTGAGGGATTTTAAAGGATTATTCTGTAGAAAAATCAAGACTGTTGATTTATCGAATTGTGCGAAAATAAAACTCTCTCTTCCACCATCGGGAAGGGATCCACCATCTCTTCCCGAAACAACATTTCGCCAACGGGGAAGAGTTCAAGTTTTATAGATCCTCCTTTCAAGGACGGATACTTTGGACTTACCATCTTACATCTTACCGTACTGCTAGTGCGCATTACAGCTTGCAATCCACTAGCTGAATATACTTTCATCATTGCATTCAGAAAGGACGACCTTGTAATAGTCTTACTTTTATGGTCGGAACTGTTAATAAGAAATTTACTGGTTTTTTCCTATACGATTTGCATACACGGGTATTAAGTCCTAAAGAAAAGGAATAAACTGCCATCATTACCTTCAGAAACAGTTTGACGTATGAATTATCTAATGTAAAAATAAATAATAAAAAATGTCCCCCCTTTCCTTTAAAAACCAAAACAAAGAGGGGCTGTTATAATTTTTTTATGTATAATAATAGATTTTAAAATCTCGTTTATTATGCATCGCGTTTCATAAATGCATATAACTAAATATGCAAGGCATATTATAGCCAAATATTATTGGATTCTACTTCTTCATTGGCACAGCAGACCCATGGTGAGCCAAGGCCATCTGCTTACTGGCAGATTTCGAGACAACAGTTGTTTACTTTTTACACAGTAGGTTTGCCAGACCTTCGCCCAAAAGTTATATTAGACAGAAACCTACGGTTTAAAGTGGATTCCGAACCATGGCAAACATCCATGGAACGACCGGGACTCGAACCCGAAACCTGTGTCCCCAAGCGCCTGAGCGCTAATTATTGGCTTAGACATATGCATTAATAGTAAACATCTCACATGAATTCGTTATTGAGATGCCTATTTTTAGTTAAGGTTCATGTTCTTAGACTTAAAAATGGAACATGAAAATGTTAAAATGGAACGTGAACGTTGAAATTCATATCTCAAGATCAGAATGAAGCATGAATTTTTTTTTCGTTCTAATGCAGCTGGCAAACACGTAGACAGCTTGGTCTTGGATGCCTTAAGGTAAGCGCTGCACAGACGTACTCACTTTGCATGACCCAGGCGGCGCGTGTAACTTGAAGATAAGCTAACAGACGCGGAGTAACAATGCCCCCGCAACGCTCTACGATCCTTTTAGACCGGGACCTACAGTTCAAGGTGAATTCCGAACCACTACAAGCATCCATGGCACCGCCGGGACTCGAACCCGAAGCCTGTGGTACCGAGCGCCAGAGCGCTAGCCACTCGGCCATTCAGGTCCATTAAGCATGGAGAAAGTTCATGTCTAAAGACTTTCAATTCAGATCCAAACAATTTTAAATGTAGCTTTTTAGAAACACATGAATAATATAGTAGACTCAGGATTGATTCTAGAATTTTTCAATATTTAAATCATTATCGGTTCTCTGAGCATGGAATATTGCTAGTTAAATTAAAAAAAAATATTAACCCTAATAAAATTTATGGAAAGAAACTATTTCAACAAAAATTTATATTAGTAAAGATTGTGCATATAATTTACTAAAAGTGCTTATCAAAAATCATATAAACTTTAATAATTTTTATTTCAGATTGATGAACATCACTGTAGGTTCGTGGGCTAAATGTCGTGGCAAGCATTACTTGTGCCCGTCTCATTGCTTGGACATAAATGATCCCGTTTGTGCTTCGGATGGTAGGATTTATCACAACATTTGCATCATGAGGAAAAGAAATTGCGGGTGAGATTCTTCACTAGGTACTACATCCATAATTATGGTTAAAACAAACATTAAGTTGCTTCTTTCGAGGGCCGAGCACTTAGATATTCGCCATTAGAACTACAGATTTGTAACAAACGCACTTACATGTCACTTGCAATGCGTCACAATACTTTTAGACGAACACTGCTAAAAGGGGCATCTGAGAAGTTCTTCTCCTACCTATGCCCAACGGAAGGGCATTCCAATCACCAGATTTTTCAGCCCATTCTTAGCATTGACACAAGTTTTGGTTTGGTTTGTAATTTTTCAGTCATTTTTTTGTGCACACTTTGAACCAGTTATACCGGGACCTACAGATTAATGTGGATTCCTAATCACTAACAAACATCCATACCACTGCCAGGATTCAAACCTGAAGCCTGTGATACCAAAGCCAGAGTGCTAGACAATTGGCCATCAGGCCGCTTAGCATTAACACAAAAACCAATTGGAGGACTCAACCTGCTATTCACCAGGCCGCTCCAGCTTAAACAGATATGATTAAATATTGAAGTTTATATCATGTTTTTAGATGGAATATTTATGATTAAAAATGAATTTCTTTTTATTACTCAAAAGTTATTAGATATAACTCAATGACATTAAGCAGGCTGATTGATTTCAAGATAATTTTTAAATAATTGTTATTTAAATTTCTCATGGTAAAAGAAGGAATTAACATTAAAAATTGAACAGATCAGTTTAACAGTTGATTTTTAAGATTTTGGAGCTATTGAGGGCTCCCTCTTTGATATAACTGGAAATAAACAGTTGAAAACATTTGAATATTGCCCAGTACAAATTTACAAAATCATAAAACAATTTACAGAAACATTCGAAAAAGAAAACTTAAAGTAAAATTTTAAACGGCCGTTTAAGAACATTAGAATAAATGATTCAATCTCCTGGTTTGCCATATTGTTATGGCTATCAAGAGTGTTAAAGAATTTACTGGAAATTTGTTTAAGAAAATCAAATAAAGAAGGAATGATAATAGCTTTAATCAGAATTACGCATAAACCATTTAGCAGAGTTATTTGGCGATTAGTGACTTTCGTAAGGCTTCAATAGTTTTAAGATTAGATTTAGCTGCATAGGACCAAAATGGGCAAGCGTAGGTTAAAAGATAGGACGGAGAATGGCAGTATATAAAATAAAGATCAGTTTTGACTTGCACGAGATTATACGGATTATATATACAGTAATTTGTCAAAATTCTCACAATATTAAGGAGGCATACGATTGGTTGTGACGAATGTCTACCGCTAGAAGCAGATTGGAGTATAAGACAATTTTTTGTTATACAATGATCGCCTGTTGAAATGTTCTAGTTAGAATATTGCCAAGTTAGCCGTTTGCTATATTTTTATCAGATAATGATTAAAGTAAAAAAATTTTTTTGAAATAATTTGAACTTTGAATTTTAAATTGATGATTTAAATTTTGAAAATTAAAAAATTATATGCGAAGAATTCTATAAGCATTTTAAATAATAATCAATACTTTTAATAATAGTCGATAATAATTATTGTTCATGAAGAATAATAAATTTAATGTGATAATTGATGTAAATTTAAATTCTAATTTTTAATAAAAAATATGAATATTATGGAATTTACCGAAGATTTCTTATATACTACTTTTCAAGCATATTAGTTTTATTGTCCTTAGAATAAAGAAAATGAAATTAATATATTTTTAAAAGTGAAAATAATATAAATAGAACTACCGTGTGTATGGGTGCCTAATCCTCAGTGCCCTACAGTGACATCCCATGAGTAGGCTATTCATGGATGGTGGGAGAGGGGCAGCTTCTGTTGTGATATCTGATTTGGCTACGAGTTGCTGAAGAAGTAGGGCAGTATCTTCCGGGGGTCTTTTAGGGGGAACTACCTCTCATTTGCGTATAATATGGGAGAAAATCACAAGAAAACTCCCATAAAATAATCTGACTAACAAGGCAAGAGGCTGAACATCACAAACTCCATCGAGTAACGTCTTTTTTTTTTTTTTTGAAACAGTGTCTACAACAATGCCGCCAGGGTATTAAATCACAGCTCTAATACTCATCACGAGTAGGGAAAAACTACAGTTTTTTTTTCTTTCTAATGCAGCTTTCAAACACGGACAGCTTGGTCTTAGACGTCTTAAGGCAAGTGCTGCATAGACGTACTCACTTTGTATTACCCAGGGGGCACGTGTAACTTCAAGATAAGTCACGGACGCGGAGTAACAATGCCCCCGCAACGCTCTACTATCCTATTAGACCGGGACCTACTTTTTAAAGTGGATTCTGAACCACTACAAACAACCATGGCACCGCCGGGACTCGAACTCCGAAACCTGTGGTAGCGAGCGCCAGAGCGCTAGCCACTCGACCATTCAGGTCCGGAAAAAGCTACAGTAGATAGAACATATTGTTATCTGCAATGGTTGAATTCTAAACTATCTTGCAAATTACAAAATTCTTCAAAAATTATAACAAACTAATTACTTACTAATTGCTAATCGATAAACTTTTTACAAACACCTAATATTTCTATTTTAGAGACCAACCTTAACAAAAAACTTATCAAATAAATAATTGTAATCAATATAAATCGAGTTTTTATGCTGTCAAATTTTTTATTGTTTTTAAGAGCTTCAAATTATCACGTTTTTTGTGTAAAATTGATAAAAATTTTGATTATAAGATAAGAGAAAAACAATTACAGTGGCGAGAAATAACAGAATCTATGGATGAAAACATTTATTATTTTTAATAGATATATTTAAAAAAAAACACTTAAGATGTTAGAAGTGATGAGGATCTGATTGGTTCAAAAAATGTTTTTTCTAAAAGAAGATTATGATGCAGGTTAAGATTAAGATTATGAAGAAGGTTATAACCGAAGAAAGATTATTATACTCTCAACTCGTCAACGGGCTCCGCTGGTGAGCATTACGGCAGAGGTTCAATCCATTGGCGGCTTTGTTGTAGACACTGTTTCAAAAACGAGAAGGCTCGATGGCGTTTGGGATCTTCAATATCTTGCCTCGTTTTCCGGGTGTTTTCCCACAAGATACGCAAATGCCGGGGAGTTCTCCTTAAAAAGTCCTTCCGGAAGGTATTTAGTTCCTTCTTCAGCGACACTGAACCAAGTCAGACTTCTACCTACGGGTGCTCCAACACACCAGAAGCTGCCCACCTTTTCCCTCCTTCCATGAGACACCACTGGTTCTTGAACTGGGTCTAGATATTGCTGTTTACCGAGTGGGATAAGAAACAACAAACAGTTTATTATGCTACAATATTTTTACTTGTTTTTAATGCCAATGTTTTTAAGTTGTGCATTTTTTTAATAATTTTATTAATTAACTAAGTTCTGCTTAATTAGATACATTATGATTCGCAATTTTTTTCTTCTTCAAATTTGGATTAAAAAGCTCTACTCGAGACACATTACTAACGGGAGCCACTCAGATTACCAGAATGACACAGACTGCTTGGGCGTACGAGAAGGCTCAAGTTACAAACAGCCAGTTGTGTCAGTTACCGACACTGCTTTTTCAAAACGAGAAACCCAATGTCAAATGTGACATCATGTGTAATCGAGACATCGATGATTAAAGCTGTCTGAGATATATTTTTCGCTCATAAGGCATGCAAATGAAGGGCAGTTATTCATAAACGTTCTCATTAAAGCGTAATTTCCCAATTCTGTCGATGAGCTTTTCATGGCATACGAGTACTATATATAAAAAAAGGGAAACTAGGTGGAGTTTCTCTTTTAAATGTGGTTCGTGCAAGTTAACAGATTAAATACATTCGATCTGTGATATCTAAGAGGTATCCGTGTAGTAAAGGGACAACCTAATTTTTCCCGTTAAATGATTTATTCAATCATTTTAAGTTCTAATCACCGAAATAAATAACATTTAAGAAATTGAAAATATTAAATATACGTAGACTGTTATTGAAATAAAATAAAAACTTATTCTTCATTGGCACAACAGTCCCATGGTGGACCAAGGCCGTCTGCTTACTGGCAGATTTCGAGACAGGATATATTTCTTTTTATGGGTTAAGGTTGCAAGCTCTACTGCCAACGCTCTACAGACATATTAGAACGGGGCTTGAACGGCCAAGTGTCTAGCTCTCTGACGCTCGCTGCCACAGGTTACGGGTTTGAGTCCCAGCGGTTCCATGGATGATTGTAGTGGCTCGGAATTCATTTTAAGCCGTAGGTGTCGGTCTCATATATGATTGTAAAGAGCCACAGAGTCCAATCAATCTTCTCACCCACTTCATTCCCAAACTGTATAGAGGCAACTCACTCTAGGTCGGTCTGTTTAGTCCTCATGTGCACAAGATAATCGTAAAGCGACAAACCAAACCACCTCTAGGCACAGTGATGTGATGTGGTATAATAGTAGTAGTCATATGAGACCGTGACCTATGGTTTAAAGAGGATCCCGAACCACTACAAACATCCATGGCACCGCAGGGACTCGAACCTGAAAGCCTGTGGCACCGAGAGCCAAAGAAAAATAAAAACTCACAAATGTTATTGTTCATTTAAATATTTATATTAATTTAAAATTTCTCGAGATATAATTGCAAATACATAAAAAATCGAAAGTTTACGATTACATGTTGGATAACATTTATAACAGTTGTTGTTGTTGTTGTCGTATCCCTCATGGAAGGAGGGAAGAGGGGATGCAGCTTCTGTTCTGATGGAGCTCCCGTAGGTAGAAGTCTGACTTCTGTTCCGTAACGCTCTTACAGTCATACGAGACAGGGACATACAGCTTAAACTGGATTACGAACAACATCCACGGTACCACCGGGACTCGAACCCGAAGCCTGTAGCAAAGAGCGCTGGCCACTCGGCCATTCAGGCCCCATTTATAACAGTGAGAGGCATAAATTGGAAAGTGATGGATAAAGCATTAATCTTAATGCTTGTTAAGAATATGATTGATTTTAAAAAATAAATGTTTTTTTTCTATGTATTTGTAAAGATATATATTACTATTCTTTTTTAAATACATAAAATTTAAATAAAGAAATGTATTTCCTGAAAGGATGGTGAAAAATTCGATTTTTCTTCATATAAACACTGATTCAAGGGATATTAATTGAATTTTTAATGTACACGGTCTGTTGACAAAGGAATTAGGGTGACTCATAAATGATGAGGACAATTTTCGATAAATTTGATAGCAGACTGATGATGTACAGTGCAATTTCCTGATGATTCAAGGCTGCACATGTCTGTGGACAATGGTCACCGAGTGTAATGACGTAATGTTTAGGAAGTGAATTAAAAAAATTATGATAATTTAAAAAAGGGATCTTTCGAAACATTTTGTAATTAATGTAACTTGTAGTTCACCATGATACAATGAATTAATTATCTTGTTTATTTTTTTTTACAGAAAACTACTTCAAATTTTGCCACTCAAGAAATGCTATAATGAAGATGAACGTGAGTTAAATTTCTAATTTAATTTATTTTAATGTTAGAATATCTATTAAATAAAAGATATGGATCGAAAAGTATTATTTTTATCAAGGTATTGTTCATAAAGTAGTGAATACATTTGAATGCCATTTGACAAAAATATTTAAAAGACAGATTTTCTTAATCTTTGGTTACGAATAAATTTTTTTCCTTTTTCATTCTTTTTTTCCTTTTATAACTTCACCATACATGAAAATTTTTCTTGTATTTCAGGTGTTATAGATTCAAGAATTACAGATGATTATTTAAATTTTTCACAATGAAATATCGAATCCATTTTATTGTCATTAGACAAACAATTTATAAAAGGTATAACAAATACATTTAAAAGAGGTATAATAAATAAATTTCTTACTTTTTGTTCTCGCAATGCATCGATATCAATGAATATTAAGTTTATTGATGTAATTTCAAAATTTATTGAATTCTGGGCATATTTTTTGACATGATCTTAAATTTCTATTATCTCTGATCCTTTGATCTCCCTTTTAATTGAACATTATATTAAACAAATTTACAAACTTATTTATTGACTGACAAGGAAAAAATATTAATTATATATTTTTCAATGGTTTTAATTCAAAAAATATTACTGTGACCTACAGTCTGTCTGCCTACTGGCAGATTTTGAGATAGGAGAGGGTTTCTTTTAACAGGGCAGTGCCAGCATTAACAGTCATATTAGACCGGGACCTACGGTTTAAAGTGGATTTTCAACCCCTACAAGCATCCATATCTCCACCGGGACTCGAACCAAAATCTACGGTACCGAGTGCCAGAACGTTAGTCACTCGGCCATCAGGCCTATAGATAACTTCGACCTTAGTAAAATTGAGAAGCAGTAAAGTGCGCTTAATAAATTATCTATATTATTATATAATAACAGTTAACATAATTTCCTTATCCAACTAAAAATTGCCTATCTAACATGCTGCATTATGATACAGGAGGGGGAGGGGGAGATATAAAACAGATATGAATTAAATGTACTCAATAAAATTGTTTTTAAAACATTATGCAGTCCTTCAATATATCCTATGCTATCCTATATCCTACGCTTTGTATAAAGAACAATGCTCTCCTTTCACAAACCTTTTGAAACATACACAGAGAAATATCTAACCATTTTCAGTACAATGCAAATAAGCAATGTCGAGTACAAATTAATGGGAGTAGTAATAGAATAATAGAGTAATAGAGTAATAGTAGTAATAGAGTCAGTAATAGAAGTATCACCTTTCATGTGACGACCATGATGACTTCAAACTGACAATCTCTATGCGTGCTCTATTTGATTACTACTGTATTTTTTATTTACAGAGTTGATTAGTTAAAACCTTTTATGAGTTAACACGCACATAATTAGTTAAAAAATGAGAAAATTATATAATGTAGTAAGAATTAATTTTCTCTTTTTTACCGCCAGAAATAAAAACGGTAGATGGCTGCCCCGAGACATGCCCAGAGATCTCCAAACCTGTCTGCGGAAATAATGGAGTGATCTATTTCAACGAATGTTTCATGAAACTTCAAACGTGTGGGTAAGAATAAAAACAAAAACTGTCATAAATAAGTTTAAACGAGCGCACTAATATTTTTAGACGTAAATGTTGTATTAATATTTTTTTTTCTATCCCATTGTTATTTTATGAATATTAGATTTGTATCTATAAATAACAATGGTCATCAGTTACATGGTGTAACAAAAATCTATTTTGAATTTTGTGAATATGACTTCGATAATTCTCAATTTTATTTCAAATATCCGACTTTCAAAAAAAGTCTTTTAAAAAGAAATCTAAAGCAATTCCAAATTTAATCTCTATATTCTTATCGTGGAGAAAACTTGTTACAAATGAAATATATATACGAAAGTTACTTTACTTAATTTATAAACATATGTTAGAGAATATCTTAAGAGTATATACAATATCCATTGAATTTTAAACAGAGAGAATTATTTCCAACAAACAAGATTATGTATAACGATAATTTTCATTATACTCTATTAACATTGTATCACACTAGCATCTTATAATATAGCAAATTTCATACTAGCATCTTAATTGTATTTTTTGCTATATGTGGATATACCGATATGTGTGAATAAATAAAAAAAGACACGTAACAGGAGAACAAATTAATTAAAATCCTTTATGAATAATGGAAACTTGTCTGTCATGCTTGCTTGAAGCTTACTTATAAGGCTTGCTGAAAGTTTCATTATAATATTAGTTGGATGCTTTCTTATAGCTTGCATCTATAGTCGGCTATCTGATGAGAGTTTTCTGAGTTTTTCCCAGATGACACACAAATGCGAAGCAGTACGCTTAAGCACTGTACTCCTCTCATTACTACTCAGTATGATGTTCATTTGATACATAATTGGTACACGAGTCCGACCGATATTCAACAAAAACGAACAAAGTTACTTGTAATGCTTACCGGAAGCTTACTTAGAATGTTTGTTGGAAGCTTACTTAGAAGTTTGTTGGAGAAGAATGTTCGTAGGAAGTTTATTTAGATTGTTTGGGAGAAATTTATTTAGAATATTTATGGGAAGTTTACTTATAAGGTTTGTTCGAAGCTTATTTATGTTTGTTGGAAACTCTTTTATAAGATTTGATTGAAACTTACTTATATTGCTAAAATGCTTATTCGAAGCTTATTTATAATGCTAAAAGGCTTGATGGAAGCCTGCTTATTTGTATTCTCGTGAAATTTGTTCGGTAAATACTTATTTTTTGCTTTTATTATGCTTCTTTCAATGAGCATATTTCTTTTTTTTCAACTTATACAACATTTAACATCTTATATGCTAATTTTTTATATTATTTTAGCCTCGGAAAAGCTTTAAAGTTTGAACAATTCTATACTAGTTATACATCTCAACTAAGCATACAAAAATGAAACTTTATTGATACTGGATATGTCAAAGAAAGTAAATAAACAAAAATCGTTAGCGAACTCTACACTATTGCAGATGATGCCAAATCTTTTTATTTCTATTGCTGGAAATTATGATTGAGAATTATTCGCAGCTGCAATTATGAGCAAGAAATTGCAGTATTTCCAATTTATTGCTGTTAAATAATTTTGGTTGTTTTTGAAAAATATTTTTGATCTTATACCTAATTTGTTATACGAGCTTAGTTTAAAATTTAAAAATAATGAGACGATTTTCTTTTAGACGCGGGGTATACAGAACAGAAATGTCCAATTGCGTATACATCCCTAAGTGTCCAGAAGTGTGCCTCCCATTTCACGATCCGGTGTGCGGCTCAGATGGTCAATTATATGTGAATCAGTGTCGAATGTTGCAAGAAAATTGTGGGTGAGTTTGTCCATCTTTATATATATAATTCTTCTGTACATGTGTTTGGTCACTGAACTCCTCCTAAACGGCTGGACAGATTTTGATGAAATTTTTGTGTGTGTTTGAGTGGGTCCCTGGATGATTTAGATTCCCATTTGGACTCGGCAGGTGGCGCTGAAATCGGTTTTTCTGTATGTGAATTTGTCACTGAACTCAACTTAAACGGCTTGACCGATTTTGATGAAATTCTTTGTGCTTTTATACTATACCCTTTGCTTTTAAGTTGCCACCAGATGATGCTGAAGCATAACAACTTCTACACCGTTCAATCAATTGCTATGAAAATTGGTAATAATATGTATTATAGTATGGAAAATATGTTCGCGCTATCCACTTACTTGCCACCAGATGGTGATGCAGCATTTGATCTTATATACCGTTCAAATAATATCCGTGAAAATTAGTATGCACATATATTAGAACATGAAGAATATATTCGCGATATGTAATTTTCTACAATGCATTTTTTGGGGTGGAAGGCAGGACAACGTATGCCGGGTTCTGCTAGTATGATTCGAAAATTTTAATTTCTCAATAGTGTACTATAATTATTGTGGATCACTAGTTTTTTTTTTGAAATGACACTAAAGTTATGATGAAACTATTATCATGACATCTCGTAGTTAAATTCGTACTATATTAGCAAATTTAAAATTGATTACTTAATTGAGACTTGAATTGTACAAGAGACAGTAGTCATCGTAGATTTATAATTTTTTAAATGAAAATTATATATCTTATTTTTAAATCCTACGTTTCAAAATATCTTAGTAAAAATTTAACTACTATACTAGATACTTCACGCTGTTTCTTTGCCCTGACATGCGCGGTACATCAAGGAAATTTGCAAAACACTGTTAGGTCAATGCAATAATGGTTCCGATAAAGGTTTTATTGAAGGATTTACAAGTTATTAGTATTTGACATTTTTTGTAAAGATATTTTTTCATATCGAATATTTCCTTGTTTAAGCCGAGAGTTTTTAAAAAAAATGTCTAATGTCTAGTCGGCTTTATATACGGATTCGCTAATCTCGCAAAAACTTAGGTACTTTTTCGTTAACCATCTGAAATGATAACTCTCCTAATATTACTAAATATAGCACACCTTATTTCTTTAGATGATATTTTATAAGTTTAAAAAATAATTTAAATGAATTGATTATTCGTTTTATGAAAATGAGTTGTTTTTATTTTCAAAATTGTTAGAGTTATCAAAGTTATAATTATCGTCGTTGGCGTGTGGCATTTTATTGTACAGCGATATGACTGGAAAATGTTCCCATTTTACCTGCTTTGGTATATTTTCGCTCTCAGGCCGGCATATTAGAACTCTAAATGATTCTTCCGCCTCCCTTAGCTTATGTACAGGTTTTGAACTTGTAAATGTTTTTAAGAAAAGGAAATAGCTTGGCTTATATGCTTATATAAGGAAAGACTTATACGCGGAAACAACGGTATTAAAACTAAATTTTGATCTATTTAACAGATTTGAGATGTTATACAAATAACCACTCATATTAATTTAGAACGGAAAGAAAATTTAGATTAACATTAAAAATATTCAATAAGAAATTTGCAAACACTTTTTAAAGTTAAAAAATGTTTATCATTGTGAAATCCACGTTGCTATATCAATTTCCTTACATAAGAAATTAAAGGAATTGAAATTTACGCTATCGAAAACGTATTATCCTTTTAATAAGTATATTATCATGCAAAAAACATGATACTTAAACTATTTTTTTTATCTATTTTCTTCATTTCTATATTTATTATCTATTTTTTTTTTTCTCATTTTATTTGCATCAATTTTTAACGAATTTTAAATATGTTTTACATATGACCAATAGATGGCAGCACGACTTTTATCCTGCTAGTTCAAATTATAAATTTTACGTTAACTTTTGTGACGGTAAAAGTCTATTGGGAAAATAATGTAAAAACAGTGTTGTAAGAGAAATATTTATAATAATATATTATAAAAAATATAATACATTTAAAAAAATTATATTTAAACCTTAATTATATAAAATTATATCATTATATTTAAAATTTATTATAATAATAAATTGTATTAAAATAAAAAATGAATGTTATTCATGTTATTTAATAATAACATAACACGAAATTACTTACTAAAAGATCGCGGAGCTTCTTCAACATTCTGCTAAGGCTGCATTTTTTGATTTTATAGGCGTCAATGCTTAAAACGTTTCAGATGGAACATTTCAGAAGATATTGAATATTCTTTCTCATTTCACGAGTCTAAATTGGTTTATGATTTTTTATTTTTTTTTTTTTTGAAAAAGATACATGTGTACTAAGGATCATATTGTGATTAAAAAATAGGCCATGAAATTTTTAATGCAAAGCAATATTTTCGCTCTTCATTGCGTTCCCACCATTGTTACAGATACCGATGTTAACTACTTCACTTTAAAATCCTCATTTGCGAAAAATTCATCAACTTTAAAAACCAAATGTATTTTCCTTTTTTTTGGTCTGAAAGACAACAAAAACAATAATTCTTGATGTATACTTTTTTCATCCTCATATTTTATATAAAATAACCACTGTGACAAATAAAAAGCAGTTTCATCCAAATGAATTGCAAGCTTTGGGTTGTTTTTAATTCTAATAAGCTGCTGCAATTGGTCATTATTAATTTCGAAGTGATGAAACGGTATCAGGAATATTACGGATTTCATATCCATATTTTTTACATGAACTATTTTTGACATTTTTATTAAAGCTGGCAATGCGATATCTTCTCAAATCGTGTAGGTTTTTTATTCATTTATTTTTTTTTTGAAATCCACAAATGAAACCGTTGAAAGCATAATTCATTCTCAGGATGCTGTTTTTTAATTCCTTCTATTAGCTCACACTCTCCCTATATATATCTTGTTCAAATTTTCAATCGTTAATAAAATACTTTTTTATTCCTCCACTCAAGCTCAAATACATTTTTTTTTGAACTTTTAGTGGATGACACTTGATGTTAATGCATTTCTTTCAAATATTAATTGAGTAATTAAATTTAATTAATTAATTTTAGTTTTTTTTATTTAAGTTGCATATATCTACCAATAGATGGCGCCAGATAAACTTTAAAAAATGAATGAAAATTATTTATAAATGACTTTCTGCAATAGCGTAAAAAAAAAGGAGGAATTGACTTTTAAATTTTTTTTTTTTTTTTATATTACTTGTTTTATAATTAAGGATTATTAAGTCGTTTTGAAATCGTTTTTTAAAATCGATTTTTGAAGTCCTTAATAAGAACCATATTCATTAGGTTCACTGCATTACTTTGCATACTAGTTAATTTAATTGCCATATTAGTTTCGATGTTTCATAATTTCATTATAAATAGACAAATAGATTGTTCCATGACATTACGATTAATATAAGAAAATTCAAATGACAAAAAGAATTATTCCATATTTTTCCCACGATCTCAGTACTACAACCCACTAGTGAAGTGTTTGATACATTGTCTTCAAAATTTTTATTTCTTCTTCTTTTTCTTAATCATTTATTTATAGTAAAATATTTTTTTCCTGTCCAATATAAATTAAAAAAAGATCATCTATATTAGGGGATTGATGGCCGAGCGACTGGCCACGGTGTCATAGGTTTCGAGTTCGAGTCCCGGATGTAGTGGTCAGTAGTGGTTTGGAATCCACTTTAAACCGTGGGTACCGGTCTAATATCGCTGTAGAGCGCTGGGCTTAGGGCTGGCAATCCTACCCCTTAAAAAGAAAAACTTCGCCTGTTTCGAATTGACCAGTAGGCAGACGGCCATGATCCAACATGGACTGTAGTGCCAGGGAGTTAGTTAGCAGCTATATTAGGGTTTTTTTTTTAAAAATTGTGTTAAAAATTACTTTTTTACTCATATCACCATCTTAGAAATAATAATTCACAAATTTGCAATCTTTTAAATATATAAATATGCTTTAAAAGCCAAAGTCGGTTCAAGAACTCCTTTAAAAACGAAGCTTAATTTCAAAAAATTAAATAACCCTAGTTATCAATTAAAGTGTTGAGATATTTTTCTTTATTAGATATTGTTTTTGAAAACATAATATAACTAAAAATAAATAATAATAATAATAATAATAATAATAACATCTGCATCGTTAGAAATATCTATTTTTTTTT
The DNA here is from genome assembly GCA_021605095.1 of Caerostris extrusa. Lineage (NCBI taxonomy): Eukaryota > Metazoa > Arthropoda > Arachnida > Araneae > Araneidae > Caerostris > Caerostris extrusa. The sequence goes on along the minus strand of BPLR01009496.1, from coordinate 318,199 downwards.
ACTTTTAAAATATCCTTAAAAACCCACATTTATTTATAAAATCATACAAAAGGATTTTTTTATTGGTATAAATATTATGTAGTAGAAATAAAATAAATTTAAAAATAGTACTTTTTTCAATTTTTCTGATTATTATTTCAATTTATAACAGATAAAAGAAAATAGTTTATATAGAAGAAAAACTGAGAGGCATTGTTAATTTTATACTTATTTATTAAGAAATAACATAAGTTTCTGTAAAACTTTACTGAAAAAAATTCAATGGTTTCTCTACAACAAACTCAGAATATGCAATAGCTTCAACTGTGAAGTTCATAAGAACTTCAACGGAATTCGTAGGTAGGACAAGAGGTGATCAGTCATAGGGAGGGCACTTTTTTGTGTAGAATTTAAAATGGTTAGTGCGGAATATTAGGTACCCTGTACATATTTTTCAATTCCTTCTATTAGCTCACACTCTCCCTATAGTATATATATCTTGTTCAAATTTTCAGTCGTTAATAAAATATATTTTTATTCGTCCACTCAAGTTCAAATACATTTTTTTGAACTTGTAGTGGATGAATGACACTTGTTTGAATACAGCTTGATGAATACAGTTTTTCAAGTATTAACTCAGTAATTAAATTTAATTAATTAATTTTAGTTTTTTTTTAGATTTAAGTTGCATGTATCTACCAATAGAGGGCGCCAAATAAAAAAAAAAAAAAATGAATAAAAATTATTTATAAAGGTCTTTCTGCAATAGAGTGCAAAAAAGTAGGAATTGACTTAAAATTTTTTTTTTTATATTACTTGTTTACTAATCCCATTGTTAAGTTATTTTCAAAATGAAAAGGAGAGTTTTGCAAGTATGTCATTCTATATAAGTATTACATAAAAATTCAACGAAATTTAAAAAAGAACGTGCCGCAATAAAAAACACAAAATAATTTAATAATAATAATATCATTTTAAATATTATTGAATTTTTTAATTATGCTAAAATTTCAGTGATTCCAAATTTTTAAATATTAAATATTAGGAATGAAATAATCTTATTATTTAGAAAAAATGTAAGTATAGTTACACATTTTTTAAAATAAAATGTACATCTAGAATTTTAATCTAAAACTGTAGCATCGAATTTTATAATAATAAACAAAGAAAAAAATTAAATGTTAAATCATTAAATAAGTGCATGCATAATTTAAATTTTATAATTTGAGTATAATTTTTCTTTATGATAATAGTATGACAGGGTAAATAAGAAGTACTTGATTTTAAAGATGCAATTTACAAGTAATAAAACGAAAAAATTATTTTCTTTGTCGGAGAAATTTCATACGTATTCATGGTAAACTCTTTTTTAAAATGGAATGATTTAAGTTTATAGATTATTTTAGATCCGAAACAATTATGATACTGCCAATAGATACATTGTACTTTGCAAAAATGAATTTTTTTTTTTGTTTGGAATTTTTTATATTGGTGCTAAGGCAGAAAAAAAACCAAGTTATTCAGCACATGTAATCCATAGAGATTTCTTTTTTGAGACCGAAAAACCACAAAAGATTACTGTTTTTATTGTTTTTCTTTTTTTAAATAACTCAGAAACTGTCGACTGTAAACTGTCCAAACTGTCAGCAGTTTTTTCCCATTTTTAAAGAGGATTAAATTTCCTACATTTTTCCACTGTTACAAAGTTGTTTTTTTAATACTATAGCTTCTTGAAATTGACGTTTTCTCAACAAATAAAATATAAACTTTAATAATAAAATATTAACTTTTCTGAGTGAATAATGCCCATTTGTTATTACAGTTTTACCAGAACTTTTAATCTCGGAAGATTGTCAAACTTTTAGTGTTCCCTTTACTCCCTTCCCTCCTCCTCAGAACGTTCCCTTCTCTCGACACCCCTTCCCCCTCACAATTATAGCCTGATAAATTAGATATAATTCGATGAAACTCCAATAACAGATCATGCCCACTATCGTACAGCTATAGCATACATATTGCATTATGTACATAATAAATATTATGCATTGAGCATGTAATATTTTACAATACATTGTGCATATAATAATTTACAATGCATTATATTTTGTTGTTTTACTTACAAAGAAGTAATAGTTGATTGAGTTGTTGTATCTTATCCATTTGGTCGACTGCGACATCTAGACTAAGCCCATGAACCCGTGTTTTAAAACGACTAGTCATGATTATAAAAAATGCAGCTTCTGTTTGACCTTGACAATGTGGCACAAAAAGTCATGGGGTATCCAAAGGGATAAGTCTGATTTTTACCCCACCCGGTAATATACCCGGGCAGTAAGTACCTATTTTAATTGCCTTTTACGACGTGCATGGGCTATAAGGGGGCTATTCTAAACTGGGCCACACAGAGATATTTTGATGCAAATGTGAATGAACCCCACTTATATAATAATATGCAAAAAAAATTCGAGACATTAATATAACAGTTACAATTCAACTAATTACCTAGGTATAATAATAATACTGTAATAATGATTATAATAATAATACTATATACCCAAAACCCATATTTAATGAAACTCCAAAAATAGCCAAACTTTTTGATGTACAAAAATAAATAATAATCTTTAAATTTCAGAAATGTAATATTTACAATACAAATTTTAAAGAGATTCCTACAACTTTAAAATTACAATTTATTAACAACTTTACCATTAAAGGGAAGTTCACCAAAAGACACTTTAAAAGAAGGAGTATGGGAGAGTTTTCAGACAGTGTTTTAGAAAATGGAGTTTGCCAATGATATTTGTGCAGAATGTCTGCAGGGAAATTAAATGTTTCTGTAATATAAATTATGATTAAAAAAAAAAAAAGAAATGGGTAAGAAAAGTATATACACACACATGTATATACATACACAAAGAAATACATATTTAGACGTATATAATGCATATACGTCTTTATATATCTATAATATTATATTATATACACGTGTACAAGTGTTAACCTATAAATAAAATCGTAATTTTGTGAAGGTTGAATTTGGTTTGCGAAAGATTTAAAATGACTTGCCAAACCTGTATGAATTTTCTTTTTAATTTTCTATATTTTATATTTTTGAAGATTATTATTTGTGTGCTTATTCCAATAAGTTTGCCCACTTTTGACATTTAATTAACCTTTTAGGTAAAAGGACTGTTAACATATGGTACTCCAATAATACCTCAGTTTAATGATACATGACATCATCGTCTGAAAGGGGGTGGGGTTATTGTAAAAGCCACTCTCACAGGTAAAACATCAGAATACAATGCACTGTGAAATATTTTATACATTGTAATTGTACGATAGTGAACATGGACTGTTTTTGGGATGTCATTAAATCGTCTACATTTGTAATTGTCAGTAGATAATTGTAGGTGGGCCAGAAAAAGGGAAAGAGCAGAGGGAACAAAAAGTTGGAAAATCTTCGAGAATAAAGGCTCTAGTCAAACTTTTTAAAGAATTATGTGCCCTCAGAATAGAAGTTAATGTATTTTTTTTACGAAGTTGAGAAAAAAATGTCGATTTTCAAGAAGCCGTAGAGCTTTTATTATTTGTTCTACAAAGTCGTTGTAATAGGGAATATTGTAGAAAATTTAATCCTCTTAAAATACTAACAGGACAAAAATTTTCTATAGTTTCACTTATATTTTGATAAAAGAAATAATATGTTTAGATGAAATTTGGCAATAAATTTGGAACAACTACATAACTTTGTTTCATTTAAAAATCATATGCTATCGATAGATGTTTGCACATAATTAAATCGGGTTTTTTTTGTATTTTGACATTAATATATGGAATATTGTATTTTGTCTTTATACCATTCCATACTCATATATATATGAGTATACTTAATCGATATATAATATACTTAATATATACTTAATCGATAATGAATCGATATTTAACACAAATTCCTTCAGTTTTAGTAAAATTTTGTTTCTAATTAGTAACTTGTGAATCTTATTTACTGTTTCTCTTATAAAATAAATTTCAAATTTATCGCAAAGTTTAGTAAGGAACAATCAAAAATCATTTCTTAATATTCAGCGTGCTATTTAAATAGTTGTTCATATTATTTTATAAATATATTTGCTTAAATTTATCTTAAAAATCGTACTAAGATTTTTTTTAAATAATATAAACATTCATAATGAATAGTTTTATGGATAATGATTTTACTGATTGATTAGAAATTGTGAAAATGGATGATATTAATTAATTACAATTACACTTTTATAAAAAGTTAAATTATTATATTGAAATATAATTACAGAAAGATATGAATAATCTATATCATATTGGAAACTACAGATTCTTTATATTATATTCTAAATAAGTGTTTTTGAAATAATTAAATTTATTACTTCAATGCTTTTAAGGTCTTGAGGTCTTGAAATAAAAACTTTTAAAAGAACTGCTATTACAATTTTTTACTTGTAAAAAATCTTAGAAATTGAGTATTTATACAGGGGTTTATAAAATTTTAATTAGTCTGAATTATGTTGAATTTAAAAAAAAAACCATGTAGTATAAATTCAATTGAATTTAAAATATATATTGGTATTGAATTTAAGATATTAAAATGTAGTTTAAATTCAATGTATTTCGTATTTATGAACTTAAAAAAATATTAAAAAATTTGAGTTTTATTGCATGATTTCTCAGCTGAAGAATGAATTTCTAAAATTATTTTTTAAAAATAAAATTTAATTTATTTGTTAAAATTTCGTGAATGTAGAAAAAGATGAAAATGAGAATTTTTACATTATATAGTTTATCGGTGTTTATTAAGGGCGCTATATATCAAATTTAAAAGATACTTCTGTTAATTTATGATTTGAAAAAAATATCGTGTTTTGTCAATATGCTATGATATATATATATATATATCAATAAATAGATATTTATGTATTTAGAATATATTTATTATACGTGTATTTGAAAACATATTTATTTTCTTAATTAAGAGTTAGGGCCATCACTGAGTGATAATTATAAATTATTCAATATAAATTTTGATAATACTTAGAATGAGAGAAAAATCAAAAGATTAATGCAATTATTAATCGAATTAAGTTCCATTTAATTTAATGAAAACTTTCTCATCATCATTATGTGATATTTAAACACTAAATCTGTCCTCTTCTGTATTTCATACTGGGTATTTTTTTGCTTTTTAAGTTCATTGTGTCGGTGCTGAATAAGACTGCTTTAGTTAGTTTTGACCATCTGGAACAGATCTTCTATTAGTAATATCGATTAACACAACACAAATTTTTTTCATCAGAATCTAGGGAGGTTTTTTTCTTCTCCTTTGTAGTTGTTAGCATGTATAGCAACTTTCATTTTTGGAGCAGTTGGCATATATAACAACTTCAATATTTTAATTATATTTAGTTGATAATATGGGAGTAAGGGCCTGAATTGCTGAGTGTATATCGCTCTGTACCACAGATTTCAGGTTCGACTCTCGGCGGTGCTATGAATGTTTGTAGTGTTTCGAATCCAGTTTAACCCGTAGGTCCCGATCAAATATAATCGCAGAAAGTTATCTTGAAGTTAGTCAATCTACAACCCCGTGATTCCTTGCTAAAGCGTAGCTGCATATTACCCTTAGCCATGGCTCCATCGACTGCAACGGGGTCTTCTGGACCAGGTATAGGCTTACCTGCCCCAGGAGGATTAGTAACATCAACAACAATCTGTGAGTAAAGATCATGGTAATAGCGAATCCTCCAAATATATATCTTCATGAAACCATAAGTTAAGTAAAAATTCTTATATAAATTATTTGCACGAGGTTCATTAGAGGAGTCCCATTATTCACTATAGCAGATGATAAGCATCATCTTATATAAAGATTAATATTTGAACTAATGTCTATAAATTTTGATTATACTAATAACGTATGCGAATATCGTATCGTGGCTGTAGTATCCGTGTGATATTGAAGATTCTAAACAAACGCATTACAAATGACCGTTATTTTTATCATGAAGTTTATTAATTATCGACATTTCCTTGTAAAAAGAACATCTGAAATATGTCAGATGCTATGAGCTATTTAGAATCATACGAACGGCTCAATTTTCAAGAGGCCAACTGATCTCAAATTAGACCTTGTCCAGTTCAAGAAGTAAGTCGGCACGTGTTTATCGATATCGCGAAATTTGGACACTTCCTTTTAGCATTTATCATATCAGTATCCCCAAACGGATGTAAAATACGCTCACCTACATTCAGAGGTGATAAGTTACCTCAAAACGAATTTCTCAAGACCTCAAACCGTTGCCCTAGGTTATCTCCCTGGTGGCACACCTGTGGCGCTCTCCTGTCTTCCGATGTAAAGCCTTAATTGGGGAGGAAGTAACAATCGGTAAATGTTTTACAACTGAAATATTTTTTTACTCATTCATTTCTTGCAGGAAAGATGTTAAGAAGATGCCGGCGAGTTTTTGCGTTTCCGCTGCCTCACAAGGAAGTTTGCCGCTCAGAGCTCAACCTTAAATGGTGGTGAACTTGCCCTCATGCCGTCTTTGAGCTGAAGAGGCTTTTGTTTTGATGGACGCAACGAACAGAACAAAAAACCAAGTTAAAGATCAAGCTACTTGTTTCTAATGATTGCTCTTTGGTAATAAGCAGTGGGTGTCTTAGAAGAGGCCTTTATTTTAATGTTCAGTTATTGTGAAATTTTTGTTTGAGTTGATTTTTTTTTAATGAACCAAAAATAATCCGTGAAAATAACAGTAGAAGATTTTGAATATTAATGAAATATTTCTGAATGGTCAATAATTCTATTAAAATATTTTATTAAATTACAAAATCTTCTTTTCAATAATTTATATTCAGATTTAATTATGAAAATTTATGCTCGATTATTTCTTAATAAATTAAATAATTATAATAGACTAGATCGATTTAATTAAAGATAATGAAAGTAAAATGATAACTAGTATTTTCTGTAAATAAAAAATATAAATGAAAATAAAAATGAAAAATAAGCTAGATAATAATTAAATAATATTGCAAATACCAGCATTTAAAAAAAAAATATTATATTATATTTTGAAAATTAATGAAATATTTTGAACGGTCTAACCCTTCTATTAAAATATTGTATTAAATTACAAAATCATCTTTTGATAATTTACATTCAGATTTAATTATAAAACTTATGTTAGATTATTTCTTAATAAATTGAATTATAATAAATTAGATCAATTAGTATTATTTAAAGATAATAAAAGAAAAATGATAACCAGTATTTTTTGTAAATATTTATTGTTTATTAGACCATAAATGTAAAAATCAGCTAGATAGTAAGTAATATTGGAAATACCAGTATTTTAAAAAGTATATTAGATTAAATTTTGAAAATCAATGGAATATTTTGAACGGTCTAATCATTCTATTAAAATATTGTATTAAATTACAAAATCATCTTTTTGATAATTTTCATTCAATTTTAATTATGAAAACTTATGCTCGATTATTTCTTAATAAATTGAATAATAATAAATTAGATGATTTATTTAAAGATAATAAAAGTAAAATGATAACTAGTACTTTTTGTAAATATTTATTGTTTATTAAAACATAAATGAAAAAAATAAGCTAGATAATAATTAAGTAATATTTATTGGAAATATCACTATTTTAAAAATTATATTATATTTATATTTTGGAAATTAATGGAATATTTTGAACGGTCCAACCATTCTATTAAAATATTGTATTAAATTATAAAATCATCTTTTGATAATTTATATTCAGTTTTAATTATAAAAACTTAGATTATTAATTAATAAATTGAATACTAATAAACTAGATCTATTTATTTAAAGATAATAAAAGTAACCAGTATTTTTTGTAAATATTTTTTGTTTATTACAACATAAATAAAAAATCATCTAGACAATAATTAAGTAATATTGGAAAACTGGCGCTTCCAGGTATTTTAAAAATTATAAAAAATAAACTGGTATTTTAAAAATTATATTATATTAGATTTGAAAATTAATGGAATACTTTCGAACGGTCTAACAATTCTATTAGAGTATTGTGTTAAATTACAAAATTTTTTTTGAAAATTTACATTCAGAATTAATTATAAAAACTTATGCTCGATTATTTCTTAATAAATTTAATGGTAATAAACCATATCAATTAGCATTATTTAAATTAATAAAACAAAAATGATAATATCAGTATTTTTTGTAAATATTTATTGTTTATTAGAACATAAATGAAAAATAAGCTAGTTAATAATTAAATAATATTAGAAATACCAGTATTTTGTTTAGAGAGTGATTTTTCTAGTCTTTATAGAGTAATAAAAATATTTTTTTGAAGTAATTATTTTAATCTGTGATTTAAAAGTAGAATTATTATTTATGAAAGAATATATAGTATTTTGTGTTTTTATTTATAGAGTTCTCTTAACGAAGTAAATTAGATAATAATAATGCATAAATGCAAATTATTTTGTTGAATTTTGTTTATTATATTATTTTTGAATTAATATTCTTGTACTGCCATTTAAATGAATAAATAAACATTTATTTATAATTTGTATTATATTTAGATGTTTAATAAAAAAACTGTTGATTATTTTAAATAATTATTTAACAGTATGATGAATGCTTTAAAAACTTTTTAGCATCTAAAAAGTTTGAGAGTTTGCTATATCAAGAAAAAAATAGATGCTAGTTCGAATAGCCTTTTCATTTATAGTTTCATTGAAGAAGTTTAAAAAGGATATATTAATTTACATGAACATGATTAAAAATTATATACAAAACAAACTGATATCTACAAAAATTATCTGATATTTAAAAAAATTACGATGTAATTAATAAATTCCGCTTTGTATTTTAAAAATAATTATTTTTAATAAAAGTAGTTTCAAAATCAAATAACACTTGGTTTGATATTCGAATGCGGACACAATTTTTTTTTTTTCGAATAAAATATTATAAAGAATGACTTAAAAAGCAAAACGTCATTGAAAAAAAAAATAAAAAGGATTTTATAAAACTTTTTTTTAAAAGAAGAGATTTCTTAAGTTATATATATATATATATATATATTTTAATTTTGAAATAATTGAAAAATATTTTAATTAATATTTTTAAATATTTTATTATTAATTAAAAATAATCAAATATTTTATTATTAATTAAAAAATTTCATGTCTAATTAATTATAATAATTAATATCTTCTATGATTTTGATTTTATAATGGATTTGGCTATTATAAAAGTACCCAACCAACCAATTGGCCACTATGATTTTTCTATTACTCATTCAACTGACCCTATTAACTTTAATTAATAATTCGTTAACTTTTAAATAATGAAAATTCAAATGCTTTTAAAAAAGTCGCTCATCAACATTGATACAAGCTAATATATCACTAAAGGACCACTGAGTACAATGCAAAATTTGATGGTTATTTAAAACACAAATAGACTACTCTGTCCAAAGAATAAATAAACAAAAACAACCAATTTTATCCAATCCTTTAGTTCAGCATGTATTTTGAGCATTTTTTTATTGACGAACACGTAGTCTAAACAAAATCGTATCCTATTTTGGGGTCTGGTTTCGATAGCATTCGGTAGTCAATCACCCCCCTACAATCCGCCATCTATATCTAATTCTTTAATTGTCCACAATAATTGTCCGATTGTTCCTATTCTACTTATTATTTCATTTGAACAACTAAATCTTTAATTATCAAATGATTTAAATTGATATTTCTTTAAGTAGCCACCAATCATCATTGATCCTAAGCTCATACATCACATCAAAAGTACCGCTTGGAACAATGGAATAAACTCATAAAGTAGAAGCGTTGACAGATAAGTGCATCGAAAAGTAAAAGGATCTGATGTCAGTTAATTCATTGTTGGACATGTGTGAAATTAAGACTATCATATGTAAATGCCGTTTGGTACACCAATTAGCCATGTATCTCTATCCGCATCTGACCACGCCCAGACACCAAACTTGACTGCAAATTACCCTCAAAACGCTTTCCTTGGCGCCTTTTCCAACAGTTCACTCACCTTTGTCCAAGGCGGCAGTTATTTTTGTTGTGAATAATATCAAGAAAGTAAGAGGATATTTCGTGCGAGATATCTTTTTACCATCGATACATAAGAATTCGTCTTCCTTTGAATTTGGGTTAATGTACATATGAGCTCTCCGTTTTCGTTTTTTAATCTCAAGTTCGATGAACAATCATTTCTTCGGGCGTGATCACGTAGTGGTAATTTCTGCATGAGTTATTGCCTTTCTGTGCGTGTTGTACAATGCAATCATTAGCATTTTAAAATCAAGTGGGGGTATTATTTTAAAAGCAGCTGTTAGTTTGACGTTCAGAGATTTAAAAATTCGGTTGACCTTGGCGAAAAGATGCCGCATAAAATAAAAATAAAAGTATGGTTTTGAAACTAACCTTTATGATGCATTGTTCGGATCTAATATGTTCAAAAACAATTAACAAAAAGAACTGACGTAGAGAATAACTATTGCTTTTTCAAAAGGACTAACATAGACTTGAATGGTAAAACAATAGTTAACAAAATTGTATCTGTAACCAAAATTAAAATAATGTTCGTACTGTTGGTTTCTAATATGTTCAAATACATTTAAAAAAAGATCTAATGTAGATCGTAACTATTCCTTTTAAAAGGACGTATTTAGACTTAATCGTAAAACATTAGTTAACAAAATTGTATTTGTAATCCAAGTGAAAATAATATTAAGTTCAGGAGAATTTTAATGAAAAAAAAAAAAAGTATGATTTTGAAACTAACCTTTTACGGTGCATTGTTAGCATCTAATATGTTCAAAAACTATTAAAAAACATGATGTGGACTAATAACTATTCCTTTTTAAAAGGGCATACATGAACTTAAATGGTAAAATTACATTTGTAATTAACATGAAAATAATGTAAACTTCAGGAGAATTTTAGTGAAAAAAAAAAAGTTTGATTTTGAAACTAAACTTTTGTGTTGTATTGTTCGTATCTAATAAGTTCAAAAACTATTAAAAAAAGATCTGATGTGGATCACAACTATTCCTTTTTTAAAAGCATTACAATGGTAAAAAGGGTTAATTAATGGTTACTTAATGGACAAATGGTTATTTAATGGTTACTTAATGGACAAATGGTTATTTAATGGTAAAACATTAGTTAAAAAAATTGTATCTGTAACCAAAATGAAATAAATTTGAACTTCAGGAGAATTTTAATGAAAAAAAGTTTAATTTTGAAACTAACCTTTTACGGTGCATTGTTCGCATCTAATTTGTTAAAAAACTATTAAAAAAAGATCTGTGGAACATAACTATTCGTTTTTAAAAGGACGTACATGGACTTGAATGGTAAAATATTAGTTAACAAAATTGCATTTACAATCAAAATTAAAATAATGAAAATTTTTCTATCAAGAAAAAAAAACATCATAAGCATAAAAAAATTACTAAATCGATAACAATTTACTTTCATTAACACGTATATATTAATATTATTATTGTGTAACAATGGAAAAATTTGTACTTTAAAAAATTTAAGGTTTACAGAGAATCGAGTAAATTGTATTTAAATTTTTCTCAAAATTCTTTTTAAATTCAGCTCAAAATTGATTATAAAAATACGACATAATCAATAATATTTGTTTCACTGCACTTTTAACTGGGGCCTGATGGCCGAGTGACTAGCGCTTTGGCACTCAGTGCCACAGGTTTCAGATTCAAATCCCGGCGGTGCCATGGATGTTTGTAGTGGTTCGGAATTCACTTAAACCTTAGGTCTCGGCACAATATGGCTGTAGAGAGTTGAACGTAGGGCTGACAACCCTACCTCGTAAAAAATAAATATTTCCTGCCTCGAAATCTTCCAGTAGGTAGACGGCCTTGGCCCACCATGGGGCTGTTCGGCCAATGAGGATGATGACACTTTTAATAGCACAAATGTTTTCAAAATATCGTGGCATAATGCTTCGGTTTCGAAATAATGTTTTACGTAGATAAATAATTAACAAAAATTCAAATCTTAATAAAAATACAATTAAATATACATATTTTCGAAAACTGTTATACTATGTTAAGATTTTTATAAATATCTTTCTATATCATATAAGTAAAAAAGGCAATTTTAAAATAACAAAGAATAGTTTTTTATTTTAAATATAAAAAAGTTCCAATTTCTGTCACATTTTTTTAGCATGCTCAGATATCTCAGTCATTCGCCATGTTGGCCATTCACTCAGTCCTTATTTATTTCAAAGGCTATTTCTTAATTATTTTTGAGTAAATATAAGTTGAACATTATAATTATAATGCAATTATTTCATCGGCATAATGTATATTAAATATTTAATGAATGATATACTTTATTACAAATACTTTCCTACCAGTTATACAATACACTGTTATTTTTCACACTTAGCTTTATTGTTTAAGGAAACAAAAGAAATAGCAATCGCAGTTTCACCTTGTTTTTCATTTACCTCAAAATTTTGAAATTATTTCACAATTCAGAATTATTCTAAGGGATGTCATATTCTATTTTTAAAAACAAATTTCTTGAATAATATATGTACAGCATGTTCATAAATAAATAAAAAGTAATACCTTAAAATACGTTAGTATTCCCAAGCATTTCATCTTCTGGGGTTCCAAAGTGGTATCAAATGTTTCCTGTATTGCTGATGGAATGATATTATTGAATGCTGCTGTAAAAAATGCAAGATAAATAAGGTTTTCTAAGATCTTTGTGTAAATTATTTTAAAAGATGAGGAATATTTTCTAAATTTTATATCCTCTAATAAGGAATGATTATGAATATTATAAAAAATTCAATCAAATAATGGAATTTTTTATTTCCTAATATGATTATGAATATTGTAATAAATTCAATAAAATTTGAAATTTTTATATTCCCTAATAAGTAATGATTATGAATATTATAATAAATTCAATAAAATAAAGGACATTAGGAATTGAAAAATAGGTAAAACATTTATGTAAAATCATTTATGAATAAATTTGCTATTTTATTCAGCATTTTTGCAGAATCAGTCCTTAAGTGAATTATAAAAATGCATGTTTCTTTAAATAAATACTTAACAACATTTATATGACTTTACCAAAATATAGAGAAAACTTAAAGTTGAGGGATCTAAAGATATTTACAAATTTAGGAAGTAAAGTAATTATGATATTTATTATTGTATATGAATCAATTAAATAAATTTTGGGAGAGCTTCTTAAAGAGCTTTTAAATCAATTGGAGAAACAAACAAACAAACAAACAAAAAAAATTAAATAAAAAGGGGTGAAAGAAAATTTTGATGCGAACACATTTTAATTCATCAGTTTCAATAACATTACTCTTTTTGGCTGTAAATGCCAAATTTTTCAAACGTAATATTTTCAAAGCCATTATTTCAAAAGTAATATCGATGTTAATCTACAGCCTCATTTTTTTGAAACAGTGACAAATACAGATGAAAATATCTTATAAATCATTGAGGTCATTTTTGATTTTTCATTAAAGAATAAATTTAAGCCTTTATCGCAGTTTTAAATACATATTTGTGAGGGATTCTCATTTTATGATATGTTAGAGGCTTTTCCTTTTAACTGTTGTAAAATAAAAATATCATTGAATTTCAAAATTTTCTAAAGAATTTAAAACATTTCTGATATTTTTTGCCTTTTTTCTGAAAAAAAAATGTTTTTAGAAGATGAACTATTTATTATATTTTAAATTTTAATATTGGATTTTTAACGACATTTTTGTAGTTGTTGTTTTATTTTGGTGCCAAATCAATTTAATTTTCAATAATAGAAAAATTTTCGGATTTAATTTCCCATTAATTTAAAATTTGTTCCATAGAAAACTATATGAATATTGTATAAATAAATAAGCAAAAAATTAATACATTATTGAATGAAAGCTATTTAATAAAGAAAAATCGTTAGGTAAATAGTAACAACATTTTTTTTTATTATTTTTGTGCGTGAATGATGATATAGATAACATTTCTGAAAAAATTATTTTATTACGTAAAAAGATAATATATGGAGAAAAAGTAGTATTCAAAAAAATATTGACTCCACACAGAAAATTATCCAATACTTGAGTACAATTAAGGCACCACTTTAATTAAGGCAATTAATTAAATTCGCCACTCGATAGCAAACATATATTCTACAAATGTAAATATAAACACATACGCCCACCCATGGAATGTTACTGGGTTTGAGCCCTCCAAACCCATAAGTGCAACTTGTGTACTTGTTCACCTTTATAGTCACTTCTCACTTAGGGCCAGCTGTTCTTTTTGTTAAATATTGAGTGAATCAATTAATCTATTATCAATTAATTAAGTGTATATCAATTAAGCAACTGAGTAAATCAATTAATGTTCGTATAACATATTGATTATTAAACTGTTACACTTTATTTAAGCGGTTATAATTTTGAGGTCTCTCCCTTATGAAAAATTCCCCCATTATATATATACATAATGAGGGAATTTTTATTATTATACATCCCCCCATTATATACATATATATATGAAGTTAAAATTATTTAAAGTTATTAATTATGTATAATTCATTAATATATAAATTTCTAATTGTAATAATTAAATGTTATACAAAATTTAAATTATCTTTACAATATAAATATGAATAAACAATCAACAAAACGGTAAAAAAAAAAAAAACACTTATATAACAGTTAGCATAAAAACTTTTTGTGAATAGTCAACTATTTATTTGAACTTGAATTATATGATTTGTTATTTTAAGAAAAAAAAAATTTCGGAGTAAGATTATACTAAAAATGTTTTAAAAAATAAAAAGTAAAAAATTAATTATTTTATAAAAATTGTTTTATTAAAATTTTTTTAAATTTTTGAACAAAATAATTGAAGCAATTGATTAGCATTATTAATGCTCTTTCTCTAGTTCATCTTTAAAAATTACAATATTACTTATTATTCTACTAAATTTAAAAGACAGACAAAGAAAAAGGTTATTTTTTGAAGGTCAAATGTTAAATTATGTGGAACACTCACATCAAATGTCATCTATTTTGATTTGGCAATACAGAACTGTTGTACCTCTGGCTTTTTATCATCTTAAAGTAGTCTAAATGTTTTCTGCAAAAGTAATTTCTCTTCGTCAAGACATACTTATTTTAATTATTCACCTCAATATTATCTGGGTTCTTAATTAAAACTTTGAAAGCTTGACGTTTGTAATTAATGAATCACTTGTTGGGGTGGCAAATACAAAAGTTGTGAATCACGACTATCTCCTACGGGTGATATAATCTACTCTATTAATTAAACTGCTCTGTTTGACACCTAACGCTCATGATTTGGCCTTTGAAAAATTGATATTGTGCGCACGTTGAAGCTTGATATTTGATATGGTTTATTTGACATGGAGAAAAGGAAGTGATATGTGATCTGTGGTAAAAAAATACTTCGGTAGAAGCCTTAAAGGGAATGCATGAAAAATTAGAAGGAAAGGAGGAGGAATGAGTAATTTATTATACTTCTGCAGCAATGGTAAATAAGTTCAGGTAGAATATCAATATTTTTAGTTTGCATATTTCTGAGAAGGAATTCTAATAACAGTTGCACACATCCATATAATGCTTGTATAATAAAGTAAGTTTCATAAACTATGATTAACGTTAGATTATTTTTAATCATATAATTTTAAGTTTTGTGTGATATATTGTTTGGAATATAATATAATTTCATTTAAGATATAAATTTTTAAATTTAAATTGTCCATTTTATGATGCGTTATATTCGGCGCAAAATTTTTTGAA
This sequence comes from Caerostris extrusa, assembly GCA_021605095.1. Classification (NCBI taxonomy): domain Eukaryota; kingdom Metazoa; phylum Arthropoda; class Arachnida; order Araneae; family Araneidae; genus Caerostris; species Caerostris extrusa. The sequence continues at coordinate 302,303 of BPLR01009496.1, read as the reverse complement.
GCCTGAGAGAAGTGCTTGAAATTAATTCATTTTTAAAATAATGTGCAATGTTTTTTCTTTTTTTTTTTTTATATCGTTGAATCTTATATTCCGTTAAGGTATAAGAAAAATAATCTTTATACGGAAGATAGTGAGAAGATAATTCTTTTCAGTAGAAATTTTATAGGAAATGTCTTTCATATGTCATTTGTGTGTCAAATGAAAGAAAACCCAGGAAACTCTTACTAGACTTACATGACGTTCCATGTGTGATGCTTTCCTTAAGAGGCCATAATCGTCAACTAGTGTCATTGTTTCAAAAGCAGTGCCTGTGAAGGACTTATCCACTGATCCTACCTTCAATCCACTCACGGAAGATAATGGAAGGGAATTGATTTTTCAGAAGGAATTTTATAGGTAAATGTCTATCATATGGAAGTTTGTCCTATGCCATATGTGCGTCATATACATGAATTTCCATGACAGACGCTTTACTTAAGCTGTCATAATCGTCAACTAATGTACTTATTTCAAAAGCAGTGACTGCGAAGGACTCATCCATCAATCATCCACTCAATCTGATAGGAGATAGTGGGAAATTAATTGCTTTTCAATAGGAATTTTAAAGGTGAATGTCTGTAATATGTCAATTGTGTGACATATGGAAGAAAACCCAGGAAACGCCTACCAGATTACATGACTATCATCCATAAGATGTTCTTTACTGAAGCTGCGGTAATGATCAACTAGTGTCCTTGCTTCAAAAGCAGTGACTGCAAAGGATATCCACTCATCGACAGGGAGATAATGGGAAGGAAATTGCATTTCAATAGGAATTTTATAGATAAATGTCTTCATATGGAAGTCTGTCATTTGTGTGTCACATGGAAGAAAATCTAGGGAACTCTTACTAGACTACAGGACTTTCTATGAGACACGCTTTTCTTAAGCTGTCATAATCGCCAACTAGTGTCCTTGTTTCTAAAACAGTGACTGCGAAAGATTCCTCCACTCAATCCAACGACGGGAGATAGTGGGAAGGAAATTGCTTTTCAGTAGGAATTTTGTAGGTAAATGTATTTCATATGTCATTTGTGTGTCATATGGAAGGAAATCTAGAAAACTCTTACCAGATTACGACTTTCTATAAGTTACGCTTTTACTTAAACTGTCATAATTATCAATTAATGTCCTTGTTTCAAAAGCAGTGACTGCGTATGACACATCCACTCAATCCACCAACGGAAGATAGCGTGAAGGGAATTGTTCTTCAGTAGAAATTTTATTGGTAAATGCCTGTTATATTTCATTTGTGTATCATTGAAAGAAAACCTAGGAAACTCTTACTAGACTATATGACTTTTCATGAGAATCGCTTTACTTAAGCTGCCATAATCGTCAGCTAGTGTCCTTGATTCTAAAGTAGTGACTGCGGAGGGCTCACCAACGAATATGAATATCTGTGCATGTTAGTTGAGCCCGTTACACAAATCGGGCACCGTAAAGTATTAAAAAAAAATAAAGCACTGTAAAATATTCAAATTTAAAATGTTCCAATAAAATAATTGTAATAACGTATGGAATGCGAATGATGCCATGAAAAACTAACATTTTTAAAACTAATTTTACTTTTAATTCAAGAATCTCTTAAACATTTACTCAATATTAAACAAATATTAATTAAATTATATTCCAAATTAATTAATTAATATTATATTCAAAAAATATGTCGCATATATGTTATATTACTAAATAATAAACAATCAAACGTAATATTGAAGATGACATGATTTGTCTCGACAGTGTAAAGTCTAGAGAGAGAGCAGAACATTTATCGCAGAAGTGATGTTAGTATCTCGATTTTTAATTGCTTACAGAGCCTCATTGCAGTCAGAAAAATCACTAACCAGTCAGTGAGGCCTGAAATATTTGAGTCATTTAGATATAAAGCAACAGCCTCTTTAATTGCTATGAGCTCGCTGGTGAAGTTTGAAGCTATCCGGCCTGTGTTCATTTTATGATGGTATTTACTTCCATTTGAAAGTAGAAAGAAAATGCCAGCACCTCCCTTATTGAGGAATTTGTCAGAGGATCCATCGTGTATGCTGTTGCAAGATTACCTTGTGAGAACTTATCTATGGTATCAAGGCCTTTTTGTTTGAGAATGTTGGAGTCTTCTTTTTTTTTTGAACAAGGTTGCAATAGGTTCAAAATAGACTTAAGTAGGTTAAATTGCTAAAAGCCGTCTAATTCCTCATAACTTTAAGAAGCCACTAATTACGGATTTCAACTGCCCTAGGAAATTGACATCACATATTAGCAGACTCAGAACTAATCATTACAGAAGGATGAAAATTCTCCCAGACAAGATCAGGGAATACATCCCCTGCAGAAATTACCCCAACGCTTTCCTAACACCTAAGCACCTTCTAGAGTACCCAACACTCCCTCCCCATGTTTTGCAATTGGGTATAGTGCCAATCGAGGCCAACTTAAGGGAAGTCCTATATAGTGAAGCGGCGGCATTGCTAGTGGTCGCTATCGGGAAGACTTTGACTTGATCTAACTTTGATAATTATATTTTAAATCCATGGACACGATAACAACAACAACAAATGTAATATTTTCAGCATTTTTCTAAAAGAAGAACTGGAAGAAAATATGAAGGAAAGGTTTTTTTTTTTTTAAATATGGAATATCATATAAGAAAAACATGAAGTAAACTAAATTTTTCATTTGAAATTATTTTATATATTTTTCTTTAAATTAAAGATTTACGAATAACCATAGAAGTTTCCTTTTAATATAACTCTTTAGATAATATTTAATTATAGAAAATAAATTGTATTCCATCTATACAATGCATATAAAAATGCAAAGTAATGTGTAATGTATGCAAGTTTTAAATTGGCTCATATCGTTAACTTTCACACATGAAAAGAATTTAATTTGCTATCTGATCACGTTTTTTAATTTATTTTCTGTCTACATCAGGCATAGTATTTTCGATTTATCAATTTCAATTTCGTGACGTTGAACATATTCAGATGCACGCATTTTAAATCTTGATGCATCACTATGTCAACAAGAGTGGTTAAAATTGTTTAATTCTAAAAACTAAAATGCTAATTGCTTTCTAGGACGTGTACATAACATTTAAATTCAAACCTATTCGCTCGAAGATATGGGAGATCTACCACAGTTGTTTTTCTTTATTAAAGTTTTTATCTGGACATTGAATTTTATGGTGTAAGCTATGTTAAATAATTATAATTAATTCAATTTTTAATTAATTAAAATATTTATTTATAATAAAAAACTTTTAATTAACTAAATTTTAAATAATTATGAATTCAATTTTAATTAATTAAATTTTTACTTTTGTCTTTTGCGTTAAAGAAATTTTTAAATACATTATGAAAAAAAAAAATTCATAAGTAAAAAATAGTCCCTTCTTAATTTTTACTTTAATATGTATTGTAAGCATATTAAATAGCCCCATATATCATTAAGGAAATATTAAATATCAAAATTTTTAATTTTTCGTTGGAATTAAATCAAGAAAAATATTTCTTTAAGAATGCAAATTTACAATTGAGTACTACTATATTATCAATACTTCTATACAACATTTATATTATAATTTATATATTTTTTTTGGAATGAGTTCTATTAATCATATTATGTATTATTAAATATGTGTGCATTAAGGGTATATTAAGAAAATATTAAAATATCAAAATTTTTAATTTTTTTATTAGATTTAAATCAAGAAAATATAGAGTAGAATCATTAAATAAAATAAATATAAATAATAAAAATAGAAACGGATAACTTACTTATTCAGAACAAATAAATAATCGATTGGGCCGATATTCAGGTTATTGATGAAATTTAGAATTCAATTTAAGAACAAAACGCATAACAGTAATAGTAAAAATAAAAATAAATATATAATTCCAAACGATTTTCTATTCTGAAAAATTTAATTTTCACTTTGAAAAAAATCGGCTTTGCTTTCACCAGACGATTTTTTAAAAACAATTTTAAATTATTTAATTATAGAGTTTATTAAGCCTTTATACCTATGAAACTTGGAACAGTTTTATTTGAAAATTTGTCCAGAAACTATTATTTATATTTTTTTAATTTGACTTAAACTAATCATAGTGTGGAAAGAGTAGAATAAATATAATATCATAAATAATGAAAATAGAAACAGATAACTTACTGATTCAGAACAAAATAAATAATCGATCGTGCCGATATTCAGATTATCCACAGAATTTAGAATCCAATTTAAGAACAAACCGAATAACAGCAATCTTGAAAAATAAAAATAAATATAGAATTCCAAAAGATTTTCTTTTCTTGAAAAATTTAATTTTCACTTTGAAAAAAAAATTGTTTTTGCTTTTCACCAGACGATCTTTTAAGAATTATTTTATATTATTTAATCATAGAGTTTTCTAAAATTTTGTACCTATAAAACCTGGAGCAGTTTTAGCTGAAAATTCGTCCAGAAGTTATTATAATATAAAAATGTATAGATTATAGATACATAACAGCATAGATGCATCCCATCATATTCTATGGATGTTAAAAAAAAAGAAAAATAAGCATTGAAAAACAATACTTTAACATGAGAATAAAATAATAATTGATGCAGATCAATCAAAACAATTTCTTAGGAAAAAAATTTTTTTTTTTTTAAATTTTGCTTTAGTTCTCAATTATGTTCTTTACGTGTGCAGTCTGTTGAGGAAATTAGATTAGTATTCAAACACGACAAATATTGTTGGCATCATCATCAGTAGTCAATCAGTTATAATACTTTCAGTATAAAATTATTTTTGTAATATTTATTTGTTTATATATTCTTTTTGTTTCTACGTTAAATGGTCAAATTTTTATGGATTGAGTTCCAATAAAGCTATAGGTAACAACAACACAACAACAATTTTTAATCTATAGAGCAATATGGATGGAATATTTACATTTTTTGTATGATACAGTTAATTGGGCAATTAAATCTAACCGATAAATTTCTTAATGAAATAATTTTAATACAATTTTAGAAAATGTATAACATCAAAAAAAAAAAGAATTTTAATTTTAATTAAATTTTAATTAAAGAATTAATTTTATTAAAAAGAATATTAATGGCGAGATAACGATGATATTTCTTATTATGCTTTAATACAAATTAAGCCTAATTTACTTTAAGACGCGAGTAACATTCATTTAAAAATTCACTATTTGTACCAACTAACATTTATTTGTATCAGAAAATAATAAATGGAAATCGAAAGTAATAGGAATAAAAATAAATTAAAATTGAAGAAGTATTTATTTTATTTAAAATAAATTTTGTAATTTGATTTAATTCAATTTTATTTAATCATGTTTGTTATTTGGAAATTATTCTCAAATATTGTGGAGATTAGCTGTTAAAATTAAATTCTTATTTTAAAATGCATTAATTTCAATTCTTTAGGCTAATATCATAATGAATAAAATTATTCTCATAATTTGTTTAATAATTAGCATTAATGAATACAATTAGCAATTATTTTCAATTATCCAATTTTTCTGTTTAGTACAACAGACAACAAAATAAAACTGTAAACAATACATGAAAAATTTTCCAGTTAATAATAAGCTATTTCATATAGGAGGAAAATTTAAGTGAAAATTAATTTGTTAATTATTATTTAATTAATCAATTCATAAATTAAATTTAATATTTTTTCATTATAGTCATATATTATGTAAATAATTGACCAGTTTTCAATACTTTCTAATACTATTGAAAATTCACTTTTTCTTTTTTAATCTTAATTAAAATTATAGATGACTTTGAAAATGTTAAAATATTTTGTGTTTTTGTTTTTTTTGTATTAAAGTAGCTACATTTTTTGATTTTTTTTCAAATGTCTTTTCTCTGTATCTATAAAATTTGTCCGAAATCTGATTTTCAAATTTTAGCAAATAGCACAATTTCAAATTTGTGAATCCATAAACTGAAACCATTCAAAAACTCTATTTTTGGCGAAAAATCTTGTTAAAAAATACTACTGCAAAGTAAAACCAATTTTCAATTTAAGTTTTCAATCAAGATTTGACGCGTTTGAGGCTCAAAACATTTTTAAAATGGAATTTTGAAATTCCAACACAGTCCTTGACTCTAATTGTGTGAAATTTGCAAGCAAAATATTTATTAATATTTGAGTTACTTCGTCGGCTTTGAGAGAGTTGTGCTAAAACTTCGTCTTCCGACGATTTTGAAATGTCTTCTTAATTGAACAAAGAACTTGCCCCTTAAATTTTGTTTGCGGAAACGTATAGGAATGCTCACCAAAGGCATTCAGTGAGCATTCCTACATCAGAAAGAAATATTTAGAAGTGGTATAAACAGTTCAAAGAAGGCAGAGAACGCGTTGAAGACGAAGAGCCCTCTGGTCGACCATCAACCTCAACCGACGAAGCTCATGTCCAAAAAGTAAAGATTTGGTGCTTGCAAACCGGCGATTTATAATTAGAGACCTTGTTGATGACGTTGGAATTTCAAAATTCCATTTTAAAAAAATGTTTTGAGCCTCAAACGCATCAAATATTGATTGGTACCGAAAACACTGAATGCGCCAGCTCACACTGCATTGATTCTTCGTGACTTTTTCGCCAAAATTAAACCCATATCGCTTTACAACCCCCGTATTCACTTGATTTAGCATCGTGCTATTCCTTCTATAAACTCAAAAAACCACTCAGGGGGACACCGTTTTGAGTCGATTGAAGAGACATTTCAAAAGTAGCTGGAATCAGTTTTAGCATCTCACAAAACCAAGCCTAACTCAAATACTAATGAATATTTTGACGTAAAATTTCACACAGGTGTCAAATCACAGTGCCAACAACCTAAAAAAAAAAAAAATTTGAAATACCATATTCCCGGAAAATTTAAAGTGAAAATGGGTCTTACGTTTTGGACACAAGTAATTTATATTTTATGGATTTAAAGAATACTTAATTAAGTCCTAGAAACTATTTTTACAATTACCTAAATGTAAATTAATTTAAATTGAAACTTCTATAAAAATGCTGAGCTAATTAGAGAAGGAAAGGTCTTAAGTGCATTGAATGTATATCCCAAAAAGCTGTTGCATAAATAAATTATTAAAAGAGATTTAAATCTACTTCCGTTTATTAAAAAAAAAGATTAATTGGTCAATTAATTGTTCCTTTTGAGTCAATATTTATTGAAAAGGATGTATAATAGATGAATGGGCACTACTGGGAATCTCATGAATTAGCAGATTTATCAAAGTTATTTATATAGTTAGCAAAATTATCACAACATTAGAGGAACTACTTTTTAAGACTTAAAAAATTACATTTTTTCCTCTCGACTAAAGTTACATTTCTTTTTTTCCCTTTTAGTCAATATTTAATCAAAAGAGTGTAGAAAATTGGTGCACTATTGGGAATCTTACAAATGAAATAAAGATGCTATATATTTAACAAAATTATTGGAACATTAGAAGAACTAATTTTAAGATCTAATATTTGAAAACAAATTAAATTCTTTTCCTCAGCTACAGTTACAGTTACATTTCTTTAATTTTCTAAAAACGATTAATTGGCCAATCACTTTTTCCTTTTAGTCAATATTTAATCAAAAGAACGTAGAAAATTTCTTGCACTATTAGGAAAATTATGAATGAAATAAAGATGTTATATATTCAGCAAAATTATTGGAACATTAGAGGAACTACTGTAAGACCTAAAACAAAAAAAATTACATTCTTTTCCCTCTTCTACAATTACAATTCCGTTAATTAAAAAGATTAATTGATTACTCTTTTCTTCTTATTAGTCAATAGTTAATCAAAAGAACGTAAAAATGGAAGCATTACTGAAAATCTTTTTAAATTAAATATGTTGTATATGTAAATTTATAATAGAGCATTATAAGAATTACTTTAATACCTAAGACAAATGTAAATTACAATATTTTCCTCTCCTATAGTTAGATTGCCGTTTATTAAAAAATTAGTCTTGGTCACTCTTTTTTTTACCTCTTTTAGTCAATATTTATTAAAAAAAGTAGAAAATTGGTGCACTATTGGGAATCTCACGAGGGAAATAAATATGTTATATATTTAACAAAATTATTGGAACATTAGAGGAACTACTGTAAGACCTAAAACAAAACAAATTACTCTTTTCTCACATACAGCTGCATTTCCATATTTTTAAAAGATAAAATGGCCATTCTTTTTTTTTTTTTTTAGTCAATATTTATCCAAAAGAACGTAGAAAATTGGTGCACTATTGGGAATCTCACGAGGGAAATAAATATGTTATATATTTAGCAAAATTACTGAAACATTAGAACTACTTTAAAGACCTGAAACAAAAACAAATTACATTCTTTTTCTCTCCTTCAGATGCATTTCCATATTTTTAAAAGATAAAATGGCCCTTCTTTTTTTTCTTTTTAATCAATATTTATAAAAAAAAGAACGTAGAAAATTGGTGCACTATTGGGAATCTCACAATGAAATAAATATGTTACATTTTAGCAAAATTATTGGAACATTAGAGGAACTACTGTAAGACCTAAAACAAAAACAAATTAAATTCTTTTCTCTTCTACAGTTACATTTCCATATTTTTGAAAAGATAAAATGATCATTCTTTTTTTTCTTTTTAGTCAATATTTAAAAAAAAGAAAGTTAGAAAATTGGTGCACTATTGGAAATCTTTTAAAATAAATATATTATATATTTAGAAAATTTACTGAAACATTATAACTACTTTAAGACCTGAAACAAAAACAAGTTATATTTTAATTAATCTTAATTAAATTTCCGTTTATTTAAAAAAGATTATTCACTCTTTTTTTCTTTTTTAGTCAATATTTATAAAAAAAAGAACGTTAGAAAATTGGTGCACTATTTAGGAATCTCACGAATAAAATAAATGATGTTATATATTTGGCAAAATTATTAGAACATTAGAAGAACTACTTTAAGTACATTATTTTCCTCTCCTGCTGTTACATTTCGGGTTTTTAAAAGAAAAAGATTAATTGGTCACTTTTTTTTTTCGTTTAGTCAATATTTATTCAAAAGAATATAAAAATTGGTGCACTATCAGATTTCAGTCACGAATGAAATAAAGATGCTATATATTTAGCAAAATTATTAGAACATTAGAAGAACTAATTTAAGACCTGGAACAAAAACAAGTTACGTACTTTTCTTCTCCTAACATAAAAACAAATATATACCGTTCAAAATTACATGTCTAACTTTGGTTTACAGAATTGTTTCTTTCGAATCATGACCACACTTTTGCTGCAACTGTTGATTATCTTAAAGTTTAGCTCAGTAATCGATCAGGAACCATTACTTTGCATCTGAATTCGAGATTATAAAAACGGATTGCATGTTATGCAACTGGACAGCCATGAGTTATCTGGTTCCAGTAAGTTATGGTTTTCTTTATTCGTGACGTATAAAAAATGCACTTAATTTGGACATACATCACCAAAAAAAAATCTTTACTTTAAGCTGTTAAAAAATAGGTATATTGTGAACCTTGTTCCTATTGATAGAGGTCAAGTAAATGATAGTATTTTTGTTCATGTGGAATACTAATTCCATTATTCTGATGCAGTCGACGTTCTAAATCCATGCATTTTCGTCCTTTTTTTTTTTTCTTTAATTTTAAGCAATACAAAAGGGTTAATTTAAAATTTCATAACTTGTTATTCAAAACAGTGCAAATCAGTTATGCGTAAAATATTGATCAGATAACGAATTACAAGAACTTGAAGTTGGTATACCTTCTGCAATTTTCTATGTGTTGACACCAAAAGTATAGAGAAAAAAAAAGAATTTTTTTGTTTGTTGCTTCAACCTCTGGCTCGCCCAGAAATAACCTGTTTATCGTCGTTTCTCGACCGTTTAATGATTTTAATTCATAAAAAAATTTAGAACCGTTCATTAAAGTATATGGCTCGACTAACCTATGACATCAGTCCTATCATTAAACAGAAATTATTGATCATTTCTTATCCTCTGAAATCACGATTTGTTGTCGTGGAGGAAGTAGCAACTGGCTTGTTCTGTTTGGAAGTAGCAGATGCTACATGCTTGCGGTGATTGGTCAGGACTTCTCGTACCAATTTTGCATGTTAGTTTATCAATTCAACAGCCTACTTTTGCATTATTATATGATGTAATAGAGACAAATGGATACTTTAAATAGTAATTAATTATGTAGTCCTTGAACTTGATACTAATTAATGTACGAAAATTAAACTTATATTGTTGTGATTCCTCTCGGAGATATAAAAAGGTGAATTCCACTACAGAATGATTTAACCTTTCCTTATCTTGAAAATTGAAAGATCTAAAGGAAGAAGATCACCATTATCATATTGAACGTGATATGCCATCTTTAGTGCAAAAACCATTTGCTTCTTGCACGATCTTCTTCATTATTAAGCTAATCATGTATAAATTGTATATTAATGGCCCATATTTAAAAAATGAACATACTTCCACAATATTGATGAATATTTTATATGCGAATAAATTTGATTATAGCTCTCAGATATAAAATTATATATATATATATTTAATTTGATCAATTTTTTTATTATTCAGAATAGAAATCAAGTTTTAATTTAAAAATTTAACATTATAAAGTTAAATTTTTTTACATTTTACTTGCAAATACAATAGATAACATTAAATCTGTAAACTTTTTAGTACTTTGTGCACTAACAAAATATAAAGAACATTTTAATAATTCTTTGTGGAAAAATTAGCCTTCTATACAAATATTTAAAATGGTGTTTGTAAAAGTATCTATCAACTAATTTTTAAAGTAATAATAAATATAAATATATAACTGACAATATGCACAGTAGTTTAACATATGTAATTAACTTCTGTAAAAGCATACGAATGAATAATACAAAAATTTACAAATTTTACTAATTTTTAATTAATACAAAAATTTGTATATTTAAAAAATCTGATCAATTTATATACTATTCAGATTAAAAATCAAGTTTTAATTAAAAAAATTAATATTATAACATATTTTATGTACGCATATCATACAAAACATTAAATCTGTAAACTAATATTTTGTGTACTAACAGAAAATTATAAAGGACATTCCAATAATTCTTTGTATGAAAAAAATTAGCCTTCTCAAATACACACATTTAAAATCGAGTTTGTAGAAGTATCTTTCAACTAATTTTTAATTATTACTCAAAGTAATAACATAATAAAGTAATAACAAAAATAAATATATGACGATATATATTTATAGGTTATAGGTTATTTGGTAGTAATGCACAGTAATTATAGGTTATAGGTTATTTGTAGTATTATCAGTAGTTCTAGGTTATTTCTGGGCGTAAAAAACAGTCAGAGGTTGAAACAAAAAAATTTTTCATTATACTTTTGGTGTCACCACATAGAAAATTGGAGAACGTTCTAACTAAAGTACATGTAATTCCTTATCTAATCAATATTTTACATTTAAAATCATAATTGATTCGCACTGTTTTGAATAACAAGTTATGAAATTTTAAATTAACTCTTATGTATTGCTTAAAATTAAAGAAAAAGGATGAAAATTTATGGATTTAGGACGCTGACTGCATCAGAATAATCGAATTATTGTTATTATTATTATCATTATTATGTAATTAACTTCGCTAAAAGCACATAAATGATTATGTATGCAATTTATAAAAAAAAAATGTGTATATGTAAATGTGGGCACTTGTATTTCTTATAATTAAAGAACTATATCAGTGAGAAGTCCAATTTTTTATCCAATACGTCATGATTTTATCTGATGCTAATAGAGAATCACGAAATTTTTTCTGATGAACCGTAAATGAAACCAAAAACAACCATTCTTAATGAAATCAAAAATTAATTTCATGAAAGAATTAAGATAAAAGATAGAATTTAATTGATATTTGTATTTTGTATTTTACATTTATTTACATTCTTATTGTCAGAATTTTGAGAAATAAAACGCATGACTGTTTGATATGATAAATATTGTAATTATACAGATAAATGAAATGATTGACGGCCATGAGGTTGATAAAATTTTATCTTAAACGAAAATGTTAGTTTTGAAATATTTATTTATATTTTTTCTGTCCAAAATGCAAAGCAGGAGAAAGGTTAAAAATATCTACTTGTAATATAATATGAGCGGACAGTCAGTTTTAGAATGTTTTCTATTCACTTTTGAATCATCAGAATATTCAGAAGCATAAAAAAGATAAAAGTAAGTTGTTACAATTTTATTTTGATTATTTATTTCTTTACCTTTATGTTTTACATTAAAGCCAATTTAATTTTTGATTCATGGATAACATTAATTGTAAGATCTTAATAACGTACACTAATACTAAACATTAAATACCTATTTTTTCATTTCTATTAGCATTTTGTAAGAGTTTATTAAAATATATATATTACAATTTTTTAAGCCACTAAAAAGGCTTTAGCTTGTAGCAAGGTAAGAAACTTATTTCAAATATATAATTAATGCTAGGCGAGAGCATAACACTAAATATACAGATGTATATACATTCAAACGCTTTCAAGTCAAACGACAGAAAAGCACACAGTGAGCGAGCAATGGCAATATTTCATAATTAAAGACCCTAGTATTGGATATAAAAGCCCTTCATTCATTGCAGCTATTAATTCATAATATACGCATATTTATCGATTTTCTCGAAAAGTACTAAATTACAAAATATAAGGTAAAAACGTAAGATAAGAACAATAAAAAGTAAGAATGATAATAAAAAGTAAAATTAAATGAAAGCTAAGAACAATGCTTCCAAACAAAGAAATTCGAAAATTTATAGTATCGAATACGTAAGCACATGAATACTTATAGGTGGTGAGAGTTTGATTGTATAGAGAAACCTCATATGATAATTTAGGCTTTATTTTTGATGAGATAATAATTAAGCACAAACAGCAAGTCTTGCAAACTGATCTCTCTCATGTACCTTTCTAAAACCATTAATCCGAAAAACTCGGGTTCCTAGGGTCACATAAAGGTCACCAGAGAACTTCTTTTTATGTTTCTCTGTAATAGACAAATGTTAATCTTCATTTGTCATCGTGGCTCTTGAATGACCTTGCCCGGGTTTTCGCTCTAAGCATTCAATATCTTTAATCCAATGACCTCGCTAAATTATATGACATTTTTTTTCTTTTCTTGTTTTTTTAAACATTGGGAGAAATTTAAGAGAAAACTGTTAAAATGAGCTACCATAAAAGTTTAGAAGATAGAATGACGTGACGAATTGTGAAAGACTGGAAACAGAGCAGCCTCAAGTGCGAATTGCTAGAGATTGAAATGTGACATCCAGTCTCAGCTCCAACTTATAGAAACAGTTTAAAGATATTGAAAACGTAGAGCGAAAACATGGGCAAGGTCATTCAAGAGCCACGATGACAAATGAAGATTGACATTTGTCTATTAGAGAAACATGAAAGAAGTTCTCTCGTGACCTTTCTGCGACCCCAGGAACCCCAGTGTTTCGGATTAATGGTTTCAGAAAGGTACATGAGAGAGATCAGTTTGCAAGACTTGCTGTTTGTGCTTACTTACTACAGTGTCCAAAAAGTAAGACAAATTTTCAATTTAAAATTCCCGGGCTTATGGAATTTCAATTTTGTTTCTTTTTAGGTTGCTAGCACTGTCCTTGACATCTGTGTAAAATTTGACGTAAAAATATCCATTAGTGTTTGAGTTACGCTTGGCTTTGTGAGACGCTAAAACTGATTCCGGCGATTTTTGAAATGTCTGAATTAATTGAGAACTTGCGTTAAATTTTTGTTTGCGGAAACGTATAGAATGTTGCAGAAGGCATTCGGTGAGCATTACTATATCGGAAAGAAATGTTTAGAAGTGGTATAAACAGTTCAAAGAAGGCAGAGAACGCGTTGAAGACGAAGAGCCCCCTGATTGACCACCGACCTCAACCGACGAAGCTCATGTCCAAAAATTAAAGATTCGGTGCTTGAAATTAGGAACACTGCTGGTGATGTTGGAATTTCAAAAGGATCGGTCAATTCTATTTTAGGCATCAAACGTCAAATCTTGATTGGTACCGAAAGCAATGAATGCGCGAGGTCACACTGCATTGATTCTTTGTGACTTTTTCGCCAAAAATGAAAACCATATCGTTCCTCAACCACCGTACTCACACCGTGTGACTTCTGGCTATTCCCTAAACTCAAAAGACCACTTCGGGGATACCGTTTGAGTCGATTGAAGAGATTCAACGGGAATCGCCGCGTGCTTTGAAGGCTATCCCTGCCGATAACTTTTTAGCATGCATTGAGGATTGGAAAAAAGTCGTAATAAGTGCATTGTGTCCGGGAGGGATTACTTTGAAGGCGATGAAATAATTTTGAAAGAATAAATGAAGGGTTTTTGAAAAAAATAATTGGTCTTACTTTGTGGGCACAGTAGTAATCGCACAGAAGAGGCAGTTGAGCATTTTATGGAGAATATCGCACTTAGACAAAAAAGACTCTCTTGGGAAGGAAATTGCAACAACTAATTTTCTCCTCCGAGAACAATCAAGGGCTAGAAAATCAACTTCTATAAGGATTTATAAACTGGCTGATTTCCAGTATGAATTAACGTTGTGAGAGCCATAAAAATTCACATAAAATAAAAGAGAACCACCATACCTTCTACTAATCTATTTTGTGTTTGATAATGTAAGATTTATTTTAGAACTACCAGTGGGGAGGTATCTTACGCACGATCATATCCTAAACGCTGAGTGGTTATTTTATTGTACTAAATTGGTCTTACCTAATTTCATTTAAAAAATGCTCAGTAGTTTTGGAAATAATCAATCAAAAGTGAAAATTCTCGCAATTTTAAACTTTCAATGAACAGCGAATTTTTTTGAACAAGTGACAATGTTTTAGGGGGCTAAAGCATTGCACACATGTTCTCTGGAATTTAAATCAGGAATTTTCAGTAAAAATCTTCGTTTTCTAAAAGCTTCTTAACAGAATGAGTTCGATGTGGACTAGCATTACCATCCATAAAATTAGCAGAAAAACACAAACATAAGAATATGCAGCAATGGAACCTCGGAGTTTACGCACTTGGGGCTAATAACTTGATGACTTGCTGCTAATAACGATCTTTAGTGACAGTAACTCCATCGAAAGTTTGGAACTCTTACTGCTTATTTCGTTTATCTTAATGCTTCCCAGATGAGCACGCCACGATTACCGTAACTTCCTTGGTAGGATAAAATTATGTGCCTACCTCTATTCATATCAACATGTGCTGATAATTATTTATGACATTGTAACGATTCTCATCTGTAAACAGAACGCGAATAGATTGATGAGATATACAGACTCGTATATTCTTTACATCGCTTTAGCCTTTGATATCGATCGGTAAGAGATGGGATGAAAATGTCAGTGAGATACCGCATTCAGGTTGGTGGTCGAATAGGCCTCCATTGTAAAGACCAACATTTCTTACAATTATATCTGGGGTTTGGATAGTTTTCACAGTTCGTGAATCGATACTTTTGTTGATTCCAAACTCTTGGGCCATTGTCCCATTAATCACCTCACAAAAATTACGGATCATTCTAATGTGTAAAGCCGTTCAGATGGTTTCATCTATCCATATTGCACATATGAATTCCTTTTAAAGAAAATATCTTTAATAGCGTCTTTTGTCCTTATTTTTATTGGTGTTTTGACTTCACGTTCCAACTGCATATGTATTGCTTGTCAGTATCATCTATGGCGTCACATAGGCATAATAATTATAATAATCTAATTCCTAATATTTGCATATGAATTCCCTTTCCACTGAATTTAAGTTCATTATACTAATAACAAGCCCTTTTCCACAATTTCATGGTTTTTCTGCTTAAAAATTATATTGTTATTTAAGTTTTGCAAGTCAATGAATATCAAATATTTTAGAATAATTGGTTGTTATACAGTTTGACGCAACTAAAGCAGAAGAACAAATAACAAATTATTATTAAATTTTTGTTAATAACTCTGATAATTTTGTATGAAATATAAAAATTACAAAAAGTTCATATAAATGAATATTTTATTTTTTAATGAATTTGGAAGGAAAATATCACACAAGAAAATTTATTAATAGAATATAAATACCAAATATTTAGAAAAAAATTATTTGCAACTAAGAAAAGTATTTATTTTGAAATTCGTTGTATGATAGTAGAAGCTTTTCAGCTTTCGTTGCAACAGCATAGAGTTGTTATGACTGACATTAAATATTGTTAGCAAAATTCGCCAAGCTATCA
Organism: Caerostris extrusa; assembly: GCA_021605095.1. Taxonomy (NCBI): domain Eukaryota; kingdom Metazoa; phylum Arthropoda; class Arachnida; order Araneae; family Araneidae; genus Caerostris; species Caerostris extrusa. The sequence continues at coordinate 285,919 of BPLR01009496.1, read as the reverse complement.
TCGCATATGTTTCGCAACAAAACCACGAAATACATGCCTAAAATTAATTGTAAATGAATTCAAATTAATTCAGATCAATAGATGAGCATTATAGGTATACATTAAAATAAAAATCATCTACCTCACATATAACATTTTGATATCGGCTATGATATACATCAGATATGAATTGCTTATGCTCAATAAAATTGCTGTTTTTTTCTAGATTCATTTAATGTAACAAATAAATAAAACTAATACATACTTGTGAAATATATAAGGCCCTCCATTCACAAATTTCTTGAAGCAGCAGGACACAGTGTAATAAAAGTTCATTTTTTTCCCTCTATCACGCAAGTAAGCAAAGTGACAAACCATCACGTCACCCCTGATCGTAGACAGTGACGATTATAAAGATCAATGAGGAGTATGTTTGGCGGTCAAACTGGTAACCTGATGTACACTATTAAACTAGTACTCTATGATATTAATATCACATCAAAGTTATTTGAAAGTGAAAATTATTTCTCAAATAGTGTCCTATTCACCACCATTAATTCACCTGAGCTTAAATATTAAAATTCTTCACTAAATCATGTAATTAAACGAAAATAACGGGAAGATGCATAATTAAGAGAATAACAGAAAGATCCGTCTAGTATAAAACCAAAAAAGAAAATGATTTTTTTTTATAGAATTCTATGAAATGTAAATTATATACATCGATAGTGTTTGAAAATTTAATTTTCAGCATAATGATTCAAAAATTATGCTTACAGAATCGTTGGCATGTATAGGTAAATAATAACTACATGCTCATAAAGATATCATAGTGTAACATTTCGGCCTATACAAGACCTATAATGGCTTTAAGAAGAGGGCCGTTTTCAAGTTCATGGGAACACTTTAATTTTTATTTACAAGCAATATATAGTTGCTATTTACAAAAAAATGAAAATTAAAGATAATTTGATTAAGTGCGGATCACCCGAGGTCGAAGATTGTCAGAGTTCTCGCGTCGACGACGAATCTAATTGTCTGGTCTGCAGCAGACCTTAATTATCACACGGTGTCATACACGAAACCACAAAGGGCTCTCTTTGAAAACAGGCGAATGTCCCAGTCTGTTCAGTCATTTAAAAGAAAAAGAGGAAAACAACACTTATCGACTCGTCGAAGAAGTTTCTTCCTCTTCTTCTCCAACAACCTCAAATTTGTTGTTATGTACTTGTTATATACATTCCTCTTTCCTGAGAATGAAATGCTACAACTTTTCTCGTGGGAAAATGTTATAATAATTTTAAATAAGAATTTTAATAAATCATAGAATTATTAACAATTTTATCTAATGAACAAATAAGAAGCAAATGTATTTTATACTTTATATGCTTGGATTATACATAGATTATGGAATATTCTACCTTTTAATCCATTTATTAATAGTAAGAGGATAAATTTGTGAGGAGCAATTATAGTGACTAGATAAATCAGGTTTTTTTTTTTAAGTCGGACAAATATATTTCTTTCTGAATAATTTATTTCGTGTTCCAGATAAATAATAGCTATAGCTGCTACACATAAATATATCCAGTAGTTTTAATTTTTAAGTTCCATTCCTTGCATAATACGCAAAATTATCTGATTTATGCATACAATAAAATTACCACACTTCAAATACACTATTGTTATACGCAAAAAAAAAAAAAACCCAACCTTATCTAATCCCATCTGCAAGGTTATTACGAAAAAGTAAACAAAACGCTTACAAAGTCTGCACGAAATATCCATGAAATTGCGATAGATATAAAAAACATCGATAAAACCATGTTTCTTTTCGCATTTGTGGAAGGGGGGAAGCAAATGATGGCATGCCCATAGCGAAATTGGAGTTCATTTTACTTTCAGAGCTGGCAACGTGCAATGAATTTCTAAGCATTTTTTTCTAACCAATTTTTGTCTAAAGCGTGAACCAATAATGGAATAAAGAGACGTCTTTAAAAGCGTCTAATAAACGCCGATCGTGATTGATTTAAAGTTCGATATCCAAAAGAAGGTTTGGCGGGTTCGGGGATTTATGATTAATAGTGTTTTTTATTTATTTATCGTATCTTTGTGTTTTTTAGTATAAAGATTCCTTTGCTACTCTTCCAGTGGGCTGTGGTAATACGTAAATGGTAAATAAATTAAGCTTGAAATAGTTGAAAATTTAAAAGTATAATTTCTAACTTAATTTTTAAGATTTTCTATAGTTTAACTAATTATAGGATTAGCAGCAATGCTTTAATGAATAAGGTTTTTTTTTTTTAAATTTCCAATGGCAAGTTTATAGGACAACAGATATCATGAAATACACAAAGAACAACATAGAAACAAATGGAATCAGTTAATCCATCCAGTTAAGTCTGGGAATCCAATAACGCTTCCATAAAGAAACAGGAGGCAGTGAAGAACAGGAAGCAAGGCGAGACATATCCATTTCTTCATGGTTATCACACAGGAGACAGTGAGGGTCAGGAGTCAGTTTAATTCTGTAAAGGTGCTTGCGGAGACAATCGTGACCACAGAAAAGCCGTAGCAATGACACCGATATTTCTCTAAGCTATTCAGGGATATCATGAATAGGATCGTACCTAGTTTTGATTGTTGTTAGCGGCAGCAACCTCAAAAAAGGAGCATTTAAGCGTCTTTTTTTAATTATTGCCTTAATGGAATGATACGGGTTATTTAGTTGTAAAACAGAACCCCACTGTTTTGGACAATCCACCGGCGTGCCACTGCAGAACTCTACTAACCAGATTGAAGACAGTGTTTGTAGATCATTTTGCGTATTTGATGTTGCCCGAAGTGCATCACACAGAGGTAGAATAAGGTATAACGTATAATTTAACTATTAAGATATTGCTTACGATAAGGAGAAATCTGAAAAATCTATATACATTGATATTATTTCATCAATAGAAAAAAAAGTTGCACCTAAGAATTTTTTGTTGAAATGAGGTTTAGATATTACTATAAAATTGGCAACTATGTTACAGTCTACTTCTTCATTGGTGCCATATCATTAATGGTGAACCATGGGAAGTGGATCTGCTATTGACTGCTATGTAAGGGTATTTCTTTTTACGAAGTAGGGTTGTCAGCCAGGCGTCCAACGCTCTTACAATCATAATAGACCGATACCTATAGTTTAAAATGGATTCCGAACCACTACAAGCCCACATGGCACGGCCGGGACTCAAACTCGGAATTTGTGGCATTGAGCGGCAATCATTCGGCCATCAGGCCCTCATGTTATAGTCTACAACGTAGAATTGGCTGACGATATTCTAGTAACAAATTAATTCTAGCATTTATTTGTTAATTCTTATTTTATTTGTATGACTTTTAAAAAAAGTAATCCAATGCTTAACGATTATTTCTAATTATTTAAATAGGATTTAAGTCTTATAAGGAGAAGTTAGAAATTAAACAGTCTTAGAGACTCTACTACACTTATATCTAATTAAAATCTGTTGGTGGTTTCTTCATTAGCGGCAACAGCCCCATAGCGGGGCAAGGCCGGCTGCCTACTGGTAAATTTCGAGATAGAGATGTTTTTCTTTTTTTACGGGGTAGAGTTGCCAATAATCATATTAGTCCGGGACCTAGGGTTTAAAGTGGATTCCGAACCCTATGAATATTCATAGTACCACCGAGACTCGATCCCGAAGCCTGTGGCACCGAGAGAGGTAAACCGCTGGCCTCTCCGCAGACGGATTAGATTATTAAGCCTTTAAACTAAGGTATAAAATTTATATTAATAAATTCTGCGTTTATTAGACTAAATTAGTTTTAGCATTTTCATTTAAATCTAACTATTGCAAGAGCATTATTCAATGTGAATTATTATAAGTATTTTATTAATAATCACTGAAAGTGTATAATTTGAAGATATGTATAATCGATTACATTTAATAGCCGTAAAAAAGTATATGTAAGATAAATAAAAAACTAAAAAGCATTACAAAGTTTATTTTTATAAAAATGCTTTAACATTTATTGTTTGAAAATTAATAAAAATAACTTTTGAATGGAAAATATTTTTTACAATTAAATAAATAAAACATATTTGTAGATTACAGCAATAATCTTAATAAATGTTACCTTCGATTTTGAGTTAAAATAAGAATAAATTTTAATTTAATAATAAAATTCAGAAAATAACAAAGAACAAATTTTACAAAAATATTTTTGAAGAAATATACGCTATTTTTCTAAATTTATACTAGCAAAATCCAGAGCATGCTGAAAATTAAAAAATGCTATTGCAAACACGTGGAAAAAATTGGAATGTCTCTTTGCTTTAGACAGTAGCATTCCTGCCAAAAAAATCTGTACAGTTTGATTACACAGATTACAAGAGAAAAAAAAAATTGAAAATATTTTTTAGTTTTCGTAAAGTTAATCGCAACATTTCTTTGATGTTACAGATATGACTGATAATTATTCTTTTATCTGTAAATCTTAAATAATAATAAATAAAAACCAATCATTACTTCAACAAACGTCTAATTTTTTATAAACGCAACTTACAAACACATTAATAAATAATTACCTAAACCGTAAATTAGCCTGATATGCTTACCTCAAAAAAAAAAAAAAAAAAAAAAAGCAACGACATCTGTGAAAAAGTAATTTCAACTAATAAAGTTTTGGAATGGAAGTTTGTCCATTAACCTGAGAAACCATAATTTTACATTCTAAACAAAGGAAAAGGAAGTTTGTAGGTCATTGCTATCTTGGCAACAATCTGTAAAAACGTGAAGGCACAAAAAAGTGTGTGTTCTAAACCTCAACTCATTTTGTGAGGTAAAAATTTCATTTGCCAATATCACTAAAATTAGAATGTATATGAAGATGGCACGTATGTGATACCCTGAGGGTATTCGATGTAGATCATTGTCATGAACCAACTGGCCATTTAGGCATCACTTCCTCCACTTGAAAATTAGATAATCACCCACTGATTCACCACAGCTTTGTCAATTACTAGGGTCACGATATCGTTTTGGAAAACTTGGAGGACAAGGTCACCAGTGTTAGGAAACTCTTTGGTCTTTTTACGAGTATGCTTCGACCCCGTTTCCATAAATGATCGTTGGGAATATGCGTCTATTTCAATTTTCCTTCGAACAATCCTTCCAATTTCCTTGAGTATGTCCATTTTGGGTTTATTGGCGCCAAAGGGCCTAAAGATTGATCCTACTCACGGATTCGATTTCGTCTCATTATAAACTGAAACTGGACCGGGTTCAATGATTATTTTATGAGTCTTTTTTTTATTCTCTATAGAAGTAAGAAGATGAGGTATGGTTTTGCATGCGATTCAAAGCACGACTCTCTTTTGTTTTTTGTTTTTTTTTCTCTCTTGCTTATTTTTATGCCTTCGAGAAAGGCGGTGCAATCATCAGGTCTTGGATCTTGGTATCATTAATAATTGTTTCTTGCTTCAGATGCATTTAACGGACATAATGTGCCTTTGAGGTTGATGCCTTCGAGAGATAAGTGCTCTATTATGAGCAATCTCGGTTTGTCCAGTAACTATGCGAGTGAATTATTACAACATCATTTTCTGGATTGTTGTAGATGAGACAGAAAAAGAAGTAAAAGTTTTAAAAAGCGTCAACACACAAAAAAAAAAAAAAAAGAAAAGAAAAGAAATCTGGGTAAGATATTGAAGATAGATGACAATTTTATTATAATCTTCGATAATGATATCTTATTTTAATTTTTTTTTTTTGTGTGTGTTGAATATTTTTTTTTTTTCTCCAAGCACGTATTGTGAAGACATTAAAGAAAATGTACAACTGATAATTTTTGTTCATTTAAAAATTCTATCAAAATTAAAAACAAAATAATGATCGTGTAGTTGAAAAACATTTAATTGACGAATAAACTTGTCAGCTAAACCACAAATTATTCTATTAAAATGGAAAATTTATATTAATGAATAATTAGATTGATAAACTTTTTATTCAATGCATATCAATAATTTTAATTAAAATAATTAACTTCATTATTTGAGAACTGTTATTATGGCTTTGTAATTTTAATCCGTTTTTTATTTTAACAAAGAATAAAAAAACATCAAATATTCGATGAACTACTTTAGTTTGTTATGTGGCGCCAGAAAGGTTTAATTCATTTTTGGCTAAGCTATATATAAGTATTTGATGTATATATGGGTATATACATATATAAGTATTTGGTGTATATATAAATAAGTATTTGGTGTATATATAAATAAGTATTTGATGTATATGCTCTATTATGAGCAATATCGGTTTGTCTCGAAATTATGCGAGTGAATTATTACAGCATCATTTTCTGGATTGTTGTAGATGAGAGAAAAGAAGTAAAAGTTTTAAGCGTCAACGAACGAAAAAAATAAATAAAAAAGAAATCTGGGTAAGATATTGAAGATAGACGACAATTTTATTATAATCTTCGATAATGATATCTTATTTAAAAATTTTTTTTTTTGTTGATTATTTTTTTTTCTCCAAGCATTCATTGTGAAGACATTAAAGACAATGTACTACTGATAATTTTTGTTCATTTAAAAAATTCTATCAAAATTAAAAACAAAATAATGACCATGTAGTTGAAACACATTTAATTGACGAATAAACTTGTCATCTACATAATAAATTATTTTATTAAAATGGAAAATTTATATTATTGAACAATTAGAATGAAAACGTTTTTTATTCAATGCATATCTATAATTTTAATTAAAATAATAAATTTCATTATTGGGGAACTGTTATTATGGCTTTGTAATTTTAATCCTCTTTTTATTTTAACAAATAAAAAAATATCAAATATTCGATGAACTACTTTAGTTTGTTATGTGGCGCCAGAAAGGTTTAATTCATTTTCAGCTATATTGCATATAAGTATTTGATGTAATTAATTTTATAATGTAGTGTGCAGGTTGGGCAACCGGATCGTAACCAGGTGTGATTGGGTTGAGATACTTGAGGCACAGGTTGGAGGACAAAGAGTTTTATTTACACACGCACAAACACTACACACAATTATAGACGATATGTAACACATTTAAAGACAAATAATTATAGATTCTAGGAAGGATTCCATTTCTAAGCAGGAAACCCGATACTCACGCAGGGTGCGCGAAAGATATTCCTCTCCGGGTGAGAGTCTGTTGACCAACTAATACGCAGGGTTACGTTAAATATATTTCCTATCTGGATGAGAGATTATTAACTAAACATTGGTTAGTTGCGTTGTAGGGCGCTCTCGAGGCCTACTGACCATTTCTCCTGAAAGCCACAGGGGGTGCTTTTTACCAGTGCATAGGAAAATGTTATAATAATTTGCTTGTAAATATAGAAATATATATTCTTTAAATCTATCACCAGCCAAAAATATAATAAATAAATAAATAAAATTACTAAGGCATATTCTAAAAAAAGAATTTACATGAAATTTATGTATCGATATTTAATTCGCTGACATAATCAAAAATCTCTTCTTCAAAAGTGACATTTATGACATGTGCTAGGCAGTAAGATTTATGATGTCATAAAATTATTTAAAAATTTGTATTAGAAATATCGGTCTATAATATTGTATCGGAATCGGAATATAATATTGTATCGGTCACTAATTAAATGCATTAAAAATATTCAAGAAATATAATTATAAATTGGACACATTTTTCTTCATATTTATTTGAACAAAATTTTCAATAAAAATTAATTAGAAAATTTACCCAGTGATTTTTATTTTTTAATTTGCAGAAAACTCGTTCGAAAATTAAGTTCGTTTGGATTCTTATATAATTTACTAGTTTTTTTAGTAATAAATAAATTTTCTTTTTTGAATCACTTTTACAAAATCTGCTTTTGTGTAATAATTTAAATTATCATAGAGTTCAAATTTAATATGGCTTCAATTGTTCTTGAATCTACATAACTTTATTTGGTTATATAAATTAATTGTAATAAATTGTGACGAAACTTCGAATATTCTAAATAAAGTTAAAAAAACAAAAACTGTTTTTTGCCTTCATTTAACAAATTATTTCTTTAAGTTTTTCGATTTTATAATAAAAAATGCAAATACAATTTTTTAAACATAAAATTAATTGAAATAATTTAGAATATATCTAAAATATATCAGACATGATCAATAAATACAGCTAAATTTCTTTTAAATAACTAATTCTCGTTATGACAGCACCATAGAAGAGATTAAGAATTGCTTGTAAATTAATAGTTTCATTTTTAATTTCAATTCCTTCTATTAGCTCACACTCTCCCTATATATATCTTGTTCAAATTTTCAACCGTACATAAAATACTTCTTATTCATCCACTCAAGTTCAAATACATTTTTTTAACTTATAGTGGATGACACTTGATGTTAATACAGTTTTTTTCAAATATTAATTCAGTAATTAAATTTAATTAATTAATTTAGTTTTTTTATATTTAAGTTGCATATATCAACCAATAGATGGCGCCAGATAAAAAAAAAAAAAAAAAAGGATTGAAAATTATTTATAAAGACTTTCTGCAATATGGTGAAAAAAAAAAAAGTGGGAATTGACTTTTAAAATTTTTTTTTTTTTATATTACTTGTTTTAGTTTCAAATTAAATTAAATTTTAATCAAAAGAGAATAATTTAATTTAAAAATAGAATAATTAAATATATATAATTTTTAAGATAATTAATACACATTAATTATTAAATTAAAAATACATTATTAATTAAGAATAATTTTAAGGTTATTAAATTAAATGAAGTCAAGCATTCCACCATAAATATTTGAAATACACAAAAATTCTTCGGATAATTTTTTGATCCACTTTTATATCCATTTTTTTTTTCAAAATATTATAAAATGTTATTACTTCTGAATTTATCAGCTGGATATTTTTTAAATATTAAATGAAAATTAATAATTTATTTAAATCCAATAATAAAATTGTTTTGAAATGTAAAAAAAAAAGTTGATTAAAAAACCATTAAATTGTCGTAAAAATATAAATAAAAACATGAAATTAAAAATATTTAAAAGTGAAATTAAAAATATTATTAAATATAATTAGTTATGAAAAGTTAATTTTGTATAGATTGAAATTGATCATTACTAAAAATTAATCTTCAAAGAAGGGGGAGGGGGGATGTTAAAAATTTATTTTTCTAAATAAATGCTAAAATTTATTTTGCTAAAAATTTTTTTTATTTTTCTATTTTAAATTAACTGCATTTTCAAATTAAAAGTATTAATAGAAGAAATAAAAACATGCTCCTTATAAAAAAAAAAAAAAAAGAAATACTTAAAATTATAAATATATATTCATAAAATTATTTATTAAAAATTTAATAATTACAATCATCGTTGCCAAATGAAAAACATTTCAAAGCTATTAAAATGTAAATTATTCTCAACCAATAATATTTCATGCAATTTAATTGATAATTAAAATTTTATTTTTTGATATTTTGAATTGCAAATAATAGTCGTCTTCTCCCTTAGGAAATTATTATTTATAATTCAGAGATTTATTTATTATTTCTTAATTTTTAATATATATTTATACAAAAATTTAGTATTTCGATTTAGTAAGTTTTGAAAAAAATTGTTAAAGTGTGCGAAACAAATAAAAAAATTTATTGAAAACAGTTATTCGTCAAATATCATAGTAGACAATAACTTTTGAAATATTTTTATCTTTCCTTTAGTATCTAATTAGAGAATAATAGTATCCTTTCAACTTATTTAGCTACTATTTGTAGCTAAATAAATTAGAAATAAAATTTTTAAATGATTGTATCTTGAAGTAAAGTTTTAAAGCTAAAGCATATACAATTTTCAAAATATTTAAAGAATTGTTTTATTTTCAAAATGATTTTTATCTTTATTTAATAAAATCATTTTATTTTCATAAATTAAAAAAACTATTTTAAATCTTTCTTATAAATAATATACAAATATTAAATTTTAAAAATCGCCTTCTTTTAAAAAAAGAAATTTTATAATTAAACTTTTACGGAAATGTTTCAGAGCGAACTATTTCAACTGGACTGCAAACGGGCCGATTAGATCACATTATGTACATACATAAATACAAACATATTATTTTGTTTTTTATGTAAAAACATTTTGACACATTTGCCATTTTTCTACCAGTTCATTTTGCCATTTTTTTCTACCAGTTCAAATTTGGAATAATCAATTCAGCCACTATTCTCTAATTCATTTAAGACAAGTTCGAAAATCCTATAGTAGCTAAATAAGTTAGAGAATAGTAGCTCCGTACAATTAGAGAATAGTGGCTCCGTACAATTAGAGAATAGTAGTATTCTCCAACTTATTTAGCTCCGAATAGCAGTTAAATAAGTTAGAGAATAAAAACTTGAAATGATTGTATCTTGAAATAAGTTTTACGCTAAAGCATATACAATTTTCAAAATTTTTTTTAAAGAATTGTTTTATTTTTTAAATTTATTCTCATCTTTATTTCATCAAATTTTTGTTCTTTATAAATTTAAAAATATTTCGAATCTTTCTTATACACAATATAAAATTCTAAAAATCGACCTATTTAAAAAAGAATCTTTATAATTAAACTTTTACGGAAATGTTTTCAACTTGACAGCAAACGTGCTGATTAATATTATATTATGCATATACATAAACACAAACACATTATTATTATTTTTGGTAAAAACATTTTGACACATTCGCCATTTTTCTACAAGTTCAAATGTGGAATAATCAGTTATGTTTCATTTAAGACAAGTTCGAAATCACGACTCTGCTCGAATAAACTCTTGTAACAGAAGCTTCGAATAAAGCATTGAGGAATATTTTGTATGGAATATTCCTTGATATTTAAATGAGTTATTTCCTCACAGCATGGAAGCCATAAGCCACTTTACAACAAACTTACCCCACGCAAACACGGATCTGGTTCTGAATTAATGAGTTTTGAAAAAGAATTCAATTTGGGATACTTGAAGTAGAATTAAGATAATTTCATCTAAATTGCCATCTTCGTCATTATGTTGCATAACAGCATCTCATTTGCATTTGAAATTGTTGCCATGCATATATTTATTTTTCGTATAATTTTAGATTTAAAAATAGAAATTTTTATGTTGGCGTGTATAGAAAGTTTTTGGAAGTTTTTTTTACATTCATAGTAATAATGTAAAATTACTGAATTTTTGATTTAAAAGAAAATTGGTTAATTGTTCTTTTTCTTGGAACAAATTTATCATCTTATTTTAAATTAGATTCTATACCGTAAGAGAAAAATTTTTTAAAATTTTTGATTTATAGCTAATATAATTTCAAAAAAAGTTTGTGAGGATTATTTATGTAATTCCAAGTAAAAAGATTTATAAAATGAAGTTAATGAATGCAGCATTCTTAATTTGTGTTAAATGAAGATTTCATTATCTACATTTTCAGATGTTATTAATTGTCGCAATAAAAATCAAAACATTTATTTAATAAAGCTATTTGTCATTTTCGCAAAATGGTAAGGAGAATTAAAAAGCAATTTTATCAAAATATAAGCGGCCTAAAGTGGGGTGTGGAGCTTTTATTTTAATTTATTTATTTATTAATATTATTATTATTATTTGCGAAAATACATTTTTTACAAAAATACATTATTTTGAAAATACATTCGAATGTATTTTATACATTTAAAATAAATTGAATTAAGAATCCTGTAATTTTTTAAAGGTAAAGATTAACCTGTAAAGATGAACTATTTTTATTTTTACATTAATTTACTTATTAAATCCTGTGTAAAAACCTTTGTACATCAACTGTATTTTTCCACGCCATTATTTTTTTCTTTGTATCAAAATTATATTAAATCAGCCATGGTGAAGAAATTTTAAAAGAAAACGTAAGAAAACGTTTTTATTAAAGTCTAACTTTTAAAGAAAACGTTAGATTTTAATAAATATAATAGCTCTTTGATTTTTAAACATATTGCCAGTTTAACATTTAAAAAATGGATATTTTCTTTATAATTTAAAATATAGCAGACGATTGCAATTTTTCTGTGAAGCCTTTCAAGGCGTAATGAAATTTGTCTTACGTGAAATTTAAATATAAAATCTAAATAGTGTACAAGAGTAGTGTTCTTTATTATGACACTATATTTAATTTGTTGAATCGTTGAACATTAGATGCAATTTTTTGAATAATATATATATATATATTAAATTTTTTCTGCTTTTAATAATCTTTTTTGATGGAGTTACCTATGCACATGAAAATTTATCTATTGCGAATATTATTTTCATGACTTTGCTATAAAGCTGTCCATTGTCGATTCTTTATTTGATTTTCCTTGTATTTTTTACATTCTCTGTAATTTTTGTACATCAATATATTTAAATGTAATCTCATCATCTTATTGCAATAATTATATTTGGTAATTGTTATTTATTTGTCCTGATATTAATTTGGGGGCGTGATGACCGGGTGATTAGCTTTCTGGCACTCGGTGCCACAAGTTTCGGGCCCCAGTCATGGATTCTTGTAGTTGCTCAGAATCCCCTTTAAACCGTAGGTTTCATTCTAATATGATTGCAGAGATTGAAGGGAGGGGGGAAGGGGCTTGACATAGGGTTGACAATCCTACACCATAAAAATAAAAACATCTCCTGTCTCGAAATCTACAAGGAGGCGCGAACGACATTGGCCCACAATGGAGCTGTTGCGCCAATGAAGAAGTAGCAGAATGTTAATTTGATTAATTTTGGTACGGAAATATGATTAAAGCTGCGTTGAGAAAGGGCTGACAGAGAATTTCATTTTTTTTTTCAAGCATCATATGACTTTTCCAGACATTCAGGAAAAATTTGTAATACACGCTTTTTCTACAATTAAAAGTGGCCTGATGGCCAATTAGCTAGCTCTATGGCTTTTAGTACCACAGGCTTCAGTTTCGAATTTTGGCGGAATATAATGTTTGTTAAACGTTAACTGTAGATTCCTGTCTAATTAGCTCAAAGTGTACACAAAACTACAGTAGAGTGACAAGCCAAACCAAATCTGCAATTAAAATATTAACTTTCAACATGTTAAAATGCAAAAAAGATGTTAATACGCAAAATAACTAAAACACAAAATAATGTATTGTAAAACAAACGAAACCGAAAAATTCTAAACAACAATTATAAACTCTTAGCTTTTTTTCATTTCACTGAAGTGTTTATAGTTCTTATAATATCTTATAGTGTTTATATCTCTTATATGACAATATATATATACAAAGAGGAAGAGGACTACTCAAGTTTCTATGGTTTGATGCAGTTGAAAAGATTTTGCTGTATTAAAAGCTAAGTATTGAGGACCATTGTCACTCATAGGATGCATGGAAATCTCTTCAAAGGAAAGCCTTGCCCCACCCTGGGCTGTCATGATGATGATACACACACACATATATATATATATATATATAGTTTTTATGTATATTCCAAACCGCTTTTACATCATTCACTTTCTTTCACTTTTAATTCGTTCCATTACTCATCTTCAACTGATAGAACTCATTAGAATGCTTGAAGCTGTTCAGAGATATACCAACAAGGGCGTTAACTACAGCTGTAGATCATCTATCATTCAGAAGCAGATATATCCATTAAATGCATATCATGTACCATCCTATTCAAAATCGGGTTACAGAAATTGCTTATTTGTCACAAATAAGGTGAATTAAATTGCTGTCATTTTCTGCAACGGTGCAATAAACAGTCGATTAATTGCACAACCAAGCAACTTGAACTACATCGAATCACTTAATCGTGATTCCAGTAGCGAATCACCCCAGGTTGTAATTTACACTTGAATAGCATAATGAATAATATTATGATAAGTATTAATGGTATGTTTTTATATGTAAATATATACATATATAGATTAAAAGTCCATGTTAACGCGTGTGTTATGTATTAATACTGTTTTCTGCTATCTGACCTGTGCAAATTTCCGCAGATATTAATTAAAATTGGCATGTAATTTTAATTTGAAAATTTTCGTTTTAAAACTTCATAATATTTTTATTGTTCAATATAAATATTTTTCATCTTCATCAACACATTCATTAGTCCCATGGTGAGTCAACGACGTCTGGCTACAGGCAGATTTCAAGGTAGGGGATGTTTTTCTTTTTACGTGGTAGGATTGTGAGCCCTACGCCCAGTAGTCATATTTGACAGGCACCTACGGTTTGAAGTGGATTCCAAATCACTACAAGCATCCATGGCACTGCCGGGATTCGAGTCCAAAACCTGTGGCTTCGAGCGCCAGAGGCAAGTCACTCGGCCATCTGGCCCTACATGTATTTCCTTTCTTGTAAATAATAATTTATGATAATCTTCTATTATTTATTTTATTCACAATTTAAAAATAATAATGATGACATATATTAATTAATAATTATAATGCCATATATTTATTAATTATTTTTCAATTCAAATAATATTTTATGATATATTTATATTAATTTTTAAATTCTTGTAAATAATAATTTATGATGTATCTTTATTAATTATTTTACAATTCTGATAGAAATTATTTCGAACTCAGTTACAAATTATAATCGAAAAAACCAAAAATTTTATTTAGAACAATAACAAAAAGTTTGTTTAACTTTTAAAACTTTATAATTCTTTATTGTTCAATATAAATATTTTTCAATTCTTGTAAATAATAATTTATATATTAATTATTTTGCAATTCTGACAGAAATTATTTCGAACTCAGTTATAAATTATAATCGAAAAGACCAAAAATTTTATTTAGAACAATAACAAAAGTTTATTTAACTTTTAAAACTGTATAATTCTTTATTGTTCAATATAAATATTTTAAATTCTTATAAATAATAATTTATGATATATCTTTATTAATTATTTTGCAATGCTGACAGAAATTATTTGGAATTCAAATATAATATAAACGAATAATATATATATATATATATATATATATATATAATAATAATACATATATATAAAATAATAATTATATATATATATATATATATTATTTAAAATAATAACAAAAGTTTATTCAACTTTTAAAAAAAAAAAATAATAATATTGCTAGAATTATGCTTATTATTATTATTAAAAATAATAATAATAAGCATAATTCTTTATTGCTCCAATATAAAATATTTTGCAATTTTGCAATTCTGACAGAAATTGTTTCGAACTCAATCATAAATTAAAAAGTAAAATACCAAAAATGTTAATTAGAACAATAACAAAAGTTTATTTAATTTTTAAATTGTATTGCAACTTTTTTATTGTTCAATATAATTGTAAATAATAATTTATGATATATCTTTATTCAGACAGAACTTATTTAACAGAACTTATTTCGAATTCAAGTCCGAAAATGTCAATTAAAACTATAACAAAAATGTATTTGTAGGTTAAGGTCGAAGTCAAACCATTTCAAAACAAAAATATTTCGAATGCTTTGCTCATTTGTTTTTGCAAGAATATCTTTTATAATAATTAGAAAATTTTCTAAATGAACACATGCACAAAATAAAAAATAACTAGACTTACAATAAAATAGATTTGAATTAAAACAAAAAGAGTAAGAACAAATTATTGACAAGAACAATTAGAACAATCATTCGTTGATTAAGATATCAAATAAACATTCTTATTTTTCAAAAATAAAAAAAAAAAATGTCTTCTATCTAAAAATTACACGCTTTAACATACTAAACTATCTGTAATGATTACATAATTCCTTTTAGAATTAAAAACTATCCTATTAAATTTTTCTTTTCTAGTTAACAGAGCGAGCCTTAAGCGCTTTGTACCTCAAGGCACTTCCTACAAACTCAAAACATCAGGTCAAAGCACGAAATTCTTTTCCTTCCAAATCCAGAATTTATTTTTAAAGCTTGCAAATTTATTCATTCCAAAAAAAAGATCCCAATCCACATCGATTAATGATTCTTAATTAAAGCATACGATTCCACCAGTCATTAGGATCTTTCTCGCTGAAGACAAAAGGCAAGATGGTAGCTAGCTGGTAGAATGTGGGGCATAATTTGTCGTTCTCCTTTGTGGCAACCTCTTTCAAAACCCTTGCACTCCTGAAAAACCGGAGGATTTACGACAGATTGATTAATAAATAAAAAGATAACAACAACAACACCAAAAAAAAAAAAATACCGAAGCGAGGAAGAAGACCAATAAGAGGAAAAAATGGGCAGTCGGAATGAGGGTCAGTAGGGAAAGGATTTTCATTGGCGATTCGGCAACAGGCAGGAATCTGGAGATATTTAAGTAAGGGACCTTGACCGTAACTGCTTAGTTGGAGGTCAGGGACATAGAAGCGATATCATTTTGTAACTACGGCGATTTCGATTCAATCATGCAGGTAAGTGGCCGACTGTTGTTTACAAGATTTGTTCGATGTGTAAGCAACGATTCATTTATGAATAATGGAACATGAATTTGAAATTAAATGGATTGGATTTAAAATTTAAAATAAGTTTTGGTTTTTCTTGTTATGAGATGTTTTTATCTAATAATTAAACTAAAGTAGTTTTTTATCTAATACTTATTTATTTATAGCTATATAAATATTAAACAAAATATTAGACAGCAATGAATAATTTCGTGATTTATAAATTTAAGATTGAAATTTTTAAAAACAACCATTTATATTTCTACTATAAATAGTTTTCAAAAGTATTTTTTATTTACATTCTAAATTATTGTCCTTTTAAATTAGTATTTTAATATTAATTAATGTTGATTATGTTAATTAATTAAATTTTATTCCAAATTATTATTGTGTTTAAACATTATTAGATGCTATCCCTTTAAGATTGAATTTGTGAAAATTAAAATTCGATATATATTTTTATGGTATGAAATATCTGAATGCAAATGAATGAAAAATCTGATTGAAAATCTTTTAAAAACTTACCAAAAAGAGAATTATTTAATGTTTAGTTTTTTATATAATTTAAATGAAATTGAATTATCAGACAATAAAAAAATATATAATATTTTTGCTTTAAATATTTAGTTCGTGGCATTAAATTTATTATGAGTTTTTTTCAAAAAAAAATATTATAATAAAAACACCCATAATCTTCTGAACAATTTGATAATTTTTAAATAAGAAAAAAAGGTAGATTTGAATTAATAACTGTGGAATAACATTTGCATCTAAAATACTTTTTTTAATGATTTTATAAGTTATTTAAAAGTAAAATAAATTCAAATTCTGCATAAATCTCCCATTCCTTTTGTAAAATTCATTTGAAAAATAGTGATAGGTATTTATAAATGAATTTTATTGTGTTTAAAAAATATTTTAAAAATTTATAGTTCATCTGACGTAAAACCAGTAAAATCAAATAGCCTAAATCCTGAAAAGTCACAAAAAAATTCGTGCTTATCCTCTATGAATTAAAATTATAATCCAAATTTTTTTCTTTTCTTCATAATTTACTCAACGGTTCAAATAAAAATGTATTCTTTAAGATAAAAAATAATTCATTTAAAATTCAAATAAAATTGCACTTTATTTCTTGAGCATCGAATATTTTATTACAATGATTTACTATCAGTATTTATTACTTGAATCAGGTAATATAAAATATCAAAATTATTATTATTATTACATCTATATATTTGTAAACTTCTGAATACTGTTTGGTTTTAAAGGTCATTAAATTATTATTAACATTTATCCGTGTTTTGAAGCTGAAGATTTTATAGGTATGGTTAGGCTAAATTTTTTTGCATTTCGAAGTCAATAAAAATTCATTCTTAGATTGTAGAAAAGTAAATTTTGTTTCACT
This sequence comes from Caerostris extrusa, assembly GCA_021605095.1. Taxonomy (NCBI): domain Eukaryota; kingdom Metazoa; phylum Arthropoda; class Arachnida; order Araneae; family Araneidae; genus Caerostris; species Caerostris extrusa. Next base: position 268,048 of record BPLR01009496.1, on the reverse strand, counting down.
TTTTCAATTAAAATTAAATATTAATTTGAAGTAATAATTGTATAAATAGATGTTCATAAAACAAGAGAAAATAAATTATACTTTAAATGTATTTATTAATTTATTAATTATTCTTATTGTGCTAATTTCTTTTTTTTTTTCAACTAGAAAATAAATTTGGAAATGTTAATGTGCTATAATTAATTAATTTTTTATAATTACATTTCTTAATTTTTCCTTTTTTAATTTATTTATATTTATTTTTATTACTTTTATTTTTATTTTTTATATTTCATTTAAAATTTCAATACTGAAAATGAAAAAATTACCAATTTTTATAACTCATTTCATTTGGCTTAAAAATAGTTTCACTCTAAATTACTAATTAGTTTCATTCAGTTTAAAACTTTGCTGCCATCTGTAAAAAGCTAATTTTCCTTAATTTATTTTTACTATCGTCTGGGTTTAGCAGTAGATAAATTTTATTATTCACAGTTACGATCGCGTGCAGACGATTTTTTTTTTTTTCACCATTTTCTTGCTTCTTTATTTCTTGAGCCGTTTATCAGTAATTGCTTAGTTTAATTTGGGGGAAAACGAAAAAAAGAAAGAACGTTACATTTTCTTGGAGGAAAACAGGAACGTTATAGCTATATCTAATTGCAACAATTTCAACAAAATAAATTAAACAAATAAGTTTTTTTTTTTTATTGACCATAACCTAATCACTAGTAATCTCATGGAACAAAACAATTGGATGGGGAAAATAAAAAAACTTTCCTTTAATTACTGGAAGTTGCTTAATCCTTTTATGTATTGTTAAAAGACGAGAGATTATTTATTATTTCATGGTTTAGTTTAGAAAATATATTCAAAATTAATGGGTGATAATAATTTATCTATAGTAAAGGTATATGAAGTTTTAAAAAGTAGATAAAAGGTAGGGGAATGATGGCCGAGTGACTAACGCTCGGTGACAAGTCCTGGAAGTGTAATGGATGTTTGTAGTGGTTCAGAATCCATTTTAAATCGTAGGCCCCGGTCTAATATGACTATAGAGCGTTGGGCTGACAACCATAACCCGTAAAAAGAAACACCTCTTGTCTCAAAATCTGCCAGTGGGCAGATGACCTTGGCGCACCATGGGGCTGTTCGCCAAAAGAAGAAGAATTACGTATATTAAACAATTGTGTATATTGTCAATTGTTTATTTATGTTTATTATTTTTTCAATAATAAACATAAATAAATTGACAATATTGAAAATAAATATTTCAAATGGAGTTGCAAACTCATTATTATTTTCAATAATAATGATAAATTAGGATAACTCCATTTGAAATGTTTTGAGGAAAGTTAATTTTATTATTTAATTATTTAAATTATTATAAATTGTTATTTAACAATTTTAATTATTCAAAATAATAATAAGCATAAATAAATAATTGACAATATACAGTTTTTTTCATATACGTAATTCTTCTTCTTCATTGGCGAACAAATCCATGGTGGGTGAAGGCTGTCTGCTACTGGCAGATTTCGAAATAGGAAACGTTTTCTTTTTTACAGGATAGGGTTGTCAGCCCTACGTCCAAGGCTAAAATCAAAACTACAGCCATATTAGACTGAGACCTACAGTTTAAAGGGATTCCTGACTACTATGGCACCGTGCGCCAGAGCTCTAGTCACTCTGGCCATCAAGCCCCAAATTACGCATACAGTAAATTAAAAAAAAAAAAATAAATATTCTCTGATTCCCGAAATAAATAAGATAACAACAAATAAATCAAACCAAAAATATAAAATTCTATTGTGGCATTATTTCTGAAATTATAAATACAAATTATTTGGAATTTAGAAGGAAATTGCCGCTAACTTTTCCATCACTGCTTCTTAAAGATAACAAAATGTTCACAAAGTCGTTTTGCATAATTGCAGCCTGTCAGCATCGTTTGAACCCGAATGTCATAATATTAACGGATGTCTATTTTCACGGTTGAACAGGCGTGGCTCTTTCAAGACAGGCAGGTAAGACAGAGCTGTCTAAAGCCACTTACCGAACTGCAGTTAACACGAAGCTGGGCAGTTCCCTACACTCGAATGAATGGGAGAGGCGTGTTTTAGAAAAGAATAATTGGTGGTCATAAAAAGCAAAACTGCTCATTTAATTTTTTTAGTCAACAACAAATGCAAATTTCTGATAAAATAGAAATAATGGCATCTTTTGCGAAATTTCAATTTCATTATAAAAATCTTCTGAAAACTGGCAACCTTTTTCTTTATGCCTCTAAGCTGTCATTATAACTAGCTTCAAAAAAGGTAAAGCGCGAATATATAAGACCATGATTAGCCTACTGACCCCATGCGATTCTTGTGTTAATATTTAGATGAGTGCTATTATTTGAAGAGTATTTAATAAATATTTCTTGATATTGCTGTAAATATTTCATCCTTCTTTTTTTTCCCCTTTTTTTTAAAGATCTAGTCTGTTAGTGGTAAATTATTTTCTTTTGCATATTCAATTAAATGAAAATAATAAATAGGTTTCCGGTCTGGTAAAAGACTGCAGTAATTTTTAATTATCAAATTTAATTAATATCTTTAGATACGTATAAAAATAGTCGAATATGATCTGCCTTTACGATAATCATACCACACATTAGCTTTTTCCTAAGTAGTCACAGTTAATGGGGACCTGTTGGTCGAGCGACTAGCGATCTGGCCCACGGTGCCATGGATGTTTGTAGTGGTTCGGAATCCACTTTAAACAGTAGGTCCCGGTCTAAAATGATCTTAGAACATTGGGAGTAGGGCTGGCAACTCTACCGCGTAAAAAGATAACATCTTCTGTCTCGAAATCTGTAGGCAGACGGCTTTGACCCACCATAAGGTTGTTGCGGCACTGATGATGATGATGATGAGTTACAGTTAATAAAAAAAAAAAAAACTATTTATTAGTCTTTTTTTTTATTCGCTGTTTCATATCCCATTTGGTCGACAACAACATCTAGACCAAATCTATCCAACCCATGTGTTCTCAAACAATGAAAAACGGCTACAGGACTTCAATATTTAAACCTTCGAGTCATGATAAAGGGTAAAAAAATATATTTATCTTTTTGTCCTTGACTTTGCGGTACAAAGAAAGGGAGAGGCCTGACTTTACCCCACCTGGTTATACCCCTCGGGCACTGTGTACCCATTTTAGTCGTGCTTTACGACATGCATTGGCTACAGTGGGGCTATTCTAACTCGGACCCATACGGGGAGTTATTTTATTTTGAATATAATATTGCTTCAAACTATGAAATTCTAGGACAAATACATAAGTAAATTACGTAAATATTTTTTACATTTGCATCTTCGAAACAAATACGAGATTATTTTATTACCAAGTAAAATCATGGGCAATTTTACTTTATTATACATTTCCCCATCTACATTTGCATTATGGTTTTTACCAAGAAAGTTTCATATAAATTAATTCCTTATACAAAAGTACTGTATTTATGGTACGAAATGTAACATATTTTTAATAAATACGGCTTATGATTAAAAATTCAAAATACAATATTTAAAACCATTAGTTAATTTGAGATAAATTCCAAATTCTAAAATTATTGACTGTTCTAAATTTTCAAAGATGTCTTGCACAATCGAAAGATGGTAATGACAACTAGTAATGAAATTATCGTCGAAATAAATCACAGCTAAATTATCACTGCAATGAAAAAATTAGAAAATACTTATCCCAATACACGATTTATTCAATCTATAGATTCGTGTCATCACATGATCATTGACTATTCAAGAGAATAAAAATGAGGATTTTGTCCTCCAAATTGGTATTTTGTTCGTACAAAGTTCATGGTACGAAACCCTATCATTACTTAATGTTTTTTGTGTAATGATACGTTGTTCATTAAGTTATCATTTCAAAAGATATTTGTAGATAGAATTAACAATGGTGATGATGGTAGATAATCATTATGCCGCACAAGCAAGCAGTTTGGGCAATTATGTTGAATAACTTTGCAGGAAAGTATCTTCTTGAAGGTTGCCTCTTTTAAGAAGGATCTATTGAGTGCTGTTATCTGATGATTATTATGTAATAAATATTTCTTAATTTTGCTGCAATTATTTTATAATTTTCCTTCTTCTTCGTTTTCTCTTTTTTTAAATATATATATGGATTTTCTTTTTTTTTTTTTTGATATATTCTTTACGTATCTTCAACGTGATCATGCCTTTTCTTTTAACATCTGCTGCATTTAAAACTTAAAATGATTTTTTAATTTTACTATTCTAATGGATTTTTTATTCTATTTTTAAGCTATCTTTTACTATAACATGTTTCATGAATATTCGACAAACAAACATTTGTATAATAATTCGATAAACAACCACTTGCACAATAATTCGACAATAGATAAACAAACACTTGTACAATAATTCGATTTATAACAATACAATTATTCGATAAACAAACATTTATAACAATACAATAATTCATTTATATAAACATTTATAACAATACAATAATTCGATAAACAAACATTTATAAAAATACAATAATTCGATAAACAAACACCTATATACACTTAACGTAAAGAAATGAAATCGTTTGCTTGTTTATCTCATAAATGTTGCCATCGTACTTTATAAAAATGTACCTTAATTAAAGACTTAATTCTTTTTTTTTTTTTATTTAAGGCAGACTTTATGGCAAAATAAAATAAAAAATGGCAACGCTCTATTAATATTACTAATAATGTTTTTTCCATTAAAGGAAAATCAGTAATCTTAAACTTATCACTTATTAAAAAATTAAAATTGAATTCTAGTTGTGGATGGATAATATATTAAACTACATAAAAAAAAGAATGAACCAGAAAAATATAAAAAAATAACCCAAATGATCTTTTTTAATACATTTTTGCGTGCATATTGCCGCATTATTTTACTCATTTTCTATAAAAATGGTCCATCGTTAAATTTCAATAAACAAACGCGGTGAACACAGAATCACTACAGATTTCTATTGTTAGAAATGAGAATATAAAGAAACATATATTCATTTCAAGAAATTTGGTATAAATGTCACTACCTCTTCTACATGCTTAAACGATTGTATTGTTTTTAGTTGTCATAACAAGTAATTTGTCCCACATAAATACATTGTTCTTTTTGATTCTTATCTCAATTTTTGAAAGAAAATGCTTCGGTTTTATGTTTCGCTCTCATTTCAGTTTATTATTTTATCTATTATTATCAACGTTTCACTTTTTTGAAACTCAGATTCAAATGTGTCTTTGAATTTTTATATTGAAGTTTTACAAAATTGTAATTTATACACCTTGATCATTTAGTTAGTTAATTTAGCTCCATTTGATTAGCTTAGTTCGACTATAAATTCGTTTGTAAAGAAAGCACTTTAATTCTTAATTAATCACTTTTTATTTTAAATTCAACAGAAATTTTTTTAACACAATTCAATGCAATATCTTTTTTAATATATATATTTAAATTCATTGTTATAATTAAAAAAGAAATTTAACTATAAAAACAGATAATTATATCTATTAGACAAATTTCATTCGAAAGAAGTATAAATAAATTATATGGAAGTCTGAATTTATATTATATATTACACTATCTTTCTAATGATTTTATTTTGACGCGCCAAATTTAGTACCTCTAATTTTTATTTATTTTGAAATTGCAAAAAAAATGTTGTTTAATGTCTAAATGTACCAAGTTTAATGATTTTCGAAAGTGCGTTAAAAATAGGGTTTAAATAAATTTTTATTACTTTATTTAACCGCTTTACGTAGATTGTAAAGAAGTTTAACCAAAAACAGTTGGTGATGAAATTTTTTTGAGAATAACGCACCAAATCTAATACCTTCAATTTTTGCATATTTTGAAATTGTAAAAAATCTTATTTATTGTCTAAATGACGAAGTTTAATGATTTTCGAAATACATTAAAAATGCGGTTTAAATAAATTTTTTTTTTTTTTTACCTAAGTTTGTTTGAAAATTTTTATTTTGTTTGCTGAATGATTTAAATTATCAATTTTTGTGTTCAAATGTTCGTTAAAAACTAAATAATATCTTGTTATATAAAACTATTTAATCAAGTTCTATATTTAGTAAGTAGTAATAATAATGACGATGATGATAAAAGGCAACATAAAAGAAGGAAATCTTTTTTTCCCTAGAAGATCACGCTAAAAACATTCTTTATTAAAATGTTAAAGATTCGTCATTTTTTATCTAGGATTACGATGTCAAAAGGTAATAAGGTTTATGTGATATTTTATACTGCTTCAGATTTACGAGATCTTTGACCTTAAGGTAGGCTAACAGACTACCGCATTTAAGGAACCTTCACCTTTCACGTGAAAGTAAGTCAATGATGGAGGAACAGTTGTTCTAAATAAGGAGGAAGATCGTGGAAATTAAGAATTTTATGTGATTTTCTGCTAGCAAGAGTTCAAAGGATAACATAATAAATTAAATACTTCTTATTGTTATGAAACACAAACATACATACATGTATAAAAGTATAAATGGATGCATGTATAAGTGTATGTTCCTAACTAATTTTATTTTTTTTTATAATTTAAAAACTATAAAACTTAGAAGGAATTCAGTTTATATTATTTCTTAGTGAATTTATTTATTTTTTTCATTACAAAAACTCTTAACCAAAAAAAAAAAAAATTGATGAAAATAAATTATTATTATTTCATTTTTTAAAAATATTATTCATTTAAAATTTTATTACCAATATAATATTTGATTTAATGATAAAAATTTTTGGTATTAGGATGATTTTTAGATGGATTTGATTTACATTTTTTTTTGGGAAGAATTTACATTTTAAATAGATTTGATTTACATTTTTGAAAAGGAACAATTTAGATATTCTCTCCGATTGTCCTTTGTCACTAAGACTCATTTGTAGTGACAAATGGGCAACCCTATTGGATACAGAGAACATGAACAATAGCAGCATTTCAGGGGATGCAGAGAACATGAACAATAGAAGCACTCCATTGGGTACAGAGAACATGAACAATAGAAGCACTCCATTGGGTATAGAAAGAACATGAACAATAGAAGCACTCCATTGGGTACAGTGGTCATGATGTCTTCTGTCTTGGGACGAGCCAGTCTGGAGACGAGTTGCGTCATAGTAGACTTAACAGACTGGCAGGTTACAGACTTTTCCTCCATCTGCATCCATAGAGAGACAAGTTACATGAAGTGTGACTACTTGCATCTTGGTTTCTGAGACATAAATACTCTTTGACAGGACTTAGATTAAAAACCGCTGGCATCAGAAGGGTCGTTGAAGGTCTTTTTGTCGTCTTATTCCAAATTGTCCCCATCTCTTGATGGATTCACCAGGTCTTGTATCAGGTCAATAATAAGACACTAGAGCACACACACTATGGGAGAGTAAAGTTTGTCTTTAGATGAAATAGTGTGCGATGTAAGAGACAGTTGTGACACCATCACGCCATAGTCCATCACACTGGGGTATGAGGTTTAAAAATTTGCCTCTTTCAGTCTGTCTAACTGGATTTAAGGTAACCCTAACTGAATCATCAGTTTTAAGCTGAGGAGTTGATTGACGAGTCTTATCAGTATAATGCTTGTACCAGTCTTGTTTTTTTCCTACAAGATTTTTCATTTGTTTCTTGAAAGTGACTAATTTCTTTCGATAAGGTGTTATTTCTAGAAAGAAATTTGTCATTATAAATAACACTTTGAAAATCATTGAAATGCCATTGACAGTGCGTAAATTCTCTGTCAAATTGCAGAAAGGCTGCTGTTTGTCCTGTTCAATCCCACTTAGCAGTGTTTAAAGCAAATCGAATTGATGGTAACATCTTGTTGCACATGATATGATCATCACTCACTAAAATTGCCAAACGAGTTTTGAGGCTTCAGATTTTTTTTTTGTTCAACAGGATTATCTTGTGGATGGTAGATTGGGGTCGGCTTGTTTTATATTCAAACGGTAGCAAACATGTTGGTGTACTGCACTCACAAACTCAGAGCCGTTGTTACTAATAAATCTTCTTGATAATCCATGCCTCATAAAGATTTTTTCGATTAATGTCATGGCGCATTTTTAACAGTAGCGCTTGCTAAGCAAAGCCTTTATAAGCGTTTCAATTTAAAGCATTAATTACTATTTCGTAATGTATTTCTAAATGTACATTAAAATTAATATAATCACAAATATATTAATTATAAGGCAAAAATAGACAAGATTTGTAAGAGAAAGCATAATATCGGCAATTAAATTTGCCGTGGTGCTTTTCTAAATATATCCAATTAGGAAAAGTAAAAAGTAAATATATGAGCAACATAAATAAAAATAAATAACATGAAAATGCTGAGAAAAACAAACTTATTCTGATGTTTTTTAAAAAATACTTTTAAATTTTTATTCTTTTTCCTAAAAAATTACTACATTTTATTGTGTACATACTTGTTGACTGAAAATAATGGAATCTTTCTGAAAGAAAAACAAACTGAATTTCTGAATGATTATATAGTTAATTTTTCACATAACTATAATTTTAGCTTAAAAATTTTTGTAATAGTTCTAAAAAATTTGAATTAACATATATCGATAATAAATTTTAAAGTTGACTTAAAATTAATACAACCACATTGAAATACCATGCTTTTGAAATACTTTGATTCCATTTTAAGCTTCTTTTACTCTTATTTCACAGCATAAAAGTTTGGATCAAACCACAAAGTTACAAATTAAAGCTCTGCTATTGTGTCGTAATTGATTACCTTCGCCTTATTCAGAATTTTAAAAACTCTGAGATTGTGTCGTAATCGATTACCTTCTCATTATTCAGAATTTTGAAAGTTCTGAAATTGTGCCGTAATCGATTACCTTCTCATTATTCAGAATTTTAAAAGCTCTGAATTATGCCGTAAATGCTCTAAGTTTGTGTCACATAAGTTTGTTCACATTCGATTACCTTCTCATTATTCAGAATTTTTAAAGCTTTAAAATTTTGTCGTAATCATTTACCTTCTCATTATTCAGAATTTTAAAAGCTCTGAGATTGTGCCGTAATCGATTACCTTCTCCTTATTCAGAATTTAAAAAGCTCTGAAATTGTGCCGTAATTGATTACTTTCCCATTATTCAGAATTTAAAAAGCTCTGAAATTGTGCCGTAATCGATTACCTTTTCATTATTCAGAATTTTAAAAGCTATGATATTGTGTCGTAATCAATTTTCTCATTATTCAGAATTTTAAAAGCTCTGAGATTGTGCCGCAAACGATTATCTTCTCATTATTAAGAATTTTATTATGATAATCATTTAAATGACTTTACGGTTACCATTGTGATTTTTCTAAACAAATAAAAAATTCAAAAAAATATATATGAATATTGTAACAATCATTTCATAATATTTAAAAAAAAAAAAAAAAAGATAGTGAAATACACAGAACTATTAAATGTAACGATAGTTTATCAAAAGTAAACAGTCAAGGAATAAACAAACAAATAAATTTTATCATACAAGGAAATAAGGAATAGTTCCAATTTAACATCTGCTGATCTAGTTAATTAGTAACCAAATTTAATGCATGTCATCTCAACATAAATTTTAGCCCATGAAGAAAAAAAGCATATCATTAGTTAACTTTTTCGAATGATACATTGTAGATTAGTTTACCTATCGGATAAATCTTAAAAGTATTGTGCCATAAGGATAATGATAATTGAAAGGGCATTGGCCTATAAAAAACTTATAATTAGAAGACGACACAGTAGTTTGTACCCTGAAAGCAGTTCAATAATTATGCGCTAACAACTATTAGAGAGGACCTATTACCTGAACGAAAAAGTATTAAGTATTATTTAGTATCCTTCTATTATATCTCTAATGATATCTCTTCGTAACTTTTAATATATGTTACCTTAATCTTCAAATCAGCTTGTTAAGCTCAAGGGCTAGCTTGTTAGGCTTAAGACAGTCCGTCAAAAAATATCAACATTATCCATCGCACGTTAATAATTTTTTTTCGTATTTGTAATATATGGTTGCAAATAAATGTAATAACAATTGAATGAAGGATTTAATTCTTGAGTAAATAAAATAAATTTTTTTATCAAAATAGTCAGTAATAATTTTTAGATTGTTAATATTCATGACAAAAAAATGAGCAAAATAGGAACAATAATTTTAGGGATTATGTGTCAACGATTTGAATTTTTTTTTCCTTTAAAAATATTTTGTAAGCTCTTATCGCTATGCATTATATTGTTATAAATAATTAATATTTATCGATATCGCCAACAAATACAACAATTTTAATATCATTATCAATATCGTCGATATTTTTAATATATATCGATAATTTATCGTATCGACAGATTATAATTTATCAATTAATCGACAAATTATCGTCCTTAAATTATAAATGAAATACACTTTAAAACTTCGTTTTCTTTTTTTTAGTTCTTTAAAGATTAAAATTTTTGTATTAGTTCTTTATACAACCTCTTTTTTTATCTTTAAAAAATTGTCTATCTTTTCACTTGTTAAAGTTAAATTAATTTATGTTGGGGGGGTAGTTACCAACAAATCAACGATGAATTCCGTGGTCTGCAAATCTTTGCTTCAAATTCAACGATATTGAAATATTTTTAATTATTTTCAATTTCTTCGGAGCGGTAGATTTATTATTGAATAAAAAGAAGAATTAAATTTGTTTATAAAAATTGTATTGCATAATGTTTGGTAGAAATAAAACTCACACACCACCATCATCATCATTAATAGCACGACACCTCAGAGTGGGCCAAGGTTCTCCTTTGAAAAGATTTTCATGCATTACTCTGTGTGACAATGGTCCTCCAATTCTTAACCTTTAGTACAGCAAAACGTTTTTCAATTACGTCTATGCATCACAACTGCATCGTCCTCTTTGTCCATGTGGCTTTGCCAAAACGAGACTTTTTATAGAGTTTAAATCATTCACTCTAAATACATGAGCAGCTCAGTTTAATCTATGTATCTTAATAAATTTTATATTACCTGAGTCTTTGTAGCATTTATAAATTTCTGCGTTGTACCGTCTTCTCCAACAATCATTTTCCTCCAATTATTTCCTTCAAGAATAGACATTAAAATCTTCCGTTTAAATATACCCAAATGGCCCTCATCAGATCTTGCCAAAGTACATGTTTCAGAGCCATAGACCAAAATAGGTTTAATAATTGTTTTGTAAAGAAAAATTTAGTTTTTCTGCATATGAATTGTGATTTAAACAGATACCTTAATCCATAAAAGGCCTTATAATTATCAAACACACACACATAAAATAGCAACAAGAAGAGAAAGATTTCATTTTTACTTAATAAAGTCTTGTTTTCCTATACATAATTGAACTATTTTTGGTCTTAAATACCATTGTATACTACTCATTTTATTTATTTATTTAAGCTTCTATTGTATTTTAAAAATAGCGTTGTTTTTCTTTTTTGGTTTCAGGTTCTTGGTTTTATTATCTGTACGCTTGTTTTCGTAGAGGCGCAGCAGCAACTTATACGGTATAACAATCAGAATTTTCGCAATATCCGTGCTCCACTTGCTCCAGCTGCATCCAAAGAAAGACCATACCTTTCTATACCTATTGTACTCATGCCTGATGGTCAAATTGTACCAAAACCAGCACCATCTAATTACCAATATATTAGCAATATGCCGGCACAAGGCTATCAACAAAACTCTAAAAATCGTGGAATGGTTATGACTGGAGAAACAGATGAGACTTACCAAGTGATGGTTCCACCCCCACCTTCTTTTATTCAGGAGCAGAAACAAATGAAAATGATAAAAAATGGAGTGAATGGTAGAAATCCAGTTGTTGTAAAGGAACAACGCCCAGGTCAGATTCCTCTGCAGAATTCAGCTCCAAAATACTTCCAGCAAAACGATAATGCCCAAACTATGTCGCTAATGCAGCTCCAGAACCAAAGAAATCCACTAACACAACAGCAAATGGTTTCTAATGTCCAGGCAGGAGAAATGCAGAAACAAAATGTGGCTAATTTTCTCAATTTTGCAACCCAGTTAGGTTCAGAAGTCTTATCGCAGCAACGCGGCAGACAAAATAATCTTCATTCCAGTCAAGCATCCTTAGCTGATATCAAATATGCTTTATCTGACGGACAGAAAGCTCAAGACTCTTATGTTATGCAAGTTCCTTCATCGCAGGATCAGATGAATGGACAAGTTTATGCCCAAGATCAAACTCAATTGAATTCAGCTTCTCAGAATTCTCACATTTTACAAAAATCTAATACAATCCAACAAAACAATTATAACACCCAACAATATCAACATTCTCCAGCTTCTGCTCCTGTTCAATATCTTCAGACGCAAAATATTAGGCAATCAAATCAAAGGGTACCTTCGCAAGCAGGATCTCAGAATCAGGCAAATAAATTTCAACAAAATGCTGGAGGAGCCATTTATTTCCCAGGAAATCAAAATAATCCTTCTCAAACCAGTTACATTCAATTAGCCCAGCAGAATGGCAACCAGAATTATCCGGAAATCACTTCTCAACAAGCTGCCAATCAGAATTATCAATCAATGGCATCTCAGAAATCTGCTCAAAATGTACAGTTAATGCCCGCCAAAAATTACGAGCAGCAAACAGAAAACAATTATGCTCAACAACCAACAATTGAACTGCTTAATCATGATGCAAGCGTTCAGTCTATGCAATCAAATTATGGTATTCAAAACGAGCAGTCGTACGTAACAGCAGATGGTCATCCAATCAACTTTGCTAATGCAGCGCAAGCTGCTCCTGTTACGTATCGTTCTCAACAGAATGGATACCAAAACATCCAAAATACTCAACAAAATGGGTACCAAAACAATCCAAATACCCAACAAAATGGATACCAAAGCAGTCCCAATACTCAACAAAATGGATATCAAAGCAATACCAATACTCAACAAAATGGGTATCAAAATAATCAAAATGCTCAGCAAAATGGATATCAAAATAATCAAAATACCCAACAAAATGGATACCAAAGCAATACAAATTCCCAACAAAATGGACATCAAAATAGTCAGATTACTCAACAAAACACACAGCAAAATGTTCATCAAAGCCCTGTAGAATCCGGAAATCAAAATGTTTACGTTTCTCATCAGAATTCTCAAGATCTAGGACAAACTTTTGCTACTGCTGTATCTCTTCCCCAATATGCCTCTTCCTCTCAAAACAACCAACAAATCAGTTCTTCCCACCAAACAAACAGCCAAACTTCTGCAAGCTTGTCCAACAACCAAAATGGTTATACCAATCTAAATGGACAGGTAGTTTATAAGAACCAACCTGAAACATACACAGGACACAATGGGGCTTCTATTGAATCTGCAGCCTACACATATGGTATCACACAACCAACTCACACTACTCCTGTTCAAATCAGTCAGATGAAATATTCAACCTCAACTCCAGCATCTAATAACTACCAAGAATATCAATATGAATATTCAACTCAAAACAAACGTGGAGAAAGAAAGCTCTCAGACCAAGAACCTGTTTCATCTACAAATGGTGGACAAATTATTTATGCTTCTTCATCAGCAAAGCAAATAAATTACACACCATCCATTCAAGAATCTTTACAATTGCAAGGTAATGCCGGTCAGCCATCTGCTTATGTGTCACTCCCATCTAATTATAAATCAGATTCTTCATCCAGTGGGGTAGTGACTTCAAAAATCGCTCATACCAAACAGTCCCAAACCAGCTTTTCAAATGATGAATCCTCAGAAGCCACGGGTCAAGATTCAAACAGCGATGAAGAAGATGAAGAAACCAGCTACAAAGTTGTTTATATTCCACTGGACATTTTAAAGAACATTTTAGGCAACAGCGTGGATAATCAAAGATCTGATAAATCGAGTTAAAGCTGGTCTACTCGATAATCTTTTAAAAAGCATATGCAATTTTTTTTTATATTTGTTATTATGTGTATATTAGTATTAGCTATCTGAAGATATTTTCAAAGAGTTAATCCTTGAAAAGCCTTCTTTTTTTGTTTTGTATTCTTGTCTCTGTAAGCATTACTTTTCGTTTAGCTGGTGCCAAAGTTCAATTTCCTATTATAATTATCCAGATATTTGCTACAAAGCAAATCTGTGCATTAGATAGACGCTGGACAGTCTTGAGATTTGCATATGAGGTAATTTTAAAACATTCTATGCCAGTGAACTTTGATACTAAAAGTGACCTATACTGAAGTATAATCAATTTAATTAAGAATTAAGAAATATATAATCTTAAAAATCTAAAAATATTAGTATAAAAGTAAAATTAAAATTATTATAATAAATATTAGTAAAATATTAAAAAGAAAATGAAGTACATGAATTCTAGTATCTTGAAAATAATAAGTAATTAGCTAGTATCTGATCAAAAATTGCAATTTAAAATTCACTTTAATAATTAATGAAATTAAATTATACAATACATATAACCTTTCTTTAATTCTTAAGTTTCAATGCTTAATTCTTTTTTTATAAAAATGAAGTTAAAGCAAATTCATATTAAAGTTCATGTTTTGTATGTATTTGTTGGAAATGTGCAATTATATAACTGTGAAGTATTCATAGTTTTGTTCAATTTTTTTGAATTAAAAATTTTTTTCTATAAGCATTTATTTTTTGTAATATGTAAGTTTGCATATGGCCAAACTTGAAAATAAATTGCAATACTTATACAATTGTCTGATTTATTTTGTCACAATTTAGAAAAATAAATACTATAATAAAAATATAATAAATAACATTTGTTTTAGAAAGTTTTTAAAAGTCATTGTAATTATTATTTTAAAATCTCAAAGTAATTGAAATCAAATAAAAATTTTTAGTTCACATGACCAACATTTGGCGACAATTTAAAAAAAAAAAATTATTACAATTTTTATATGATCGTTAATAGGAAAAAATATAACTAGTAACAAAATAAATTATATTTTTATACAAAAATTAAAATGTTGAAATTTTTTAGAATTTAATTGAAAATGTTACTCTTGCAAACAGAAATATTTTATTATAACAGTGACAATCTGCTTCAATTAATGTTTATAAATTATATAATATAAAAAACTGACAAATGAAGTTCCATTTTAGGGTTTTTCAGGGAATAGAATAAAAATTACTTTAATTTTACTAATATATTTTCATTTTAATTACAAACAAGTAATATAATTTTTTAAAAGTCAATTCCTTCTTTTTTTTTTTCACTATTTTCATTTTCAATTTTCATTTTTTTTTTTTTAAGTTTTCTGGCGCCATCTATTGGTAGATATATGCAACTTAAATCTAAAAAAAAAAATTAAAATTAATTAAATTTAATTACTGAACTAATATTTGAAAAAAATTGTACTAACATCAAGTGTCATCCACTACAAGCTAAAAAAAATGTATTTGAACTTGAGTGGATGAATAAAAAGTATTTTATTAACGATTAAAAATTTGGAGCAAGATATATATAGGGCGAGTGTGAGCTAATAGAAGGAATTGAAAAATGACTGCAATTTGCTATGTAATACAGAACTTTTTCATTTCAATACACTCTTAAATACATATATATATATATATATATATATATATAAGAATACCATAATGTTTAGTTATTTTTGAAAAATTGTATTTTATGTGTGATCAAAATTTAAATCTTAAAAAAAAAAAAATTAAATATTAAATTTAAATATTTCCAAACACTTTGTGTTAAAAGTAACATAACTATTTTTCTATTTAACATTGATTATATTAAAACAGTTTTGGAATCTTGATGTATGGGACTTAACTTTAAAAATAAAAATAACCATGAAAATTTATTTAAATCATTAGACAGTTAAAAAGGGTTCAAAAAATATTGAAAGTTTAGAATAAAGAGTTAAGATTTTTTTAAATTTTAAAATATTTTTCCGTATAATTTTATGCAGTAATTTGGCTATAATGATAAAATATTAGTAACTAAATGGTATGGATACGAAGAAAAGGAACACATTCTGATATTCTGGATGCCCAATCAGAATTTTTTAAAAATATTTTTGAATATTCATTAAGCAAAAACTTTAAAATGATAAATTTTTCGATAGAAATGTATTTCTGATAAAATGAAACATTATTGATCAAAAACAATATATTTTCAAAATTTCAATAAATTTTAATATTTAGGTTTTTTTTTTTTTTTAATGAAGATAAAAAGAAACTCAATATTTTATAAGATTTTGGCTTAATGATTTAAGCTTTAAAAATCCAATACGCGAAATAATTTAGTGAATACATTAAAAAAAGGGAAAAAATGGAAATGAAGATAAAATGAAGGGAAAAAAAAACTGTAATCAAGGTAAAAGAAATTACTAAATGATTTTTATAAGATTATTGGCTTAGTTGACACCTTCTGAATTTTAAAAATCTCAAGTCCAATACGGGAAAAATTGCTAGTGAATACGTTAGTTAAAAAATGAAAATAGGGAAATATTAGCGAAAAGATGTAATTAGGAACATTATTAACTTAAAATCGCTTTTATTTATACAAATTAAGGGAAATTCATTAAAAAAAAAAAAACTATTGCCGTTATTTTTTAAAAAAATTCATATTAGGTAAATGTTAAGGTAGAATTAAAATTTTAAGGAATATTTATTGAAAATATTTCTGCAATATTTAAGAGGGAATTTTAGGGATTTTTATTCGTTTGTTAAATTTGGAAAAAATTATCGTTTGTCCGGAGGGATAAAAAAACAAAAAATCGAATTAAAGAAATGCAACTTTTTTTTTTTTTTTGATAAATTGGAAGCAATAGTTGATTTTATTAGTTTATTATGTTTATAATTAGGTGATTGTAATATTTATCTATCATTCAACCTAATTTTGTTTCGATAGGGATTTCCATAACCAGTCTTTGTATGGGCTCTCACACGAATCTCGTAATAAAATCCAGTAGATAAACCAGCTATGGTGTATCGAGAACCAGTACAAGCAATTGGAATCTTGATATTTATTACACAATCCTCTATTCTGCTGCCATACATCTCCACCTAAAGACATAAAAAGAGATTTATTGATGGCAGAATAAATCAATCTGGGCATATTTAAATAATTAAAATTTCTTTGATCTTTTTTAATGTGATTTTATGAACTATTGTTCAATATACTTTAAAAACTGCCCTTTTATTAGATTTTCGAAAGTTCGAAATTTAATCTCAGTATGAAAAATATTTACAGTTTTGCCATTTCAAAATGTCTGGATTTTTTTCTTTTTTTTTTTTTCCGAAAGATGAAAAAAAAAGTTATCTAGCTGATTTTTCTTAATACATTATAAATAAATTAATAATATAAAAAAAATTGCATTTATAAATAAATATATAAAACAAATTATAATTATAAATAATAATACCACAAAAAAAAATTATACTTATTCTTTTTCTGCTTCATTGGCGTAACAACTCCGTGCCAACTGGCAGATTTCGAGACTGGACATGTTTTATTTTTTACGGGATAGGGTTGTCAGAACTACGCCTAACACTCTACAGTCATATTAGACAGGGACTTACGGCCCACCGTGGGGCTGCTGCGTCAATAAGAAGATTTCATTGTTAAATTTATACTATCAAGAATTTTAACAATAATGCATTATTAAAATTAACACGTTAAAGTTGAACAGCAAACTTTTTGATTGAGTATTTTTTTTTTTTTTCACTTTAGAATGAACTAGGAGTTGCAAAATCATTTAAATAAAAAAATTCATATAATCAACTTAAATGAAAAAGAAAACATCTTCTTACTATATTGTAAGTCAATTCATGTTCATCAATGGTCTTCCGCTTAATGTCGTCTATGCTCCGATAAATTTCGATTTCTACTTGATTGTCACGCACGCTTCTGAAGATGACATCGGGAACAGCTGGCAGCAATGTGATGTTGAAAGATTTTGCATCACGCCTTATTCTCCAGGGTGGGTCGATCTGGAATTTAAACTGATATTTTCCACTGGGTACCAAACCATTCACTACAGCCTTGTCACCTGTAGATGTATATAAATACTTCATTTAGGTATCTTTTATAAAACTAGGTGGACAATTTTTGTTATTAATTCTAAACACATACCTATCTTTGGCATGCAAAACACACAATCGTTAAATCACTGTCAGTGATTTACAATGGCTGTTGTAATATATAAAGTCCCACCAAATGTGATTTGATTTCTTAAACAAACACTCCTCAAATAATTGTGCGCGATTTATGGAAAAGGCAGTATTTGGTGACAAAAATACATAACAGTGATTGTCATAACCCTATTGTCCAGATAATTCAAAATTTCCTATCGGAATTATCTGATCAACTTTATTTCCTTACAGTAGCGTCCTTTCCCTTTATTGAAAACGATGCTTGTTCATTTTTTTTTTCTAATGCAGTTGGCAAACACTTAGACAGCTTGGTCTTGGATGCCTTAAGGCAAGCGCTGCACAGACGCTACTCACTTTGCATTACCCAGGGGGCGCGTGTGACTTGAAGATAAGCCCTGGACGCGGAGAAACAATGCCCCCGCAACGCTCTACGATCCTATTAGACCGGGACCTATGGTTTGAAGTGGATTCGAACTACTACAAACATCCATGTGACCGCCCAGACTCGAACCCGAAACCTGTGGTACCGAGCGCCAGAGCACTGGCCGCTTACAAACTTTCTTCACAACTACAACCTTTTTTCATAGATAAGAATTAACAAATAAGAATAAGAATTTCACAAATAAGAATTCTAAATTTCTAGTAAATACCGAAAGAACGGTATTTAAACTTGTAAATACCGGTATTACAAAATTGTACAAATGGCTCAAAATACCGGTATTCGGTATTCCCGGTATTGCAATCTCAAATCATGACAAATCATATGCTATGACAGCCGTTCTGGCGAATACTTTGTTTTCTTTTCCATCATCTCGCTTAGTCGATTATCGCCCTCTTAGCTCTGTATTCCGAAATGGTTTAGCCATTTCTGCCAGCAAATTGTTAGAGGTGATCACACTCCATATTACACATAACTCATATACTAGGCTTCGATTTTGGGTATTTTTAGTCAGAAAATAAGCCTGCTGTTAAACCAGAAATAAACCTGTTTATTCTTTGGGTCTAAGCTAAATTGGCTACCGCTCAGTCCTTTGGCATCACAGGCTTCTGGTTAATATCCTGGCTATGGCATGGAGGTTTGTTTGTGGTTCGGAATCCATGTTAAACTGTTATGGATTGTCTAATTAGCCTAAATGCGCTTAAATGACCGTAGAGACAAAGCAAACCCTTGTGTCTAATTTATGAATTATGTATGGTTGATGTTTTTGCAAAATTTTATAAATTCCTATAAATAGAAATTTTTAGTTTTTTTTTCTATTTTTGGAAACCAACGTATACACTAAGTGTTATGGATTGTGAATTTAATTTCAATACGGTATCTTATGAAATTCAATTATATTTATGTTATAAAGAATATTTTTTTCTTTCTAACGAGCTGATACAACTTAACGCTTGGTCTTGGATGAAACAAGCGCTGCAAAGACGTTACTCACTTTATTATCCAGTTGTAACTTGAAGATAAGCCCTGGACGCGGAATAAAATGCCCCCGCAACACTCTATGATCTTAAAGGACCGGGACCTACGATTTAAAGGGATTCCGAACCACTACAAAATCCATGAACCGCCGGGACTCGAACAAACCTTTAACCGAGCGCCAATTAACTTCAGGCCCTATCTATTTTGAAATAATAAAGGGATTACTATTTTTTTTTCTAATCTGTTCATAACGTTCCTCAAGAATTCTTCTTGGTATCTAATAAAATATTATTTTTTGGGTCGCCAGATGTTTTGACGAGGAAGGTAACGCTGTTCTCGGTTATATTTAAAATATCCACACTATCAATTGAACCTGTATCATCCACAGTAATATTACCTATAAAATATAACATAATGTTCATAGAAAAGATAATACAAGTAAAGGGCTAGAAATGCTTAAAAGCAACTTACTAAGCCTAATTGAATAATAACAAACTTCTAACCATCTGTTAAATTTTAACGCGAATAAGATATGTAACTATTTAAATAAAAGAAATACTTTTTTTTTTTCGTAGGCAATAAGCGACAAGAAAATTTTTAACTTTGCTCTGAATTAAATATTATTGCTAATTCAGTTTATCGTAATACATATCTCAAAGCACAACGTAAATAAACTCTCATGTATATAACCACAAACAGCATTTTGGAAAACACAGTGATAAATTGAAAATAAGTTCTAAAAAATACCTGATATTGTAACGTCTCGGCCTATACTGACCTATAACTGCCTATATTAGACTTATATCGGCCTATGATAAGCCTACAACGGTGTCCTGTACAATATTTTGCCACCACATTTATTAACACACCCAGAGATTGAGCTTCTAAGAGATTCACACCTTTTTCCTCTTTTCCATGAGCACAGGCTTATTATGTAATACAATGATTGAATCTAATTGAGCTAATGATTGAACATAATTAATGATTGAATCTAAAAGAACTAATGATTTTACACTATTGAGGATTGAATCTAATTAAGCCAATGATAGAACATACTTGATGATTGTATCTAATTGAGTTAAAGATTTTACACATTGATGATCGAATCTAATTGAGTTAATGATTTTTACACTATTGATGACTTGAATCTAATTGAGCTAATGATTTTTACACTATTGATGATTGAATCTAATTGAGCTAATAATTGAACATATTTGATGATTGAATCTAACTGAGTTAATGATTTTACACTACTGATGATTGAATCTAATTGAGCTAATGATTGAACATATTTGATGATTGAATCTGATTGAACAAATGATTGAACATAAATGAGGATTAAATCTATATGATATCCAGATTTAGAAAGCTAACTGAGATAGCTTCTGGCAGTAATGTTTAAGAAAAAGAAATGAATACGTCAATTGCTATCTTTTTGATTGCGGGGCACTTAGATTTTAGGTCATTCGCAGATTTGTAACATATTCAGGTCATCATATAAGCAGCAATTATTATAAGCTTTATTAAAAGGATCGTTAGTATAAGCAATAACACTTCTTACTTGTGCTATTGACGACGATGTCGTATGTTTTAGTGGCGGTTCCATGCTTGTTCTTGGCACTGCAGGGTGTAGAGGCCATCATGGGAGAGATCGACCCCGTCGAAGATCAAAAACTTCCTTCAGGGTTTCCATACTGAAGACTGAATTTTTTGTGTCGGATGTAATGACCATGTCAGACTGAGAAAGTTTAAAAACCGAGTAATAATTTTGGGTGCCCACAATGAACATAGAAAGATTTGTAAGAACAGATTAAAGAGATAATATATTGAAAAGGAATTAAAAAGCACTATCACTCATATATATTTCATTCATTAAAATTAAATACCGATGTCTAAAATAATTTACTCTATTTTGAAGAATAGATATTCGCTTATTGTGGGGTCTATAATCGGACTGTCCATGCAGTGTAGTTTTTTTAGGGCAGCATTTGAAGAAAGGTTAATATTTAACAGGAAAAATTGTGGTGTTGTCACTTACTTTTAAACATACACATAAACAATACCCGATCCTAGAAACAACTAGCTACACCGTTTACTTAACACACGATAACCATTATGAAATTCCGCAATAACCCATACCACATTTTAAATCCTACAAGTTCGCATGCCTTCAGAGACTTATGCAAGTTGGAAAAGGAAACACACATGAAATAATACACAGACAAAATTTCATAATTTTAAATATAAACAAAAATGTATTTATTGATATTTACAATAGTAAGCTTGAAATTCAAAATCATTTAATTAATGTTATCAATAAAAGTATAATTCGGATAATGCCTTAAATAAAATATAACTTATACAAGGGCTTGCAATTCTAATTTAATGTTCAATAATAAAATAATAAGGTGATAGACCTTACAGTTTATAACTTGCCACGACAGCTGGGGAAGAGGGGCTCCCTTTTTTTTTTTTCAACTTTAATGTTTCAGTGATAATAATGCTCTATACGCACCATTGATCAAAGTCTTGGCAGCAAGGTGCTCAGTCCAACCGCTCATGGGGCTCTTGTGTCGGGCAGGAGACCTAGGGAAACTTGACTATATAATGTAGCTTGGATTGTAAAACTTTCTTTTTTTCAAGTCACGCTGCTGCCAGGGGTTCACCATTTAATTCATAGAAGTATGCCAGGGATGCCAGTCACTCCGAATCGGCGTCAAACTCACAGTTTAATATCTCTATTTCACACTGGACATGGTACAACCTTCTCATCCTCGATCAGCCACCTTCCTTCAAGCTACGGAGTTTCCGTTCCTCGTCTCTTTTCTTTCTCTCTCTCCCTCCTGCGATGTCCATCACCTCCATTTTATGGTTCATTCTCGGTGGGGGAGGAGGCGATTGCCGACACCGTATTAGAGTCTATATCCGTTGGGCAGACGCACCCCCGTCCATAAACTGATATTATGACCCCGTCCATAAACTGATATTATGACCCCCGTCCATAACTGGTTAATATTTAACAGGAGAAATGCCAGTCTCGAGACAAGTATAAATTATATTAATTTTACAATAGTTGTTGAGCAAATTTTTTAGCAAAAATATATAGCTTAAGATAAGGATCTTCAAACTACGGCCCGCGACAGCGAATAGATTATTGTTGCTGTAATAAGTCGGATAAAAAAAACACAGAATGATAATAACTCGGTTTTTATTTACTTGCTATGTAAAATTTAATGACAAGTATAATACGCAGAAAATTTAACTTAAGCATAACAACTAACATATAATTGAAATGAATCCCACTAACATTATAATCTAGTGAACATCCCACGGTTACCCTCGGTAGTTATGTTGGGGTAAAAGAGTATCGCATATGTATGTATATCGATATTTGGAATGTAGATATCATGAATGAAACATATGATTTTTATCCTGAAAATCCCTCAGGAACGGAAAAGCTAAATTAACGTGAATGAAACCGAGGGGTATCCACTTATAAAAAAATAATGAGATTTACGTATGAGATTACACACATTAGTAATTGTAGCAATTGAACCAGCGAATTTAGCCAGCGTATGCTCGCTCAGAGCGCGTACTCGGCGACTAGTTTAGAAATTATAGATAATGGCAGAAAAATTAAAACGGTTTTAGCCCTTGGTACTTACTGGTCAACAGTATGGGCTGGAAAGTTTGGAGACCCCTGGCATAAGATATCCACCATGGCAAATGAAAAATTACCATGACAAAATATCTGAGTGTGGGAGTAGTAATCCGTTGGATAATGATGCTAAAGACAGAAATTTAAGTGGGGGGGTAAAATTCCTTCGGATAAAGACTATTGGATAATGATGTCAAAGATAGAAATCTAAGTGGAGCAGTAGTAATCTTCCACTGAACAAGACAGCTTCTGCCTTTTGAACATATTTTTGATTTTCCATCTGAAAAGCCAAGTTCTAACAGTGTAAATAAAAATTTGTAGAGTGTGGATCAATAAGTGAAAATTGTAAAGCATTAATAGTGCCTTTTGAAGTAACGACAATAGCAATATCAACTACATATAGACTGAAATTAAAAAGTTGAGAAATATAATTCAATAAAATAGGACCAAACAAAAGGATTTTAAAGAACTCCAACTTTAATATGTTTAAGTAAAGAGGAATAATTGACGCGAACAGCAAAACTGCATTTTGTCAAGTAGCAAAGGATTAATTGAATTAAGTATGGTGACAAATGATGTGCAAATAAGTTTGTGTATGCAGATTCTATCAAAGGTTTTAGCAACCTCTATAATTATAATTCCAGTAATAGATTTGTTAAAGGGACCTTCAGAGATCAGTTCCATTATTCTTAAGAACTGGTAAGTAGCGGATAATTAGTGAGCATTAGTAATTTAAAATAATTTTTAATTAATACGGACTATTAAGGTTCTGCTAATTAAATGTGGATGTTCTGCTAATGTATATATTAAATGATAATAATAATAAATATGTAAATATTGCAAACTAAAATTACTTAACGAATTATTTAACAGACTTGAAATTTGTAGAATACTTATGTGGTAAATTTGAATCTGTAGAATTCCATTGCAATATTAAAATTTGCGGGTATATTAAAATTAATGTTATTTTTATGCATGCAATATTTACTTTTAATCAGAAGATTTCTCATTTTTATTCATTTGTTTAGAAGAATTTTGAATGGATATCCTAACTATACTTCTGAAAGGCATTCAGAATATGTGATTAAAATTCAGTACATTCTCACAATTAACAAATGCTTTTTTTTTTTTTAATGTTCTGTTTTCATTACCATATTATCAATTGACTTACCTTGTTATACCAAGTATAGGTGAGAGAGGTGGTTCTCCTTCAGCTACGCATACAACTTTTTCAAAAGGACCCTTCTACCAGAAAAACACTTTCTAACTCAAGGTCAAACTTCGGATGTCCTAGAAACAACAACAAAAGAAAAATATTGCTAGTACACTTAAGAAGTTCAGAAAAATATAAATTATTTCTTATAGCGTTAATATCATTGCCTTCCAAGAATTGTCCTCCACTCATCATCCGTCGGTGGGCTGTTCGTCACTTACATAAGTGAAACAGCAAGCCCACTGATATTCAAAAAAAAAAAAATCTAGAACTGCAAGTAACTACACAGTCAATCACATTAATGTGACCACCACCTACTTTCGACGTCGACGTGAAATAACCATTCACAAAAGGCAGGTGGCAGCACATTGCAGTGAAGTGTATATAAAGAATTCCACCTAATACCACTTAATACCACATTCCACACAAAGCCAGAATATACAAGAGTCTATATTCTGAATTTTGACAAGTGGTCACATTAATGTGACTGGACTGTGCATAATGCAAGGAAGGATTAGGTTCGAATTTATTGGCGTCATCATTACTGTTACTACTTTCAAAAGTGACGAAGTTTGATGCATCGTATATCGCAAACATCTCACATCAAGTCAGGCAACCTTGTGAGAATTTTACACTTTTACCCATATGATACGAAAAATGATGGGCAATTATACATAAAAGTCCTCAAGAAAAGACTGCTCTCCATTTATCACCTGTTGGCGAATTGTTCATGGTATAAACGTATTTTTTTCTTATCCCACTTGGTAGACAGCAACATCTAGATTAAGTCCATGAACCCGTGTGGTCTCATGGAAGGGGGGGGAATCTTCTGTTGTATGTAGCCCCGTAGGTAAAAGTCTCACTTGGCTCCATATCGCTGAAGAAGGAAGGCAGTGTCTTCCGAGGGACTTTTTAGGGAACCATCACCCCTCATATGCATGTCGTATTGGAGAAAAACTTGCAAACTTCCAGTAGGTAGATCAACTAACCAGGCAAGATGCTGAATATCACAAACGCCATCGAGTTTCTTCCTTTTTTTGAAACAGTGTCTACAACATGCTTTCAGTGGATCGAACCTCCGCTCTAATGCTCACCAGAGGTGCGCGTTGTCACTAAGTCACGAGTCGGACTGGTATACATGTTGATTATATATACCATAAACTATTGCTCACCGATGTACAAAACGATATCTAACCAAGATATTATTAATACAAATAAACAATACATTTAGGTAATCCAAACATTTTAGTGGAACATTAAAAAACATCATTTATAAAATACGAATGATGTTATATAAACTCGACTTGTCTACAAAGCAACTCTACAAATGAGATTTTCTCGCTGCCTTCTGGGGGTTTTCTTTTCACACCTTTTTTTTTGTATATTTTACCATGTATGAACTGTTTTTCAAATGGAGTTTGAAAGGAACAGAAACAGTAATTGATATCATTTTTATTTTCCTTATGTTATTGATTCTCATAAATACATTAATGTCACTATCATTACATACATTACACTTCACCTTGAATATTCTTGAGCAGTGCATTAAATATAAGCCATAGTAATTCTTCAAATTATTGATGCCGAATATTCGTATATAAAACAGGTTTATATATCTAGATTAGAAATTCGGAACGCATTTTATAATCACAGAAACAGCAGATCTTTTATAGGTTGTTTTCAACTATATATGCCTTGAAAGTTTAGTGGCAAAAGCTCCACTAATTTGCATACCACACTCTGATGCATCACTACTTTTTGTATATACAACCTACTTTTTAAGAAAAATTATTTTTCTTTGATAGCTAAATCGCTGTTTTTTTAATTATCTTTAATTATACAAACCATCAAATAAACATGATAGCACATATTCCCATCAAAAAGTCATATGTTTGTGAGATAAGTACATTAAGTTCTAAACAGAATGCACTATAAACTTGAAAAAAATAATAAAACAACTTACCTGTTTGACCAACAGCTAGAGGTATTATCAACATCAAAATAAATCCTTTAAAGATCATACTGAAAGCGAAATCTAAATTTCTATGGATTATTTTATAGCAGTAATAAATTTTGCTCGCCATAATTTCATGCCCTGTTCGTCAGCATTTTCAGTGCCATAATGATCCAAATCTAGTCTCAAAGGCTAGGAAAGACGTAAATTAGATAAAAAAAAAAAGTAATCTTTAACACTTTAAAACAAAAAAGGAAGTTCGTTACAAATATTGGAGAAATTATCACAATTTCTCGTA
Source organism: Caerostris extrusa (assembly GCA_021605095.1). NCBI lineage: Eukaryota > Metazoa > Arthropoda > Arachnida > Araneae > Araneidae > Caerostris > Caerostris extrusa. The sequence continues at coordinate 241,299 of BPLR01009496.1, read as the reverse complement.
ATAATCGCCTCACTATCAGTACCTATCAATGAAAAATCGATATTTGTTATCTGATTATTATAAAAATCGCTATCAAAAAGAAATTTGTAATGCATGAAAAAAATTAATCAAAAAATAAATTCAAAATGTATTTTTCTTTTTTCCTTTTTGATAATTCTGGTAGTTAACTATATGAAGTTTTTGTAACTGAAAAGAAAGGACGTGAACGCAAACCATGAAAAATATTTAAAAACATTCTATAACTAAATTGAACCCTCCCGAACCCCTGTGGAGATTTTTAAAGATTTTAATCAAATAATTTTTATGGACAAGATTAGGAAAGTTTTTGGCATAATCTGGTGCAATGGGGGGCATCATAAACCAAATGCTCTCATTCCTACTATGTCCTGGTATCTGCAGCTGAAAAGCAAATTTTTTAATGCCATAAACCAAATGTAATCTGGTCTGCAATTTGTGGCAATGTGGCATCATAAACCAAATGCTCTCATTCCTACCATGTCTTGGGATCTGCAGTTGAAAAACAAGCTTTGGCATAATCTGGTGCAATGTGGCATCATAAACCAAATGCTCTCATTCCTAAACCAAGCTGAAAAGATAGCCTGGAGTAATGTGGCATCATAAACCAAATGCTCTCATTCCTACCAGTTTGGGATCTGATTCAAAAACAGTTTTAATTTTGTAGCCCCAAACAAAAAAAACGAAGATGGCCTAGAGTTGGCGAACTAGAAAGAACAAGTTAGATAGATTCACAGTTTTAAAAAAATGGCATTTTTCGGTTTGCATAATTGCTACTTAAAAAAACTATCTCATGTATTTATACAAAATATACATCGACAGCATATGCTTGTATCTATTTACATTGCTAATTTAAATATGCGTTTCAATGCTGTTGCACTTGGCATCATTTCAACAAGCATTTCCAACAAGTCACAAAAGTAATTTTTTTTAATTATTATAAAAATAAAATTAATTTTTTATCAAAATAGGCAATAATAATTTTTGATTTGTTAATACTTATGATAAAAAATGACCAAAATAGGAGCAAACATTTTATGGATTTTGTGATAACGAATTGATATATTTATTCTTTAAAAATATTTTGCAAGCTCTTATCACTATGCATTATATTGTTATAAATAATTAATTTATAGATATCGTCAATAAATGCAATAATTTTAATATCGATATTGACATCGTCGATAATTTATAATATAATAAATCAATAATTTATCTATATTGTATAAATTATCATCGATAGATATAAATTATCACCTATAGATAATAATTTATCGATATTGTATAAATTATCATCGATAGATATAAATTATCGTCTATAGATAATAATTTATCGATTAATCGATAAATTATCTTCGTTAAATTATAAATTAAATAAACTTTAAAGTTTTGATTTCTTTGTTAGTTATTTAAACGTTAACATTTTTCATTAATTCTTTATACAATGCTTTTATCTTTAAAAAATTGTCTATCGTTGCACTTGTTAAAGTTAAATTAATTTATTTTGGGGTTTTTCATTCCAGTCAAGCTTCCCTAGATGATGTCAAATATGCTTTATCTGATGGGCAGAAAGCTCAAGACGCTTATGTTATGCAAGTTCCTTCCATCGCAGGATCAGGTGAATGGACAAGTTTATGCCCAAGATCAAACTCAATTGAATTCAGCTTCTCAGAATTCTCCTATTTTACAGAAATCTAACACAATCCAACAAAATAATTATAACACCCAGCAATATCAACATTCACCAGCTTCTGCTCCTGTTCAATATCTTCAGACACAAAATAATAGGCAATCAAATCAAAGGGTACCTTCGCCATTGCCAATCAGGCAAAATAAAGTTCAACAAAATGCTGGTGGAGCCATTTATTTCCCAGGAAATCAAAATAATCCTTCTCATACCAGTTACATTCAATTAACCCAGCAAAATGGCAACCAGAATTATCCAGAAATCGCATCTCAACAAGTTTTCAATCAGAATTATCAATCAATGGCATCTCAGAAATCTGCCCAAAACGTACAGCTAATGCCCGCTAAAAATTATGAGCAGCAAACAAAAACAATTATGCCCAACAGCCAACAATTGAACGTCTTAATCATGATACCAGCGTTCAGTGGATGCAATCGAATTATGGTATCCAAAACGAGCAGTCGTACGTAACAGCAGATGGTCATCCAATCAATTTTGGCAATGCAGCGCAAGCTTCTCCTGTTACGTATCGTTCTCAACATAATGGATACCAAAACGTGCCGAATACTCAACAAAACGGATATCAAAAACCACCCAAATACCTTACAAAATGGATACCAAAGCAATACGAATACTCAGCAAAATGGATATCAAAATAATCAAAATTCTCAGCAAAATGGATATCAAAATACTCAACAAAATGGATATCAAAATAATCAAAAAAAAAAATGGATACCAAAGCAATACAAATTCCCAACAAAATGGACATCAAAATAGTCAGATTACTCAACAAAACCACACAGCAAAATGTTCATCAAAGCCCTGTAGAGAATCCGGAAATCAAAATGTTTACGTTTCTCATCAGAATTCTGAAGATCTAGGACAAACTTTTTGCTACTGCTGTATCTCTTCCACAATATGCCTCTTCCACACAAAAACACCAACAAATCCAGTTCTTCTCACCAAACAAACAGCCAAACTTCTGCAAGCTTGTCCAACAACCAAAATATGTTATTCAATCTAAATGGACAAGTAGTTTATAAGAACCAACCTGAAACATACACAGGACACAATGGGGCTTCTATTGAATCTACACACAAATCCTTAACAGCCTTATCACACAACTATGGTAATCCTTATCACACAACTAACTCACACTACTCCTGTTTATACCAGTCAGATGAAATATTCAACCTCAACTCCAGCGTAACTACCAAGAATATCAATATGAATATTCAACTTAAAACAAACGTGGAAAAGAAAGTTCTCAGACCAAGAACCTGTTTCATCTACAAATGGTGGACAAATTAATTATGCTTCTTCATCAGCAAAGCAAATAAATTACACACCATCCATTCAAGAATCTTTACAATTGCAAGGTAATGCCGGTCAGCCATTTGCTTATGTGTCACTCCCATCTAATTATAAATCAGATTCTTCATCCAGTGGAGTAGTGACTTCCAAAATCGCTCATACCAAACAGTCAAAACCAGCTTTTCAAATGATGAATCCTCAGAAGCCACGGGTCAAGATTTAAACAGCGATGAAGAAGATGAAGAAACCAGCTACAAAGTTGTTTATATTCCACTGGACATTTTAAAGAACATTTTAAGCAACAGCGTGGATAATCAAAGATCTGATAAATCGAGTTAAAGCTGATCTACTCCGATAATCTTTTAAAAACCATATGCAATTTTTTTTGTATATTTGTTATTATGTGTATATTACACTCATGTCCATAAATTAAGGATAATTCAGAATCACACAGAAATTGAACTCTAAAATAAAAATTTCACCTGTAGAATTATCACATCTTGAAGAAGAATATGCAAATTACAGGAAACCACCAGATGGGCCGGATAGTACGTCACAATGACGAGTGTAAGAGAGGGGTATATAAGGAATGGTGCAAAAGAAGTAAAATTGTTCACAAGCGCTTTTTTTAGTTATTGCGCTTTCAGTGCAATAACTGTAGTTATGGCACAAAGGAAGCATTTGGATGATTTTTTACGTGGTAGAATTATCGGACGACTGGAATGTGGGCGTACCCAGCTGGAAGTATCCGATGAACTTGGAATCGCCCAGAGTGTCATCTCCAGGCTTTGGCAACGATTCCAAGATGATGGTAATGTGATTTAGATGTTACAGCATAGGTCGCCCCCGAGTTACAACGCCGACTGAGGACCGGTATTTAGCAGTGACTGCCAAAAGAAACAGACGGAGCACAGCATCAGACCTGTCTCGTCAGCTCTCTTCAGCTACCGGTACGACAGTTTCAAGGCAGACCGTGTACAGACGCTTAGGACACATTGGTCTATATGCTCGTAGGCCTGTCAGATGTGTTCCACTTACAGCAACTCACTGTCGCCTGCGATTAACCTGGAGTAGAGAGCATGCATTGTGGACACCGCAACAATGGTTTTGTGTGATGTTTTCCGACGAGTCCAGGTTTAGTTTGCAGTCTGATTCTCGCCGGACTTTCATATGGAGAGCGCCAGGTACCCGTTACCACCAAGAGAACATCATTGAACGACACCGTTACGGTGGTGCAGGATGGCTCGTTTGGGGAGGAATTATTCTTGGTTCCAGAACTGACCTGCATGTTCAAAAGTGTAACGATGACAGGCCACATCTATCGGATGTCATTCTGGAACAACATGTACGTTTGTTTCGGGGCGCCATGGATGCTGAATTTCTGTTTATGGATGACAACATCCGTCCTCACCGTGCAAACATTGTAGACGAATGCCTTCAATTGGAGGATATCACCCGTATGGATTGGCCAGCATACTCACCGGACTTGAATCAATAGAGCATGTGTGGAATATGCTTGGCCGACGAATTGCAGCCCCCTCCCACATGTCAACCGGAACTTCGGAGGGCATTGCTTGATGAGTGGTGTAATATTCCCCAAGATCAGATTGATAATTTGATACCAGCATGCCTAGGCGTTGTAAGGCCTGTATTGCATCGTCCGGAGACATACTCCATATTAACCATCATACTAACCATGTTATATTGTTTTTTGTAAATAGGTTCTTTTTTGAAATTTGCTCCAGGGAGTAAAAATCGCAATTTTATTGATTATGTCAAACATATAGCATCTTTTTTTTGCTCTTTACCTATTGTTTAATAAATAGACTTTACAAATAAGTCAAATTTGTTTTGCTTCTGTCTCTTTCTTTGCCTGAACTTCATTATCCTTAATTTATGGACATGAGTGTAGTATTAGCTATCCAAAGATATTTTCAAAGAGTTAATCCTTGAAAAGCCTTCTTTTTTGTTTTGTATTCTTGTCTCTGTAAGCATTACTTTTCGTTTAGCTGGTGCCAAACTTCAATTTCCTATTATAATTATCCAAATATTTGCTACAAAGAAATCTATGCATTAGATAGACGCTGGACAGTCTTGGCATTTGCATATGAGGTAATTTTAAAACATTCCATGCCAGTGAACTTTGATACTAAAAGTGACCTATACTGAAGTATAATCAATTTAATTAAAAATCAAGAAATATTATGAAAAGTTTGCAAGAATATTAAAATATTAGTATATATTAGTAAAATTAAATATTATTATAATAAATATTAGTAAAATATTAAAAATAAAATGAAGTACATGAATTCTAGTATCTTGAAAATAGCAAGCAATTAGCTAGTAACTGATCAAAAATTGCAATTTAAAATTCAGTTTAATAATTATTGAAATTAAATTATACAATACATATAACCTTTCTTTAATCCTTAATTTTCAATGCTTAACTCTTTTTTTATAAAAATGATGTTAAAGCAAATTCATATTAAAGTTCATGTTTTGTATGTATTTGTTGGAAATGTGCAATTATATAACTGAGAAGTATTCATAGTTTTGTTCAATTTTTTTGAATTAAAATTTTTTTCTGTAAGCATTTATTTTGTAATATGTAAGTTTGCATATGGCCAAACTTGAAAATAAATTGCAATACTTATACAATTGACTGATTTATTTTGTCACAATTTAGAAAAATAAATACTATAATAAAAATATAATAAATAACATTTGTTTTAGAAAGTTTTTAAAAGTCATTGTAATTATTATTTTAAATCTCAAAGTAATTGAAATCAAATGGAAATTTTTTAGTTCACATGACAACTATTGGCGACAATTTAAAAAAACAGGTCGGAAAATTATTACAATTTTTATATGATCGTTAATATGAAAAAATATAACTAGTAACAAAATAAATTAAATTTTTATACAAAATTAAAATGTTGGAAATTTTTTAGAATTTAATTGAAAATGTTACTCTTGCAAACTGAAATATTTTATTATAACAGTGACAATCTGCTTCAATTAATGTTTATAAATTATATAATATAAAATACTGTAATATGAAGTTCCATTTGAGGGTTTTCCAGGGAATAGAATAAAAAATACTTTAATTTTACTAATATATTTTCATTTTAATTACAAACAAGTAATATAATTTTTTTTAAGTCAATTCCTTCTTTTTTTTTTTTCAATTTTCATTTTCAATTCATTTTTTTAAGTTTTCTGGCCCATCTATTGGCAGATATATGCAACTTAAATCTGAAAAAAAACTAAAATTAATTAATTAAATTTAATTACTGAACTAATATTTGAAAAAACTGTATTAGCATCAAGTGTCATCCACTACAAGTTCAAAAAAAGGTATTTGAACTTGAGTGGATGAATAAAAAGTATTTTATTAATGACTGAAAATTTGAACATGATATATATATAGGAGAGTGTGAGCTTATAGAAGGAATTGATAAATGACTGTAATTTGCTATGTAATATAGAACTTTTTCTTTTCAATACACTCTTAAATACACAATATACATGGACACAACAATAATGTTTAGTTATTTGGGCGAAATTCTATTTTATGTGTATAAATAATGATCGAAATTTAAATCTTCAAAAAAAAATTTGAATTTTAAATTTAAATATTCCCAACCACTATGTGTTAAAAGTGTCATAACTATTTTTCTATGTTACGTTGATTATATTAAAATAGTTTTGAAATCTTGATGTATGGGACATAACTTTAAAAATAAAAATAGCCATGAAAATTGATTTTGGACTGTTAAAAATGTTTAAAAAAACATTGAAAGCTTAGAATAAAGAGTTAAAATTTTTAAAAGTTAAAGAAAAAATATTTCGAAAAGTTAATGTTTCGAAATATTTTTCTGTATAATTTTATGCAGTAATTTAGTTATAATGATAAATGGTGTGGATAAGAAGAAATGGAACAAATTATGATATTCTGGATATCAAATCAGAATTTTTTTATTTTTGGACATTCATTAAAGAAGACTTTAAAATGAGAAATTTTTCGGTAGAAACGTATTTCTGATAAAATGAAACATTATAGAACAAAAACACTATATTTTACAAATTTCTCAATAAATTTCAATATTTAGGTTTAAGCTAAAACTATAATGACGATAAAAGAAACTACTACTTAGTTATTTTATAAGATTATTGACTTAGATGACACCTTCTAAGCTTTAAAAATCTCAAGTTCAATACTCGAAATTGTTGCTAGTGAATAAATTAGTTAAAAAGGGAAAAAATGGAAATAGGGAGAAATATAATTAGGAACATTAAGGTAAAAAACTACAATCACAGTAAAAAAATTCTGCTTAATGATTTTCTAAGATTATTAGCTTAGGTAACACCTTCTAAGCTTTAAAAATCTCAAGTCCAATACGTGAAATAGTTCCCAGTAAATACATTAGTTTAAAAGGAGGGGAGAATGGAAATGGTGAAAAATGATTAGGGAAAAAAATGTAATTAGGAACATTAAGGTAAAAAACTACAATCAAGGTAAAAAATTACTACTTAATGATTTCATAAGATTATTGACTTAGGTAACACTTTCTAAACTTTAAAAATCTCAGGTCTAATAAGCGAAATAGTTGCTAGTAAATACATTAGTTAAAAAAAAGTGGGAAATAATAGGGAAAAATGTAACTAGGAACAATACTAATTTAAAATTGTTTTTACTTATACAAATTAAGAAAAATCATTAAAAAATTATTGCTATTAATTTTTAAAAATTAATTGTTATTAGGTAAATGTTAAGGCAGAAATATTTATTAAAAATATTTTTGTAATATTTTTAGGGATTTTCACTTCATTTGTTAAATTTGAAAAAAATTATCGTTTGATCGGAAGATTAAACAATATTAAAAAAATTTTTAAAGCCAATTCCTACTTTTTTTTTTTTTTTTTTTCACTATATTGCAGAAAGTCCTTTATAAATAATTTTCATTCATTTTTTTAAGTTTATCTGGCACATCTGTTGGTAGATATAAGCAATTTAAATAAAAAACCCCCTAAAATTAATTAATTAAATTTAATTAATAAATTAATATTTGAAAACACTGGATTAAGATCAAGTGTCCTCCACTAAAAGTTAAAAAAATGTATTTGAACTTGAGTGGAAGAATAAAAAGTATTTTATTAACGATTGAAAATTTGAACAAGATATATATAGGGAGAGTGTGAGCTAATAGAAGGAACTGAAAAAAAAAAATCGAAAAAAAGGCCAACTTTTTTTTTTTGATAAATTGGAAGCAATAGTTGATTTTATTATTAGGTGATTTTATTATTTATCAATCCTACAACTTAATTTTGTGTCGATACGTATTTCCATAACCAGTCTTTGTATGGGCTCTCACACGAATCTCGTAATAAAATCCAGTAGATAAACCAGCTATGGTGTATCGAGAAGTGCTGCAAGCAACAGGAATCTTGATATTTATTACACAGTCATCTATTCTGCTGCTACGCATCTGCACCTAAAGATATAAAAAAGAGATTTAAGTATTTTTTTTTTCCAATGCAGCTAGCAAACAGACATGGACGTCTTGATGCCTTAAGGCAAGCGCTGCACAGATGTTACTCACTTTGCATTACCCAGGTGGCGCGTGAAATTTGAAGATAAGCCACGGACGCGGAGTAGTAACAATGCCCCCGCAACGCTCTACGATCCTATTAGGACCAGGACCTACGGTTTAAAGTGGATTCCGAACCACTACAAACATCCATGGCACCGCCGGGACTCGAACCCGAAACCTGTGGTACCGAGCGAAAGAGCGCTAGCCATTCGGCCATTCAGGCCCTAGATTTAAGTATTGATGGCAGAATAAATCAATCTAGGTATATTTGAATAGTTAAATTTCTTTCACTTCCTTTTAATATAATTTTATGTTATGAATTATTGTTTAATTTACTTTAAAATTATTTATTAGATTTATTAGATCTTATTAGATTAGATTTTTTTAGATTTTCGAGAGTTCGAAATTCAATGTCCGTATGGAAAATTTTTCGCAGTTTTGTCCTTTCAGAATGTTTTTTTTATCTTCGGTTTTTAAAAAAAAATATCTAGCTGATTTCTTCTTGTCCCCAAATAAATTATACTTCTTTTTCATTGGCACAACAGTTCCATGGTGGACCGAAAGTCGTCTGCCTAGTATCAGATTTCGAGACTGGGGAGGTTTCTTTTGACGGAGTAGGGTTGTCAGCCCACGCTGTACAGTTATATTAGATCGGGACCTACGGTTTAAAGTGGATTCCGAACCACTACAAACATCCATTGTACCGCCGGGACTCGAACCCGAAACATGTGGCACAGAGCGCTAGAGCTCTAGTCAGTCGGCCATCAGGCCCAATAAGCATTTCTCCTTCATTAGAGCAACTGCCCTATGGTGGGCCAAGGCCGTCTGCCTACTGGCAGGAGTTTTCTTTTTTTTACGGGGTAGGGTTGTCAGCCTGACACCTAACGCTCTACAGTCATATTAGACAGGGACCTACGGTTTAAAAGTGGATTCCGAACCACTACAAACGTCCATGGCCCCGCCGAGATTCGAACCCGAGACCTGTGGCCACTCGATGGTGGGTTTAAAATATGTAGCATCAAGAATCGTATACGTAAAACGAAAAAAAATTCAACTATAAACAACGTTGATCCGTAAATGAAACTTTTCTTTTCTTATATTTATCTTTATAATTAATTTATCTTTATTTTTTATAAATGCTAATATTTCAGGGCCACAGATTTCGGGTTTAAGTCCGGTGTCGATAGATGTTTGTAGTGGTTCGAATCCACTTCAAACAATAGGACCCTGACGTAATATGACTGTAGAGTGTTCAGCGTAAGTCTAACAACCCTACCCGTAATAAAGAAAACATCTTCTGTCTCGAAATCTGCCAGCAGGCAGACGGCCTTGGCTCCCCATTGGGCTGTTGCGTCAATGAAGAAGAAGAATATTTTTATTTATTTATTTATTTATTTTCTATTGCAGCTGTCAAACACTTAGACAGCTTGGTCTCGGATGCCTTAAGGCAAGCGCTGCACAGACGTTATTCACATTGCATTACCCAGGGGGAACATGTAACTTGTAAATAAGCCACGGACGCGGAGTAACAATGCCCCCGCAATGCTCTACGATCCTATTAGACGGGGACCTACGGTTTAAAGTGGATTCCGAACCACTACAAACATCCATGGCACCGCCGGACCTCAGCTTGTGGTACTCAGCGCCAGACAGCTAGCCACTCGGCCATTCAGGCCCAGAAGAAGAATGTTTCATTGTTAAATTTATACTATCAAGAATTTTTAATTATAATGAATCATTGACACACACACTTATTATACACACTTTTTGATTGATGCAATTTTTTTTTTTTTACTTTAGAATGTACAAGGAATTATAAAATCCTTCAAATAATTAAATAAAAAAATTCATATAATCAACTTAAGGAAAAAAAGAAAACATCTTCTTACTATATTGTAAAGTCAATTCATGTTCATCAATTGTCTTCCGGCTAATGTCATCTGTGCTCCGATAAATTTCGATTTCCACTTGATTGTCACGCACGCTTCTGAAGATGACTTCGGGAACAGCTGGCAACAGCGTGATATGGAGAGGTTTTACATCACGCTTTATTCTCCAGGGTGGGTCGATCTGGAATTTAAACTGGTATTTTCCACTGGGTACCAAACCCTTCACTACAGCCTTGTCACCTGTAGATGTATATAAATACTTCATTTAGGCATCCTTTATAAAACAAGGTGGACAATTTTTGTTATTAATTCTAAACACATACCTATCTTTTGGCATGCAAAATACACAATCGTTAATCATTGATTTACAATGTCTGTTGTAATATAAAAGTCCCACCAAATGTGCGTAGAAGTGTTTTGATTTCTTAAACAAAAAACTCCTCAAATAATTGTGCGCTATTTATGAAAAATTCAGTATTGAGTGACACAAATACATAACAGTGATTGTCATACCCTATTGTCCAGACAATTCAAAATTTCCTATCGGAACTATCTGATCAACTTTCTTTCCTTACAGTGGCGTCCTTTCCCTTTATTGAAAACGATGCTTGTTCATTAATATATTTTTTTCTTTTCTAATGCAGCTGGCAAACAGCTTGGCCTTGGATGCCTTAAGGCAAGCGCTGCACAGACGTTACTCATTTTGCATTACCCAGGGTGCGCGTGTAACTTGAAGATAAGCCATGGACGCGGTTTGGTTTGGTTTGTTTGTCGCTCTACGGTCATCTTATGCACACTTTAGGCTAAACAGACCGGTATTTTCAGTTTTAAAGTGAATTCGAACCACTACAAACATCCATGGCACCACCGGGACTGGAACCCGAAACCTGTGGTACCGAGCGCCAGAGCACTAGCCACTCCGGCCATTCAGGATCCTCATTAATATTGTTTTCATTAGTCTAAAATTAAAGACCTGTCTTTTTCGTTATTAGCATGGAATCAACTAGAGATAGATTTTAGCGGTGGCGTTGGCTGCAGTAATTGCTATCAAAAGCAACAAATACGAGAGTACTTCCGGGAATTCAGATTGTCTTGTGGCGATTCACTCCTTTGGCGGATGTTCACTCCGTGTGGGTTACACATATGCGAATATGTATCGTTGTCTTTACTGTAACACGAGTATTTGACAAATTGAAAGGGTATGTAACAGGTGGGCTGAAATTTTCGTAGGCTAACTCATAGATGGAGCTACTAGTATTAAATCTATATGAATTTTAGTTAGCCCTAATTTTTAAAAGACACGTATATAAATTTAACACTATTAGTATGTGAGTTATAGCATTTTTAATGTTCATCACGTGCAGTCCACTTGGCTGATTGGACTCCGGTGTGAAATGATGGAGCCATGTTTCAATTATTGCCCCATATCGACGCAAAAATTCGGGTTTATTATGATTGAACAGCTCCAAACACTGCTCAGAATCATCAATTCGTTGTTGTTTTGGGTCGATTGTGAGCTCGCGCGGCACCCACTTTGAACAGAGCTTTCGCATATCCAAATATTCATTCACGATATGTTCAACACGTTCCTTTGATATGTTTAGGGTCTCAGCTACCTCAATCAACTTCACTTTACGGTTATCAGAAATTATTTTGTGGACTTTTTTTGATGTTTTCGTCGGTAACAGCCTCTTTGGGGCGTCCACTGCGTGCATCGTCCTCGGTCATTTCGCCTCGTTTAAATTTAGCAAACCACTTCTCTACGGTTGATTGTCCTGGTGCAAAGTCCGAATAATGTTTATCAAGCCAAGCCTTGGCTTCAATCGTATTTTTTCGCCAAAAAGCGATGCTTTATTAACACACGAAATTCCTTTTATCCATTTTTTTCAAACTAACAAAAGTTTCTTCACGAAAATGTTATAACACACATATTAATAGTGCGACAGCTGTCAAATTTTATACACGTATCTTTTGAAGGTTAGGGCTAACTAAAAATTATATGGATATAATACTAGTAGCGCCATCTATGTGTCAGCCTACGAACTTTTCAGACCACCTGTTAAAGACGGTGTTTCTGAATTGATAAGGCAAGAACACCAATGTGGGAGGAGCATATTTCCTTTAAGTTAAAAGTTAATTCCTATTAGTAATAAAATAAATTTTCTTAAAAGTCAATGTGAATATACTTTTTGACGAACACATACTATTTTCTATAAACTTCAAGATTATTTATAATTGATTTGTGTGTGTGTCGGTGGTTCTCATGTTGCACGAACAGCTCACAAACAGACGATGTAAGGGAGAAATTGCCGACTTTTCTGTCGCTGGTATTCCGAATCATCTGATCCGTTCTTCGGTTCATGACGTTCTTGATCTTTTTTCTTTCTAATGCAGCTGGCAAACACTTAGACAGCTTGGTCATGGATGCCTTAAGGCAAACGCTGCACAGACGTTACTCACTTTGCATTACCCAGGGGCGCGTGTAACTTGAAGATAAGCCACGGACGCGGTGTAACAATGCCCCAGCAAAGCTCTACGATCGTAATAGACCGGGACCTACGATTTAAAGTGAATTCCGAACCACTACAAATATCCATGGCACCACCGGGACTCGAACCCGAAACCTGTGGTACCGAGCGCCAGAGCACTAGCCACTCGGCCATTCAGGCCCTTCGCTCTTCATCTGATACTAATCATGACTAGAGATTGCAATATCAGACCAAAAGTTCAATACCGGTATTTGGTATCTTTTAGATCTGAATACCGGAATACCGGTTTTAATATCGGTAGTAGAAAGAAAGCACAGGTGGTTTTTTTTTTTTTTTTTTTTATTTATTTATTTTTTTTTTTTTTTATTTATTTATTTATTTATTTTTATTTATTTATTTATTTTTATTTATTTATTTATTTATTTATTTTTTTTTATTTGGCCGTTTCATTAGAGAATGTAAAATATCACAAACAAATTTGTAACTTATAAATTATAACAGTATATAAAGAATCGCAAAAAGTAAAAGGAACATCTCATTTATTTAAATCACAAAAAGAGTGTAAATATCACTATTCAGTCTGTGGCACAATTACAAATTTTTGAAATGTGATCTTAAAAAGCATAATGCATCAATTCTACTATCATTAAGCCTGGAGCGTAATTTTGTGTAAAAATACCAGCTTTCGAAAACGCTCTTTCAGCATCTACGCTAGTTGGTGGTACTGTTAGCAATGCGCGATATACTTTTCCAAGTATTTACCTCTAAATCCCTCATCTCGCAATATGAATAACAAACTCACCAATTTAAGATTACACGCTCAACAATGAAATATTACACACTTTCTTCACAACTACAACCTTGTTTTCACAGATAAGAATTTCTTTTTTTTTTCAGATAAGAATTAACAGATAAGAATAAGAATTTCACAAATAAGAATTCTAAATTTCTAGTAAATACCGAAAGAACGGTATTTAAACTTGTAAATACCGGTATTACAAAATTGCACAAATGGCTCAAAATACCGATATTAGGTATCCCGGTATTGCAATCTCTAATCATGACAAATCATATGCTATGACAGCCGTTCTGGCTAATACTTGGTCTTCTTTTTCCCATCATCTCGCTTAGTCGACTATCGCCCCTCTTAGCTCTGTATTCCGAAAGTGGTTTAGCCATTTCTGCCAGCAAATTGATAGAGGTGATAACACTCCATATTACACATAACTCATATACTATGCTTCAATTTTGTGTATTTTTAAGTCAGAAAATAAGCCTGCTGTTAAACCAGAAATAAACCTGTTCATTCTTTGTGTCTAAGCGGTCTGATGGCCAATTGGCTACCGCTCAGTCCTTTGGTATCACAGGTTTCAGGTTAATATCCTGGCTATGGCATGGAGGTTTGTTAGTGGTTCGGAATCCATGTTAAACTGTAAGTCCTTGTCTAATTAACTTAAAGTATGCAAAAAATGACCGTAGAGACAAAGCAAATCTTTGTGTCTAATTTATGAAGCACTGTATGTTTGATGTTTTTGCAAAATTTTATAAATTCCTATAAATAGAAATTTTTAGTCCCAATTTTTTTTTAATTTTTGGAAACCAACGTATACACTAAGTGTTATGGATTGTGAATTTAATTTCAATGAGCTTTCCGGACAAAATTTAAAATCCTATGAAACTGAATTATATTTATGTTATAAAGAATAATTTTGAAGTAATAAAATGATTACTATGCACACCTTTTCTAATCTGTTCATAACTTTCCTCATCTAATTCTTCTTCGTATCTAATGAAAAAGCTTCTAGGATCGCCAGATGTTTTGACGAGGAAAGTAACGCTGTTCTCGGTTATATTTAAAATATCCACACTATCAATTGAACCTGTATCATCCACAGTAATATTACCTATAAAATATAAAACAATGAGTTCATAGAAAATATAACACAAGTAAAGGGCTAGAAATGCTTAAAAAGCAACTTACTAAGAAATTGAATAGCAACAACTTCTAGCCATCTGTTAAATTTTAACGCGAACAAGATATTTAATAGTTAATTAAAATAAAAGAAACACTTTTTTTTTATTCGTAGGCGATAAACGATGAGAAAATTTTTAACTTTGCTCTGAATTAAATATTATTGCTAATTCCGTTTATCGTAATACATACCTCAAGCACAATGTGAATAAACACCCCATGATTATAACCGCAAACAACATTTTGGAAAGCATAGTGATAAATTGAAAATACAATACATGACTTCTATAGAATACTTGATATTGTAACGTTTCGGCCTATACTAGTTCTATAACTGTCAATACTAGACTTATATAACAGCCTGTACTAGACCTATAAAGGTGTCCTGCACAATATTTTGCCACCACATTTATTAACACATCCAGAGATGGTTTTAGGATATTCACACCATCTCCTCTTCCATGAGCACAGGCTTATTATGTAATACGATGAATGAATATAATTGTGTTAATGATTGAGTACTAATTTTTACACTATTGATGATTGAATCCAATTGAGTACTAATTTTACACTATTGATGATTGAATCCAATTGAGTACTAATTTTACACTATTGATGATTGAATCCAATTGAGTACTAATTTTTACACTATTGATGATTGAACTCAATTGAGTACTAATTTTACACTATTGATGATTGAATCCAATTGAGTACTAATTTTACACTATTGATGATTGAATCCAATTGAGTACTAATTTTTACTATTGATGATTGAATCCAATTGAGTACTAATTTTACACTATTGATGATTGAATCCAATTGAGTACTAATTTTACACTATTGATGATTGAATCCAATTGAGTACTAATTTTTACACTATTGATGATTGAATCCAATTGAGTACTAATTTTACACTATTGATGATTGAATCCAATTGAGTACTAATTTTTACACTATTGATGATTGAATCCAATTGAGTACTAATTTTTACACTATTGATGATTGAATCCAATTGAGTACTAATTTTTACACTATTGATGATTGAATCCAATTGAGTACTAATTTTACACTATTGATGATTGAATCCAATTGAGTACTAATTTTACACTATTGATGATTGAATCCAATTGAGTACTAATTTTACACTATTGATGATTGAATCCAATTGAGTACTAATTTTTACACTATTGATGATTGAATCCAATTGAGTAATAATTTTACACTATTGATGATTGAATCAATTGAGTAATAATTTTTACACTATTGATGATTGAATCCAATTGAGTAATAATTTTTTACACTATTGATGATTGAATCCAATTGAGTAATAATTTTACACTATTGATGATTGAATCCAATTGAGTAATAATTTTACACTATTGATGATTGAATCCAATTGAGTAATAATTTTACACTATTGATGATTGAATCCAATTGAGTAATAATTTTACACTATTGATGATTGAATCCAATTGAGTAATAATTTTACACTATTGATGATTGAATCCAATTGAGTAATAATTTTACACTATTGATGATTGAATCCAATTGAGTAATAATTTTACACTATTGATGATTGAACCAATTGAGTAATAATTTTACACTATTGATGATTGAATCCAATTGAGTAATAATTTTACACTATTGATGATTGAATCCAATTGAGTAATAATTTTACACTATTGATGATTGAATCCAATTGAGTAATAATTTTTACACTATTGATGATTGAATCCAATTGAGTAATAATTTTACACTATTGATGATTGAATCCAATTGAGTAATAATTTTACACTATTGATGATTGAATCCAATTGAGTAATAATTTTACACCATTAATGATTGAATCTAATTGAGTTAATGATTGTAATTGATGATTGAATCTAATTGAGTTAATGATTGTAATTGATGATTGAATCTAATTGAGTTAATGATTGTAATTGATGATTGAATCTAATTGAGTTAATGATTGTAATTGATGATTGAATCTAATTGAGTTAATGATTGTAATTGATGATTGAATCTAATTGAGTTAATGATTGTAATTGATGATTGAATCTAATTGAGCTAATGATTGTAATTGATGATTGAATCTAATTGAGCTAATGATTGTAATTGATGATTGAATCTAATTGAGCTAATGATTGTAATTGATGATTGAATCTAATTGAGCTAATGATTGTAATTGATGATTGAATCTAATTGAGCTAATGATTGTAATTGATGATTGAATCTAATTGAGCTAATGATTGTAATTGATGATTGAATCTAATTGAGCTAATGATTGTAATTGATGATTGAATCTAATTGAGCTAATGATTGTAATTGATGATTGAATCTAATTGAGCTAATGATTGTAATTGATGATTGAATCTAATTGAGCTAATGATTGTAATTGATGATTGAATCTAATTGAGCTAATGATTGTAATTGATGATTGAATCTAATTGAGCTAATGATTGTAATTGATGATTGAATCTAATTGAGCTAATGATTGTAATTGATGATTGAATCTAATTGAGCTAATGATTGTAATTGATGATTGAATCTAATTGAGCTAATGATTGTAATTGATGATTGAATCTAATTGAGCTAATGATTGTAATTGATGATTGAATCTAATTGAGCTAATGATTGTAATTGATGATTGAATCTAATTGAGCTAATGATTGTAATTGATGATTGAATCTAATTGAGCTAATGATTGAACATAATTGAATCTAATTGAGTTAATGATTGTAATTGATGATTGAATCTAATTGAGCTAATGATTGAACATAATTGATGATTGAAGCTAATTGATATATAGATCGAGAAAACTAAGTGAGACATCTTCTGGCAGTAATGCTTCCAGAAAAATAAATTAATACGTCTAATTGCTATTGTTTTTGATTATGGAACACTTAGACCTTTGGTCATTCGCAGATTTGTAACATATTCAGAGTCATCATATAAGCAGCAATTATTATAAGCTTTATTAAAAAGCATCGTTAGTATAAGCATTAACACTTCTTACTTGTGCTATTGACGACGATGTCGTATGTTTTAGTGGCGGTTCCATGCTTGTTCTTGGCACTGCAGGTGTAGAGGCCGCCATGGGAAAGATCGACCTCGTCGAAGATCAAGGAACTTCCTTCAGGGGTTTCCCTGCTGAAGACTGAATTTTTGCATCGGATGTGATCACCCTATCAAACTGAGAAAATTTAAAAACCAAATAATTTTGGGTAAGCACAATGAACATAAAAAATATCTGTAAGAACAGATTCAAGAGATAATAAATTGAAAGTGAATTAAAAACACTATCACTGCATATATATTTCATTCTTTAAAATTAAATACCGATGTCTAAAATAATTTACTCTATTTTGTTTTTTCTTTTTGGAAGAATAGATTTTCGCTTATTATTGTGGGGTCTATAATCAGACTGTCCATGCAGTGTAGTTTTTTTAGGGCAGCATTTGAAGAAAGGTTAATATTCAACAGGAGAAATGCCAGTCTCGAGACAAGTATAAAGTATATTAATTTTACGATAGTTGTTGAGCAAAATTGTTAGCAAAAAATGTATAGTTTACGATATCTAAATGCATTTTTTTAATGTTCTGTTTTGATTACCATGTTATCAATTGACTTACCTTGTTATACCAAGTATAGGTGAGAGGTGGTTCTCCTTCAGCTACGCATACAACTTTTTCAAGGACCCTTCTACCAGAATAACACTTTCCAACTCAAGGTCAAACTGGATGTCCTAGAAACAACAACAAAAAGAAAAACATTGCTAGTAGACTTAAGAAGTTCAGAAAAATATAAATTATTTCTTATAGCGTTAATATCATTACCTTCCAAGAGTTGTCCTCCACTCATCATCCGTCGGTGGGCTGTTCGTCACTTACATAAGTGAAAGAGCAAGCCCACTGATATTCAAGGAAAAAATGTAGTACTTCAAGCAACTGTCGTGTAAGAAAGGATTAGGTTCGAATTTATTGGCGTCATCATTACTGTTACTACTTTCAAAAGTGAGGAAGTTTGATGGAGATTGAGTCAGAGTGTGAAAACATCTCATATCAACAGTTGTGGTGTTCTCATACTTTAAACCTAAATTAAGACAATACCTGATCCTAGAAACAACTAGCTACACCGTTTACCCAACACACACAAAAAACCATTATGAATTCCGCAATAACCCTTACCACAAATTAAACCTACAAGTTCGCATGCCTTCAGAGACTTACAGTGGATAAAAAAGTATTGGCAATTGCCTATAAATGATCATATTTGCTAACAAAGTATGTTTACAAATTTTATTTTAGCATAAAGGATTACAGAAGGAGAAAAGACAAACAAATATAACGAAATTTTAATTAAAATATTTTTTTAGTCAAAATCTACGAGAAAATCCAAATTTTAAATGATAAAAAAAGTATTGGCAAAATTATGAAATTGACAAAATTATGAGCTAAAACAAAATCAGTATATGCTTAGTACGCATACCTTCTGCATCTATACCCAGCTTGTAATCCATTTCTCATAGAGGAAACTAAGGTCTTTTTGTTGTACTGTTGGGAATTTTGTGCCACTCTTGCAAGAGTAAATAAACGTTTGAGGGCGTCTTTACTTGAAATTTTATGTTTCTTGATTTCTAGATCCAGCAGGTGCCATAAATTTTCAATTGGGATTGATGTCAGGCGATTGAGGTGGGGTTTTTATTGGCAAGGAGCATTGTAGAGTAGCCATTCACGGGGAGATTCGCTGTATGCTTGGGGTCATTGTCTTGTTGAAAACGAATGATGTTCCAAGCCAAGATTTTGGGCACTGATTTTTGGTTATGGCGCAAAATGTCAATGTATGTACGTGCTGTCATAATATCATCAATAAAATGCAGGTTGGCATTTCCATTAGCTGCCATACAGCCCCAAACCAAGACGCTGCCTCCACCATGTTTTACAGTAGCAGTTAAATGTTGCTTTTCCAATTCAGTATTTGGCCTCTTCCACACATATCGTCGTCCATCACTGCCGAAAATGTTAAACTTTGATTCGTCGGAAAAAAATAACTGTGTTCCAAAACTCTTCAGATAAATCAACGTGGGATTTTTATGAAATCTAACCTCTTTCTCCTATTTATTTCCGAGATGAATGGTTTCTTTTCTAGCTGCCCTTCCATAATAACTTCTCTCGTGTAAAACATTCCATTTTGTCTGTACGCTGAAAGTTTTTTGCGAAGTGAAAGCAACATCTCCAGCTATCTGGGGTGCACTTATTTTAGGGTTTTTCTTAACCTTGTTAATAATGACACATTCTTCTCTTGTAGAAAATATTCGGAGGTCGTCCACTTCTAGTCTTATTTTCCGTTGATCCTGTGTCCTTGAACTTTTTACAACACTTGACAGTAAATGCACTTATATTGAACTGCACTCCTATAGCACGATAAGTTAAACCTTCATTTCTGAGCCTAATAATCGTGTTTTTTAACACTAACGTCCAACTCCTTCGATTTCGAAGTCCTTTTTACTGCAGTAATCGCAAAATAATGCATAGACACTTTTGGAGTAGTTTTGCAGACTTTATAACGGTAGAGTTTCTTATCAGTCGAAACACGACTTCACAATGTAACAAAATTTGCATAGCAGTTAAAAACTTTGCAATATCTTTTTGACATGCAAATTTTCGTTTTTGAAAGAAAAAATCGTAGAAAATGAAATTAAAAATAAAATTTTTACTATTTTTATATATCTAAGATGTCTTGTATTTAATTACGACAGCTAAAATTGCATAAAAATTTTTATTTATTTGTCAATATGAATAAAATTAAGGCAATTGCCAATACTTTTTTTACCCACTGTGTATAAGTTGGAAAAAAGGAAACACATGAAATAACACACAGACAAAATTTCATAATTTTAAATATAAACATAAAATGTATTTATTAGTATTTACAAAAGTTAAGCTTAAATTAAAATCATTCAATTAACATTATCAAGAAAAGTTATAATTCGGATAATGCATTAATAAAAAAAAAAATATATTCTATACACAATTTCACCAATACAAAACTATGTTTACTAATTAAAATGATAAGGGGATCGTCTCTACAAATCAGTACTTGCAACAGCTGGGAAGAGGGGCATTACTTTTTCCCTTCAAAATTACAAGTTCAGTAATACGAAGCATTAAGTCACTTATATCAGTTGATGCATTTCAATCGGGTAGCATGGAAGTCTTGTTCACATCATGTCGCATGGATTGTGCAACTTTCTTTTTCAAATGACACTGCTGCCAGAGGATCTCCAGCTAATTCGTAGAAAATGTGAGAAGTATGCAACGGTATCACTACGACTATCGTGTTTCTTTCTATCGGTGGTTCTATTTTCCTTATTAGCCGCAGCTTTCTGATGGTCCGAGAAGTATTGATCAATCCATACAAACATTTATGGAATCTTCATTTATTTATAAGCAATATTTACAAAGATATACAGGGTTGATGGTAACAGTTCAAAGGCAAAATCTCAACTGGAAGAAAAAGTTCTTTTTAGAATAAAACAACTCGTTTCCATGGCAACAGCTAGTCTCCACGGCAACAGCCCGTTTCCACAGCAACCAACAGCCCATCTCCACGGCAGCAACGCAATTCTGAATCGGTTCCAAACGATTTCTGTAAAACTACCACGTGACGCTGCGTGGCGCGAACTAAAGCATAAAAATTCCAACAAACGAAAGCCAGTCACTCCGATTCACCGTCAAACTCCCAGTCTAATATATCTCTTTCACGCTTTACATGGTACAACCGTCTCAGCCTCGATCATCTTCCCGTCTTCGTTTTTAATTCAGTCCTACTATGACCATTGCCTCCATTTTATAGTTGATCTTCAGTGTGTGTGTGGAGGGGGAGACGGTTACCGACACCATATCAGAATCTCTATCCGTTCGGCAGACTCACCCCCCGTCCATAAATTCAAATCCCCGTCTTGATGAACTGTTCTCTTGACCATCTGGCCTGAAGGGTTTTTTTCATGACACCTGCCAATTAAAACACTTCCCAGAGATATCCCTCCACCACAGCTGTGGCAAATGAGCTGCACCCACCGGAAACGGGTCATTCCGTTGGACATATCGGGATTCCCGTCCAGTCAGGTGTAGAGACCAACAAACACCCCCTTCCAAGGGACGCACATAGCATGTAGCATAGCATATGAATTATACAAAAATTATATAAAATTTTATCTTAATTAAAAAAATATTTACAAAAATATATTGCTCATATTGACACAACACAGTCAACCCTCTGAGAGTTTTATAATTTTCACCCGTATTATACGAAAAATGGTGTGGCAATTATACATAAAAGTCCTCTAAAAAGACTGCTCTTCATTTATCATCTGTTGGAGAATTGTTCTTGGTATAAACGTTTTTTTTTATCCCACTTGGTAGACAGCAAACATCTAAACTAAGTCTATGAACCCATATGGTATCCTGCTGGAAGGATGGGGGCAGCTTCTGTTGTGATGGAGCGCCTGTAGATAGAAGTTGACTTGACTTGCTCCGTGTCGCTGAAGAAGGAAGGCAGTGTCTTCCTGGAGAACTTTTAAGGAACCATTACTCCGCATCCTATGAGAGAAACCCCGGGAAACTCTCAGCAAATAGACCGGCTAGCAAGGCAAGATGCTGAACATCACAAACGCCTTCGAGTATGTTTGCTTATTTGAACACTGTCAAAAAAGCGCCAGTGGATTGAACCTCCGCTCAAATGTTCGCCAGCAGGTGCGCATTGCCACTGAGCCAAGAGTCGGGTTGGTATACATGTTCATTATGTATACCATAAAGGATGGCTCACCGATGTACAAACAATATCTATGTTAGTGAACAATACATTTAGATAATCCAATCATTTAGTGGAACATTAGAAGACATAATTTGTACAATCATCATCATTAGCAGAAGCGGCGCAACAGCCCCATGATGGGCCGTTTGCCTACTGGCAGATTTCTGGACAGGAGATTTTTTTGTGTGTGTTTATGGGGTGGGGTTGTCGGCCTTACGCCCAACGCTCTACAGTCATATTAGTACGGGACCTACGGTTAAAGTGGATTCTGAACTACTACAAACATCCATGGCACCACCAGGTCTCGAACTCGAAACCTGGGACACCGAACGCCAGAGCATTAGTCACTCGGCTATAAGGCCCCAGTTTGTAAAATATTTATATAAATTCAATTTGCCTATAAAACAAATGAGATTTTCTCGCTACCTTATAGGCGTATTATTTTCGCACCTTTTATGCATATTTTACCATATCTAAACTGTTTTTGTAATGGAACTTGAAAAGAAAAGAAACAGTAATTGATATCATTTTATTTTATTTGTGATATAGATTCTCATAAATACCTTAATATCACCATGACATATGCATTACACTTCACCTTGAATAGTCTTTATCAATTTATTAAATACTGGCCATAGTAATTCTTCAAATTAATGATGTCGGGTATTCGTATATAAAAGATGGTTATAAATCTAGATTATTGATTTCAATACGCATCTTCTGATCACAGAATCAGCAGAGCCTTTTATAGGTTATTTTCTACTATGCGGCATTGAAGTTTAGTAGCAAAAGCTCCACTAATTTGCATGCCGCATTCTGATGCATCATTACTTTTTACATAAACTACCCACTTTGTATGAAAAATTATTTTTCTTCGATCGCGTAATCCTATTTTTCTAATTATCCTTAATTATAGAAACCAGTGTAACATCAAATAAACATGCTAGCACATATTCACATCACATAGTATTCACATCACATAGTAGCACATCACATAGTAGTCACAAACATATGATTTTGTCATATGTTTTTAAAAGCATATTCTTTTCTAAACAGAATGCACTATAATCTTGAAAAAAAAATAACAAAAAACAGCTTACCTGTTTCACCAACAGCTAGAGGTATTATCAGCATCAAAATAAACTCTTTAAAGATCATACTGAAATCTAAATCTAAATTTCTGGGATTATTTTATGATAGTAGTAAATTTTACTTGCAATAATTTCATGCCCCATTCGTCAGCATTTCCAGTAGTATGATGATCCAAATCCAGCCTCAAAGGCTAAAAGACGTATAATTAGATAAAAAAAATAATCTTTAACACTTTAAAAGAACAAAAAGTAAGTTCGTAACACATCTTGGAGAAATCATAGAGAAATTATCACAATTTTTCTTAATATTCGTCTCACTATCAGTTGAGTACCTCTCGATGAAAAGCAGATATTTGTTATCTGCTTATTATAAAATGAATCGCTATCAAAAAGAGAAATTTGTAATGTATGAAAAATAGTTAATCCAAAAATGAATTCAAAATGTTTTTTCTTTTCATTTTTAATAATTCTGATAGTTAATAACACGTATTTTTTGTAACTGAAAAGAAATAGCGTGAACTCAAACCATCTCCCAGAGACCTGAAAAATAATTAAAACATTCTATAACCTAACTGGCCCCAAAACCCCTGTTAGGCTTTGGGCTTCAAAAAACACACTATGCAACTTTGAGATAAAAAATGTAATCTTTCATAAATTATTAAGGATTCTAATCAAATAATTTTATGTGACAAGTTAAGAAATTTTTTTTGGCATAATCTGGTGCAATATGGCACTAGATTATGAACCTCCAAATGCTTCATTCCTATCATGTCCTGGAATCTGCAGCTGAAAAGTAAGTTTTGGCATAATCTGGAGCAATGTGGCATCATAAACCAAATGGTCTCATTCCTACCATGTCGTGGATCTGCAGCTGAAAAGCAAGTTTTTGGCATAATCTGGAGCAATGTGGCATCATAAACCAAATGGTCTCATTCCTACCATGTCCTGGAATGTGCAGCTAAAAAGCAAGTTTTTGGCATAATCTGGAACAATGTGGCATCATAAACCAAATGGTCTCATTCCTATCATGTCCTGGAATGTGCAGCTGAAAAGCAAGTTTTTGGCATAATCTGGAGCAATGTGGCATCATAAACCGAATGGTCTCATTCCTACCATGTCGTGGGATCTGCAGCTGAAAAGCAAGTTTTTGGCATAATCTGGAGCAATGTGGCATCATATACCAAATGGTCTCATTCCTACCATGTCCTGAATGTGCAGCTAAAAAGCAAGTTTTGGCATAATCTGGAACAATGTGGCATCATAAACCAAATGGTCTCATTCCTATCATGTCCTGGAATCTGCAGCTGAAAATCAAGTTTTTGGCATAATCTGGAGCAATGTGGCATCATAAACCGAATGGTCTCATTCCTACCATGTCGTGGGATCTGCAGCTGAAAAGCAAGTTTTTGGCATAATCTGGAGCAATATGGCATCATATACCAAATGGTCTCATTCCTACCATGTCCTGGAATCTGCAGCTGAAAAGCAAGTTTTTTGACATAATCTGGAACAATGTGGTATCATAAAACCAAATGGTCTCATTCCTATCATGTCCTGGAATCTGCAGCTGAAAAGCAAAGTTTTTTGGCATAATCTGGAGCAATGGGGCATCATAAACCAAATGGTCTCATTCCTACCATGTCCTGGAATGTGCAGCTGAAAAGCAAGTTTTTGGCATAATCTGGAGCAATGTGGCATCATAAACCGAATGGTCTCATTCCTACCATGTCGTGGGATCTGCAGCTGAAAAGCAAGTTTTTGGCATAATCTGGAGCAATGTGGCATCATATACCAAATGGTCTCATTCCTACCATGTCCTGGAATGTGCAGCTAAAAAGCAAGTTTTTGGCATAATCTGGAACAATGTGGCATCATAAACCAAATGGTCTCATTCCTATCATGTCCTGGAATCTGCAGCTGAAAAGCAAGTTTTTGGCATAATCTGAGCAATGTGGCATCATAAACCGAATGGTCTCATTCCTACCATGTCGTGGGATCTGCAGCTGAAAAGCAAGTTTTTGGCATAATCTGGAGCAATATGGCATCATATACCAAAATGGTCTCATTCCTACCATGTCCTGAATCTGCAGCTGAAAAGCAAGTTTTTGACATAATCTGGAACAATGTGGTATCATAAACCAAATGGTCTCATTCCTATCATGTCCTGGAATCTGCAGCTGAAAAGCAAGTTTTTGGCATAATCTGGAGCAATGTGGCATCATAAACCAAATGGTCTCATTCCTACCATGTCCTGGAATCTGCAGCTGAAAAGCAAGTTTTTGACATAATTTCACCACCCCTACCATTTACAACCTTTCAAGAAAAATTGCAACACAGATTTTGAAAGAACGTCATATGATATAATAATGTGTAGTATTTACCGTTAATAAGCATTTTTTACCATTGTCTACAGGAATCATAAAATTTTTACACATATTTATTTTAAAGATGTAGAAGTAAGTACTGAGACCTGATGACTGAGTGACTATCGCTCTGGCAGTCGGTGCCACAGAGTTCGCGTTCCGGCGATGCCATGGATGCTTGTAGTAATTCGGAATCCACTTTAAACTGTAGGTCCCTGTTTAATTTAACTGTAAAGCGTTGAGCGTAGTGCTGACAACTCTTTCCCGTAAAAAGAAAACATCGCCTGTCTTGAAATCTGCCAGTAGGCATACAGCCTTGGTTCACCATGAGGTTGTGCGCCAATGGAGAAGAAGTGAATATTATAGGAAAAAATAGATGTAGTTTCGGAATGTGTGATATGAAATTTTTGGATGACAATATGAAATATTTCGATACTGATAGCCTCAAATTTTCGGAACACATTCATCCTGCATTACAAAGTGCATTGAAATTATACATCTTATTAGAGATCTCACCTCCCAAATGTCACCCATACATTTTAGGATATACAGGTGATAATGTATGGCTACTATAAGATTGGTTTTTCTAATGCAGCTGGCAAATACTTAGACCGTGATCTTTTATGTCGTAAGGGCTGCACTGAAGTTACTCACTTAGCACTAGCCTAATTAGGAAAAAGCTAATGTACCTTATGATTATCGTAAAAGCAGAACCTATTCGAACTATTTCTACACATATCAGTTGTTCTAATGCAGCTAGCAATACAGAGGTAGTTAATTTTTATGCCATAAGCAAGGGCTGCGCCGCTGTTACTGATTTAGCACACAGCTTGAAGATATGCTACGGATGAGAATAACATTACCCCCACAACGCTCTATAATCCTATTAGACCAGGAATAAGTGTTAATGGGAATTCGAACCACTACATACCGCTGGGATTCAAACCCGAAACCTGTGGTACCGAGCGCCAGAGCACTAGCCACTCGCCCATCAGGCCATCTACTGTAAGAACCAAATGTCATTTCTATTGAGATTGTTACAGAAAATTTTGCTCTATCTATTTTCGATTTTCAATAGTTATCCTCTGAATATTCCCCATAGAAGCTTTGCTATTGAGGGGCCTGAATGGCCGAGTGGCTAGCGCTCTGGCCCTCGGTAATACAGGTTTCGGGTTCGAGTCCCGGCGGTGCCATGCATGTTTGTAGTGGTTCGGAACCCACTTTAAACCGTAGGTCCCGGTCCTAATAGGATCGTAGAGCGTTGCGGGGCATTGTTACTCCGCGTCCGTGGCTTATCTTCAAGTTACACGCGCTCCCTGGGTAATGCAAAGTGAGTAACGTCTGTGCAGCGCTTGCCTTGAGGCATCCAAGACCAAGCTGTCTGAGTGTTTGTCCAGCTGCATTAGAACAGAAAAAAGAAAAAGCTTTGTTATTGATTGAATAAAGTCAGTTGAAGTCACTTTTCTATAACCGTAACCGTAATTGCAGCTATTTCTGTTTCTAAGTCATTTAAAGAAATTGACTTGGAATTTTCTATGATCCTTGTGTAATTATAGAGTAAATAGGCTATTGTTCTCAAATTAAACGCTTACTGGGCTCATCCTCATTGTTTTCCATGGGATTTAAGGAGCGGCCGAGATTGCAGATCCTTTCATTTAAATAGAAAGACTTGGCGATTAATTTTTTTCGTTCAAATCGTCTACAATAGGAGTGCCTAATCTTTTGGATCAAAGGGCCATATTGATTGTTCCACAAAGTTGGGCCCTCCATTACCTAACACACATACACTGTAACTTTTTAAAGATGAAAACAAAATAAAAACTTCGTTTCAAAATCAGAATCGATTTAATCAAAACACGATGTATAATTTACACACATGGAAAAAAAAAATGTATCTACTTAAAAGTTTACTTTTTATTTAAAAGTAGAAAATGTCTACAGTCATAAACAGTATAAAAATGCAAAATATTTCATAGTCCATAACAAAAGTTTTTTCTTTTTCTAGTCGAATTGTTCTTTTTATTTATTATCTGATTTTATTAATCATTTAAATGAATTTTTCTTTCAATAGAAGTCATTTAGAAATTCATGAATTTCTGCACACAGTTGCTCGCTGCATGAATCTGAATTATTATTTTATTATATTATATTCTCTAATTAGAGCATATGTATATGAAATAGTGGGTTTAAACATTTGATTAATATTTTGTAATATTAAAAAATAAATTCCACTTACTGGTGCCATGGCATTGGTTTGGTTTGTCGCTCTATGGTCCTTTTGTGCACACTTTAGGCTAATTAGACCGGTACCTACAATTTAACGAGGATTCCGAGCCACTAACAAACATCCATATCACCGCCAGGATTCGAACCTGAAACCTTTGGTACCAAAGGCCAGCCAATTGGCCGTCAGGACGAGGTTCCATAACATGTCTGGCATTCTACGATGACCAAATTCATGGAGCTCACAGATTGTATGGTAGGAGAGAATTAGTCTACAAAAATACAGCCAAAAAAAGGACTGAGAAAATAAATACGTTTCGATTCTAAATGCAAATAAGGGTAAATTCAGGCAAACAATCTGAAACTTGACTTATACGCGTATTATCATTGTAACACACATAGTGAAAAAAAAACACGTGTGGGAAAGGGAGACAATTCGAATACAACTATGCGTTGCAATCACTATTTTGGGGAATGAAGGGCCCCAGTAGGAATTGAGACAGCATTTGCCAATGTCTCGTATCTACAAATGAACTATCTGGTTAGATTTTTTTCACATTACCCATGCGACACAGATTGTGCAATAAACAGAATACTTGGACGCCAATTAAAAAAAAAAAAATATGTCACCATTTTAAAAGATGCAATAGACATTTTTGCTTTTATAAAAATTCTTTTCATGAATGTGGTTTTTGACTGTCGGACACTTTGACTGGAGATCATATGCAACTAGAACGGCATATATGTAACAGATTCAGCGTTACAAAAGGATGGGGTTTGCTGAAAGACGTAAGCTTTTGTCATTGCTTGTAGGGGCTTACCAGCTTTCCCAATGCGCTATCCATCAGCCCACTGCAAACCTTTTTCTCATCAACATAAAATTACGAATTTTCAAAAATTTAAGAGCTTGTTATAGAACTGCAGATAAATCTACATCAGAGTTTTTGTATGGAACATGTTACGAAAGGCTTTGTAAATAATCGCTTATGCAACATTTAAAGGACGTGATGCTAATCTTTGAGATGAGATAGTTTCACGCTTTTTATTTTTGCATTTGTGATGAATTATTTTACCCTTTCATCAATTGGGGTTTTCTTCTAAATTCTCCCTTTGTAGAAAAATCCCTTTTTTTAAGGGAATTTCATGATTTTTGATAAAATTTGGGAGATTTATAAATATAATTATGGAATTCTGGAGAGTTGGCATTAGGGATTGCAATATCGGAACAAAAAGTTCAATACCGTTATTCAGTATTTTTAGATCTTAATACCGGAATACCGGTTTTAATACCCATAGTAGAAATTTTAGAAAAGAAAGAAAACACAGGTGTTTTTTGTTTATTTGTCAGTTTTATTAGAGAATGTAAGTATCACAAAAAAAAAATTGTAACTATTAAATTCTATTTATTTAAATCACAAAAAATGTAAATATCACTATTCAGTCTGTGGTACTATTACAAATTTTTGAAATGTGATCTTAAAAACATAATGCATCAATTGCACTATCATTAAGTCTGGAACTTAATTTTGTGCAAAAATTACCAGCTGACGAAAACACTCTTTCTGCATCTACGCTAGTTGGTGGTACTGTTAGCAATGCAATATACTTTATCCAAGTATTTACCTCTAAATCCTCATCTTCAAATAAATCTATTTCTCGTCGGATTGTTTTGGATATAGCTGATTTCTGTATTGTATTTTGGTTTGTTGAATTTTTTTTTTAGTTATCGCCAATTCTAATTTTTTTCAAGAGACAATTCCTTTTCACTATCGACATTAGTGTCATCATAATTTTCGATAATTGTACCGACTTCTTCTGAATGTGAATAGATTTGTAGGTAAAAAACTTTAAGAAAGTTTATTATCAACTTGATCAAATTTGAATTGGTTAGTCTGATTCTCATTTTAAAATCATTATAATTATGTAAAAGCCGTAAGACATTTTTTTATTTCGGTATGAGTTTCTTCTGTGCGATTTTCAATGTAATATATAATTCTTCAGATAGTGATGTGTGCTGTTCTTTCAACTCACCAATTCTTTCTTTTCAGACTCACCAATTTAAAAAAATATTTAAGAATTCTGAATAACAATTCACAGATAAGAATAAAATTTCACAGATAAGAATTCTAATTTCTAGTAAATACCGAAAAAACGGTATTTAAACTTCAGATATTCGGTATTGCAATCCTAGTTGGCATGTATAGTATTTCAATCATACGAAAAGTGGCATTTCATTGGCCTCTATTTATCAGATTTGATTTCTTGCTGTGGGTCACCTGAAAGGCCAAGTATAACTCTCAAAATCCACTAGCAATTGAAGTGCATCCCTGTTAATGAGAATTCCTTAAGACTGAGATGAAATTACACTATTTTTTATTCGAAGACTATTCCATGTTGTTGCAAATGGTGGATATTTTGAAATTATAGTATTTTAACATTTTCAGACTTCTATCGTGTCGCCATCTTTCGGCGAACTTATTAATTGTTTTGAAATTCTGCCACTGAAAACTTACTGCATTCCCATTTTGCAGTAAATGGTGCATTTATATCATTTCCCGTTTTTTTGTTTATTAGTCATTTGAAAACTGCTATATGCATATATATATAATGATGATTAGCACCAGCAACCTATTTTTAAGGCAGTAAAAACAAAAACAAAAATAAAAATATTATAACAATAATTAAAAAAAAATAATTATATTATATGTAATGATTTATTATTTTCTAATGAACGAGAAATTTTTTAGTTAACTACTTAAAGGGCATTGAAACATATATGTATTTATTTATTAGTATTTCTTTTTCACAATTCTAAATAAAATTGCATATTTCAATGAGTTTTTTTTTTTTAAGTTGGACAATTTATTATAAATATTTCTCAATTATTTACAAATGACCCACTACAAAAATAAATAGCTCCTTAAATAATATCCTGTTTATAACTTATTTTAAATACTTATGTGACATTGTAAATATAATTATGTAAAAAATATATATATTATTGTGAGAAAGTGAAACTCAAAAATTAACTAAGATGTCTAGACAAAACTTTTGTAAGATGAACTTGTCACATTTATGCAAAATAATGAGGAATTCAATGTCTTGAATGAAAACAAAATTCTTTTATTCATAACTTACCACAAATGGCCACATTTGTTAACATTATTATTATTGTATACTTATTACCTTATATAAAAAATTTTTCACCTGAGCAATATTATTACACAAAGGTACTACTAATTTTTAATTAAGAATAGTTGTCTGTCATGTCATGAATTATTTAGGAAATAAATGTCTCTCAATTGCACTACCCAAATTATTAAGCAAGATAGTAATTATTTTTTTTTAGTATTAAAAATTTTCTTAAATGTGTTTTCAATTTTTAAATAATGTTTGTAACCGTGGTTCCACTAAGTAACCATGTTCCCTCCCTATGCACTGCAAGAGCTCCCTTGCGACGTTCAGAAGAAATAATAAGTAGGCTTCGAGACTTTCTCCAGAGAGGATGTAAAGCAAAATTGGCGCTGCCATTAGTTATGAGCTCAATAAATACCAAAATAAAATTGTGTGCTCTTAAAAATGAGTCTCAACTTGACCACACCCAGACCCAGCTGTACAAACAAACCAACATTCAACTACATGTTTTATTTCTTTATTGCAGGGGGAATAACTATATTTGGTGACATTTTATGCATAGCACATGTATCAAATGCTCTTAGAGTAATACATATATACACAGTCCAGCCACATTGTGACCACCACCTACTTTCGACATCAACATGAAATAACCAATCACAAAAGGCAGGTGGCAGCACATTGCAGTGGAGTGTATATAAAGAATTCCACTTAATACCACATTCCACTTAAAGCCAAAATATACAAGAGTGTATATTCTGGTTTTTGACAGGTGGTCACAATGTGACTGGACTGTATATATGTGTGTGTGTGATGCAATGAAAAATAATGCACACTAGCAGCCAAAATATCTGGATGAATTATAAAATATTTATTTATATGATGAGTGATGTTCCTGTACAGTTCATATTTGAGCACTGTTAATACATATTTATCAAACACACAAAGTTTTAAATTGAATACATGTCACAGAAAATTATTTAGTCGGATTGGATGAAATGATATAATTACAATGCTTATAAGGTACAGCAATAGTAAATATAAATGAAGCCTTCTGCAAGCATTACATTAAATAGAAAATATGTAAGTATAAATGGCCAAATATTCTCAATTGCATAACAAACTATAGTTGTACTCAGTTTTAAAGACACAAGAAGAAAAGCTGAATAATTGAGAATATTTTTTTTAGTCTTAGGTGGATTTTAAATTCTAAAAATATATTTCATTCTACATTAGAATACCTTTCATAACAATTTTTTAAAATATATCTTTCATGCTTACTGGAAGTACATAAGGCAACTATAACATAGTTTATTTAATAATGTTTGAATAAATGCAGACTTAATTTAATACAATACTATTATTTAAAAACAAAATAAAAATAAAATAAGCTTATAAGAAATCTATATTTTGATACAGATATTCAGATTAAGTATTACAGCTTCGTTACTTGTACTTTTTATAAAAATCAAAGCACTAGATTTTAAAAATGGGATAGTTTGAAGAAAGTTATAGATTTTAGCAATCTTAATTATTGCAGCTCATCATGTACACACTATGATGAAGAAATAATTACAATATATAGCTTAAATTTTTCATAGTAGATTTAAAAGTATAGATTTTACTTGCACAGAAAATTTATTACAAAAAAGATAGAGAGGTCAGATATTTGTTGTAGTAATAAGTATAAGCTATTAAATATATTTAAACAAACAAAAACTCTGAATTTGTACAAAATTTCACATCCAATATTTCAATTACAAACATATTTGGAAAACATTTTACAACATTTTATTGCATTTTCTAAATATGGAGTATAAATATTTAAAAGTATGAGCCATAGTCTTCAGCATCAAATAAAAAGTAAAAATAGAAAAGAAAATGCAATGGTGAAAAATATAATAAATAATAAATATTTTTTTTTTTTTACAGAGACATTCATTCAACTTTCAGTTCAATATTTAGTAATAATTCATTTAAATTTTTACAATTAAAAATTTTAATGTCACATTTTATTTGAGAAATAGATGAATTATAATTTTTATAAACAGATAAATTCTTTTGCAGATTTTTTTACTATGTCTATTGCATTTCATACAATTATGACATTTATTTATAAAATATAAAATCCATAAGAAATCATTACTAAAATTTAAAAAAAAAAAAAAAAAAAAAAAAAAGCTAACACAATAAGATAAAAAAAAAAAAAAAAAAAATACCGGGAAGAAATTGTATTATATAAAAATGCTTGAGCAGAAATAGATAACATAAGTAGGATAATAAAAGATTCTGACTAGTCAAAACAAATATTTTACTTTCAATTCATTTCTTTTTACAAAAGGAATACATTATAAACAAAATAAAATAAATTCACCAGGACAATTTGTATTGTAGAGAAAAAAAAAAAAAATTAAAAAAAATAAATAATGTAATAAAATCCTGAATTCAATTCCCTATCGGTGGCAACAGAAAAACTTCTTAAGTTTTTAAAAGGGCAAAGCCGAATTTAAACTTAATAACTGTATACTCAAAAATACTATTTCTGAAATAAAAATTTAACAGGATGCTAATAATCATAATTGAAAGTATACTAACATATAATGAGGTTAAATTTATCCATGAAAACTAATAATCATTATTATCAGAATTGAATGGCAATACTACAAAGGGGGAGGGGAGGGTTCATTTTCAAGAGAGAAATGGACATAGAATTAGGATTCTACAGTGCAGTTCCTTCCTCTGTTAAAATTTATATAGATATATAAAAAAATTGCTCTTGAATATCACAAAAAAAAAGTTAAGTAATAAATAGCTCAAGAAAGATTTAAAATGAATAATATTAATGATACAGGAATATTTAAATTATATTTTATTTAGGATTTTAATTTTATCACACTAATAAAATTGTTTTAAAAATACAGATAATGAAAAGCTAACTAAAAATAAATATAAGAAAGAGCATACAAATAGCACCATTTATATGATATTAAACTGTACACATTGCAGGAATGATGACCTATTTATAGCAGTGTACCAGCAATACAAAATTTCACAAAGATACCACAGAACTATACATCATTCTATTGAAAATATGAATATTATATTGATTATTAATCATAATTCACATCTCAAAAATATTAAAGGAAGAAAATTTTAAAATTTCAATATAGAGAGGCAATAAATTACGAAATATTTTGATAAATTTATACTACTTATAAGTAGCTAACTCAATATGTTGGCACATTTAATGATATAAAACTAATATTACACTAACAGCTTTTTATACTATAAAATATTCAAGCAATAAAATTTTTTATGCCAATATAAATAGTAAAAAAGTATTCATATGTTGTTTAAAAAATCCTTCACTTATAATACATAAACCTAGCTTATGTATAACACTACATAAATAGCAAAATAAAACTTTTTATCTAAAGTAACTGCTATAAAATTAATAATAAAAAGTAGTCATTTCTTTTCTTCAGAAAATATTTAAATTCTTTTAAATATAGAGACTCTAAACTGGTGTTAAACATTCCAGATTTTTTTTACCCTCTTTATATGATCTAAAAAAAATCAATCACTTTATGAATATGCACTTTATAATTATAAACATAACAGTTGAAAAAATAAAACATACAGTGAAATCAAATAAAAAATTTGAAATTTTTAAAGAAATTTTTTTTTTTAAATTTATTTTCTTCAAATAATAATTATAAGAATTAAATTCAAAATATACATAATACATTGTTGTTTAATATATTATGATGCAGGGATTAATAATTTTTAAACATTTTTTAATGTATAAAAACAAAATGAAAAACTTTAACTGAACATGCTTTTCGTTTAAACAACGATCCTTCATACATATTTACCAAGACAATTCATGTTTTATCTCCACATTTATTGTTACACTTATTAGAGTATTAATTTACAAAACCCATTCCAAATTTTTAAAAGCACTAACAATTTTATATATATTTTTCAATAGCTGCTAACAATTTCTTGAAGGATGTACGAAAATGCAGCCCCCCATCCCCCATTTTTATGATTTATGTTAAATGTATATTGCTTCAAGATAAGTAATATATCAAGAAATCTTTTATAACTATTAAAGTAATAATTTCATTCATAACAACATGGGCAAAGGAATTGCCTAAATAAAAATTTTAAAAAGCTTATAACAGTTGTATTTCTTAACTGATAAAAGAAAATTTGCTTCTATTCTGTTACAATACCATTCTAATTAAAACATAATAATCAGTATTTTTCCCACCATATTTATAATTTATACTTTTTATAACTTCATTAATTTAAAAATTTTTTTTATATGAGTTCCACCGATTATTTATAAAATTATAGCTTAATATTTAAACAGAAAATTTTAAAATAGTAAATAATAACGAATTAAAGTTTATTGAGTTACTTATATTACTTTAAAAAATTTCTCAAAAAAGCAAAATTAAATACAAGCATCAAACATTTTTAAATGAATAATACCCAACGGTAATTTTCTAATAATCTTAAGGGGACCTGATGGTTTAGAATTTAAAAAAAAAATCGATTTTTTTTCTTCAATATGAAAGTATAATCCTTTAAGAATATATTGTTAAATTTTTGTAATGTTATATTGACAATATTTTAAGTTCTACAGCCCATTTAGGGTAAGCATAGAAGCAGGTAAAGGGCATGGCCCGGCCAGGGCATTTTATTATGTTATTCAGTACACCAGTACCTATCACTGGAACTAAAAAAAATGTTTTTAATGTTGAATACCTCTTATTTTTTACATACAAAAAATAATGAAAATTCCTGTTCTCTGTATGTAAATTTCAACAACACGCCACCTTGTTAAATTTTTTTTTATATTCTAGTTCCTGCGATGACTACATTCATGCTGATCAGAAAATATTTTTCGTTTTTTTGTTTACAGATAAGAGAAAGAGCCAAAACTTGACCCACCACCCAAGTCCATATTTATGAGGACAACTTTAGCGCCGCTCCTTAACTACTTAAAAAATTTTTTTTTAATTATAATTATTTTGTATGCTATTAAAGTGATTTAATATATCTATAAAGTTTGAATAACATTGTTCATTGTTTTCATTAAAAAAATCCTGAAAAACTCTTGAATTCACGGGTGCTACACCACCGGGTCACATAATTTATTTCTATTAGTTATGAATATTTAACTGAATATGATGAAACTAATTTTTAAATACACAGATAAATCTTTAATTCAAATGCCTATAATAAAGTCCAGATCTAATCATTTCCTGAAAATTTATCTGGGAAAAAAAAAGACAAATAAATTTTAATGTATCTAAATAGACATCAGATAATATTGATAATATTTAAAAATACATCTATTAATTAGACATAATTTTCCTATTATAATTAATACAAATAGCTTAGAAATATCAATAGAATTTTTTTCAGAATCTGAATAGAAATATAATACATATATATTTAAAAAAAAGGAAAAAAAAAAAAAAAAATTTTAAGAATTAAATACAATTCTAAACAAAACTGTAAATAAACAAGCTTTAAGCAGTAAAAGCATTTTGACTTATTAAAATATTGTAAAATAACCTCTTTTTACAATAAAATGATAAATTCTCTATTCAAGAATATTAACAGTGCATTGTTGGATGAAGGACTGCTTACAATAACAACACAATACATTAACAACAAGGCTCTTAAAAGATATGTAGATTTGACAGTTATATAAAACCTCAAACTGTACATTCATTTTCTTAAAAATGCATAGATAAATCAGCGTGCAGATGCATTTAGTGTGTATTCTGTTAGGTTGTCAGTTATGTGCAAGTTAGGCCCAAAAAGGTGAAGAAAAAGGATTACAAATGTAATGAATACTGAGAAAATGAAATAAAAAAAAGTTTAAATACAATGGTTTAACAGAATTAAAAATAAATATAAGTAGTAAAGGAGAAAATTTTGAGATAAATTACAGCTCATAATATAATTAAATATAGCTCATAAAAATGTATTGTACTAAGTAAAAATGTTTTAGGTAAAAATATTTTCATATAATAAAATGACATAATATTTTTTTAAGAAAAATCTATGAAAATCTTTTAAAGATATAGTTACAAAATGATAACACATTAATAGTTGCCACTGTAAGCAACCTTACACACAAACACTTAATTTCACTTCATTAGTAAAAGCATTTCACAGTTTTGTGAAAGCTGTAAAAATATCTTGTGCAGTCTTTTCAGTTTCATTAAAGGGAAAAAGGGACACTAATTTTTCTCCACTTGCACTGCAGCATCTTTTTAATTATTTATCACACAGTAACAAGTGGGAAGAATAACAAACAATTTAAATAAATAATGATAATTAATATAGATTGATCTTCTTTGTTATAGGTTTTGCGACACATATGGCAAGTTTTTAGAGTCTGAGCACAAATGACGCAAGCTCCATGTCCACACATAAAGGCAACATTGCGGGTCTCTCCATGCAGATGGAACAGCTATGAGCTTCTTCAATTTCTTGAATTTTGCTTTCGAGGTAGCGTAATCTTTCTACGCTAGCTTGGCGATTTTTGAAGATATGACACGTCCAGCTGTAAGGGAAAGTATATTTTAGAACAAATTTTTATAATATTTAACACAATTCTACTCTGAATTAAAATGCTGCAATGCCTGAATTTTTTTAATGCAAGTAAAACATACTATATAAATTCAACTACTTCTAAAGTTGCAATATTTACTTTTTTTCCTGTAAAAATATTTTAAAAATCAATATGTATAATCTGCGAAATTTGATTGATAAGAATAGCGAAATAACATAAATGTTTTTACATTAAGTACCACAGAAAGGAACAAAAATGCTATCAATTGTAAGTTTCATGTAGTTTTTTTTTTTATTAATTGTAAGTTTAAACAAAATCAAATACAATGAATGCATCTACTTTTACACAAACTTATTTCTTATCATTTATAAAACATTTCAATTTCTTTCTTTAAGGCACCAAGAGACTTGTTTTGAGCTAATATATGCAGAGTTTTCAGACATTCTCAAAAATATACAGAATATTTCTGTTTTACTATTTTTGTTTGTTCACTATATTAGGAAAATGTGGAAACAAAATTCTCTACATTTTCTGACATTATTTTTTCTCTCAAAGTCTAGTTATAGATATGCAATGATATTTAAATATTTCTAAAGCATATAGTAACAGAGACTTAAACATATAGATATATTTATTAAAATAAAACTTCAATTTCCAAAACACTTTAACATTCAAAGGAAGAAGGAATATATTAATAACTTTATAAAACTCATATTCAAAAAGCAACAATGGATTTTTCATTTTGTAAATAAAACTACTAATATATTTTATGCAAAAATAAATTAGGACCAGACTGATTTATTGCACCAGAAACAATTGGTTTAAAATGGAATTTTTTACCAGAAAAATCCACTGTTAAAAAAACAATGGCAATTTTTATGGTACTTTCTATTCTTAAACATATCATAAAATTAAATATAGTATAAAATATAGTCTCTTTTTATTATTTCAAAAAAAATTTAATTTATGCTGCTTTTTTTTATTTAATTTTATATTTAATTGCACAAAATTAAATGTTTATTTAAATAAATATATTAATTGAAAATTTTTATTATATTTCAAATGCAAATTAAGATAGAAGAACTGTGCATTAAGAGTAGACACTATCCATGGACAAATTTAAACAAATGAATATAAAATGTTTATAATTTTTTAAGTAAATTGCTAAATCATTTAACACACACAAAAATCCTTAAAAAATTTAATTGGCTGCCCTATATACAGATTACCCATAAAATTTAGAATTTAATGTAAGAACAAAATGCATAATAGCAATTTTAAACAAACAAAGGAAAAATATCAATAAATCCTATTCAGGCAATAAATTAGATTCATCATCAAGTTATCATTCAAAACAGAAAACAATAAAAACTAAAAATACATAGAATTTTAAATCATTTTAAAGAAAGTATATGAATGACATGTAATAAAAAAGCACGTGAAAGAAATTTAAAAAAAAAAAAATCCGATAAGAAAAGGTTGAAAGTGGTCCAGGACATCGCTGACTTACTCTCCAGAAAAAACATATCCATATATTGTTTATATCTAGATAAAGTCACTGTAGATTTCATTTATAATTAAAGAATATCATTTAAAATAACGAATTCTTTAAAACAAATAATCTATTTTGAGTAAAAGAAAATATACAAACTGGCAGTAGTCTTCTCAAAATTATAGCATGGCATCTTATACATTTCTTCATTCGAGCACAACATTCTTCACAACAAATTTTATGCTCACAAGGGTCAAATGTTACTATTTCCCTTGCTTCTGAACACAAATCACACATTCCATTATTTGAGGAGCTACAGGTTCTGGTTGAGGTGATTCGCTAGATTCCCCAGATACAGGTAAAGATTGAGCTTGAGGTCTAATAAAAAACATATATTAGATGGAATATTAAAACTTATGACGCATGAAGTATTTATATATTTTTGAGAATATCATTATTTTCTTTATTTAAATTAATTTTGTTTAAAAATAAAATATATTGCATTTGAGAATTTGAAAGAGAGGAGATAAATTACTTTTTTGATTCTGCATAGCTCTGAAGCAAATCTAAAACAGTTTGATTTTGGACAAGTTCAAGAGGAGTTTTAAATTTCCGATTTTTGTGATTTATATCTGCACCTTCCTGGGCTAAATAACAGGCTATTGCAAGACCAGGATTCTTGTCCATATTAAGGCTTCCAATTCGGGTTAGTATCTAAAAGAGAGAAAAATGTTTAAAATATTTTGATTTACTGATGTAATTCAAAATGATTTTAATTTAGCAATAAAATTAAACACTCAATTTTTTCACTTTTCTCAATTTTATTTATGATAAAAAGTTAAAAGATTTTCAGTGCTAAAAAATTAATTTTTTTTCCTTCTTTTATAAATCTATATTTGTATTACCTTATAAACACAAAATTCAAAACAATTTGGTTTAAGAATTAAAATAAGGAGCTGATAAATTTTTTAAATAAACAGAAAAATGCTTATACTAATTATTTATTTCAAAATTTAGTTTGATTATTTAATAACTTACTGCAGATATTGTAGGAGAGCGTCAGTTAAGTTACCATCATATTTAGCTTTCAAACGATTTGGGAATGCCTCATTATAGCAATATGCAAACCAGTATCACCATCTTCATCCTCAACGTTGATGTCGGCCCCTAGAGAAACTAATAATTCAACTAATGCACAGTGGCACTGACTAATAGCTAAGAGTAAAGGAGTCTGTTTCCTATTATTTCTTACATCTATCTCACAGTGCCCCTGAAAAAAAAATCAAATGCAACTTATTTTCAATCATCATAACATGTTAATGAATAAAAGAAACAAAGTCAGAAAAAGGAAAAGAAGAAAGTAATCATACGAACTGAATTTACAAAAATTAGCTAAAAAATATAAATTTAAGATCTTTTATTTTAAATAGGTTTTTATGCTTATATTTTTAATATATAAAAAAAACTTAATTTAGAAAACTTTTAATTAAAATTTACCTGCATTAGTAGAGTTTCTGCAACATCAAAATGTCCATTTAAAGCAGCTAAATGAAGTGCAGCAAAACCATCATCTTTTTACCATCAACAATTTGTCTAGACTTGCTAATTAGTCGTTCAGTGGCACTAAGAAATTTATACAGAAAATAAATTTAACAAAATTTTCAATATATTATTGTTTAATAAAATAATATAAATTTATAATAAATGACAACAAAATGAATAAAGCCTTTTGAATTTTTTTTTTTTTTTTCCTACAGATAGGGAAACAAAGAAAAGTTATTCTTTTATTCCATATAAAAAGAAATAAAACTCTGGACTCCATTTTTTTAATAAAAAAATAATTTTAAAATGAAATGATTTTAACTTTAAAAAATACTTACAGAAAACAATTATGTAAAACAATTTAAAGAAATTATTTTTATGTATATTTCACTAGCACTTGATGATTAGACATAAAAATCATAATACTGGCAAAAAGTCAGCGACATTCAGAATACATGGAATGAACTATTTTAACAATTTTTTTCTTTTCATAAATGTTTTTTCCCCCATTTTGCAAATCAATCTATGAATACATCAAGACTTTACCTAAATACATCAAAAAATTTAAATAGCTATTTATCAATAAATGGAACTGCTCATTGTTTGGCATTGTCGCTACTGTTGAAACATGATTTAATAGCAGATTTATCTGTTACCAAAATAATTTTATAAAAATTTTTGCTCAAAGCAGCATCTCTTTTTACAGGCTTATAGTAGCTAAAATATTCTTAAAGTAATACATCTTTCTAATCAGACTTAAATTAGTACATTGCTCAGCCATACTCTATAAATTAGCAACTACAAAAATTCAAAATTTATCCACAGTAATGGAAACATCTTAAAGATATTACCCACCAAATAGAGATACATTTAAAATTGCTCAGATAGTTGTAAAAGATATCTTGGATGATAAAAAGTTAATGTTATGGCATTTCTTTTTTATAGAATCTTTTAAATTCCTTGCAAGATATATAAAAGTTTGGAAAATGTAAATTTAAGAAAATATATAGAATAAAGAAATAAAAATTAAAAACAGTTCAATAAATAGCCAATCTGAAATAAATTATACATTTTTTAAAGTAAGCATGTCTATGATATAAATTTGAAAATGTTTCATGTTCTGTTTGCAGTGATCAAAGTTGCTGCTTTTGGCTTGGATTGAATTATGCACATAATAATTTCAATTTGACATTTAAAAATGCTTTAATTGAATAAGCATTAACTATCAGCTTCAGTATTTATTATTAAATAAATTATTAGGTTATGGTTATGAAAATAATTTAGAAATATTAAAAAAAAATCTTACAAATTATTTCCTTTTAGAGCAGCATGATGCAGAACATTAAAACCACGTTTATTTTTTAAAGTAAAATCTATTTCAGGGACATTTATAAGTGAATTGAGGATATCCAGATTTTCTTTACTGATGGCATCATGTAAAAGCAGTATCACCATAGGAATCCTAGGGAAAAGTACATATCTATAATTTACTTGTATTTGTTTTTTTAGACATCAGTAATTCATTATTAAATATGTAAGAAATAATATTCAACTGCAAATAAAAACTACAAATATTACTAATATTTATATATTTAGCTTAATTTATTTTACATTACCATTTACAATGTCAAAATATTAACTAAATAAAAACATTAATAGCTTTTAAATTGCAATAATAAATTATTCAAAAACGAATCTTAATACTTCAAATTAAAAAAAAAAAAATTCTCAATACAGAGTCAGTTTTAACCTATTTATAGCTGTACAAATTTAAAAATTAAATTTTTAATTATTCTAATAAATGGCCTTTTCTATAATTAAAAAAAAAAAAAAAAATAAATACAAAATTGATATTCTCTTCATTCAGCATTTATCTAATACATTTAACTACTTACTTGTACGTTCACATTGCATCGATGTTTAAGTAAGACTTTTACACAGTCAAAATGCTGTTTATTAACAGCTACATGTAGGGGACTGCATCTAGCTTTATTAACAGCATTAATGTCTGAGCCTTTCTTTAATAGCAAATCCATTACAACAGGTTGATTTCTGTAAGAAATTCACTTTATTACATATATAAATATTCAGGAGGATGAAATATCCATTCTTAATATGGAATGGTTAGCTCTTACCCGAATGCTGAGTAATGAAGTGCAGTATCACCATCATCATCTGGCACTTCAAGACTTCCACCAGCTCCTAAAATTAATCGAACAATTTCTAAATGTCCTTGATGACATGCTACTTGCAGAGCAGTTTTTCCAGAACTCTTTTGGTCTACCTGTAAAAAATTTAACAAAAAGTTTTTCAAAAATTATATTTAGGAAATTTTGAATGACTTTTATAAATGTACATAAAATAAAATAAAAAAAAAAAACCAGACATTGAAAGAAAAAGCATTATTTGACATGAAAAATTTATTTAACATATGAAAATGAATTTCCTACATAACTGCAAGTACAAAATTTCGAAATATTCTTCAAATTAAAAAAAAAAATATTTAAATATATTTTCTTAATGTAAATAAATATAAAAATTGCAGCATAATTTTGTTAAAATAAATAAAACTAAAATGCTATAACAAATACTAAAAGTGATGTATATTAACACATAAATACAAAAACGGAAATGCTCTAATAATTTTTTTTTTTTTTATTTCTTGTTTCAAAAATGTTTCTGGTGGTTTAATCAAAAATTAAAAAAAAAATAATAATAACACATTAAATATAGATCCTCAAAGATAAAATTTTGTTTATTTAAATTCATTTAATTTGCAATCTATAATTAAACAGTACTACCAAAGTTGAATGTTTATATAATTTTCATCAAAGTAAAAATTTGAAAATATAACAACATAAAATATTCTTTAAAAAAATTATTATACCTTATCAGAATGTTTTAAAAGCAATTCTCGAACAGTATCTGTATGTCCTTGCGCTGCTTCTCTTACCAATTTATCTGAGTTAGTAATTTCTAGTGGATGATTCTCACCCAACAAATGACCTAGTAAGGGATCTAAGGGGAGGAAAAGCTAATTTAACATAAATAAAATTTTTAATGTTCAATTTTAATAAATTTAATTATTTTATTTTTTTTTTCAACTGTTAACTATTAAATTTAATATTTTTAAGTAAAAAATAAAAACAAAACAATAAAAATAATTGTTTTACAAAAATATTTAATGCCATTCTATATTTATCATAATATTTTACACTGTCAATTGGAAACTAAATCAGATAAAAAGAAATTTTTCTAATAATATACAGCATATTTATAAAATCTTTCATCAATGGAAATTTCAGTCTTATAATTAATAACATTTTCAGTAAAAATTGTCAGTAATAAATTTACCTATTTCTGTTTCAGAATACATTATATAAAAAAGCAACTCAGTTTTAAATTATAACTAAATAAAAGGAAAGATTTTTTTTTTTTTTTTTACATACGAGTATGTTCTTCTCTTTGATTGGCAGTCATAGTGTTATTCATTTCAGTAGCTGTATCTGGCATTGATGTAACACATAAAGGATTGAA
This sequence comes from Caerostris extrusa, assembly GCA_021605095.1. Classification (NCBI taxonomy): domain Eukaryota; kingdom Metazoa; phylum Arthropoda; class Arachnida; order Araneae; family Araneidae; genus Caerostris; species Caerostris extrusa. The sequence goes on along the minus strand of BPLR01009496.1, from coordinate 196,540 downwards.
AGTCCATGTCTGACTATCAACATTTACTCTTAAGTCACCATCAGAATAAATTTTAGTTACTTTACCAGTTTTACCTAAAGCCTATCAAATGAAGAGGAAAATGATTTAATTATCAAGTCAAGATATAAGAAATAAAACTATACTTATTTATGCCCCCTTGTAATATACAAATTCGATGGCAATGTGCAATTACCATTTAATTATAAATGAACAAAAAATTTATTACTAGCAATTTCTGCAATATAAACAGCTTTAATAACTTTCTTTTTAATCATTTAAGGGCTGAGTTTTTTTTTTTTTAGATAGGACAATACATTTATTAAAAAAATAAATTTATAACATTAAAACATGAAGGTGAATAAAATACTTTTTTTCCATATTTATTTATTTATTTATTTTTTTTTTGTCACAGTATAAATAATAAACTAAATTATTTGTAAGATTGTTGAAAACACTAAGTGAAAATAAGTTTATCTAATGCTTCTATAAATTAAATTTATATCAGCATATGACATATTGAAGAAAAGAAAATAGCTTTATAGCATGTAAATTATTTTTATACAAAGTCCAGTAGATTACAAAACAGTAATAAAACCCTAAATTAATAATATTATTACATTAGACATAAAAAAGAAATACACTCAAGAGCCAAAACATTATGACCACCCCTACATTTTGCAATGAACTTGCCTGGATGACGTGGAAGGCACGTGATCAGGTGAAAGTGGTATTTAACTGGTATTAAGTGGTAGTATTAATCCATGCCAAGGCGGGTTGAAGCTGTGTTGCGCACTAAAGGTGGATCAGCTCGTTATTGGCAGGTGGTCATAATGTTTTGGCTCTTGAGTGTAGAACCCTAATATCATTTACTTACAAAATCTTGGTAAAAATTAATAAACAAAAGTTAACAAATATCATCAAGTTTGCAAACATAGCTTGAAAATGAGAGATGAATTGAATCAAAACAATGACATATAAATTACATTTTGTTGAACCACTTTAATTTTTAAATATAAGTACAGCATTATTATAGGATAATACTCTTCTATAATATTCAAATTAAAATTTTGAATTCAAAGCATTTATTTTCATAAGCCAAATTTACGCAAAATAAGTTAACCGAAAAAAAAAAAAAAATTACATTTTTAAAAAAAAAATGACCCAAAAAATGGGGGTAAAAAAATATATTTAACATAAGAAGACAACAAAAGTAATGATGAATTCATATAATATATTAACACAATATATCTTACAGTATTCATGACATCTATCCATTCTCCATGTCCTTTTTGAAGCTCTTTCATCTTTGTTAAATCATCAATTATACAAACCATATCTCCAACAGAGAAATAGTGAATCTACAGACATAAAAGAGAGAGGAGGGAAATTTTCATTTATCCATACATATATCAAGTCTTATACAACAAAAATTTACACAAAATTAAAGCTTTAATTTTAATTACAATATTATTATTAAAAAGTAACCTTTTTAATGCCCCAGGATGAAATGTCCATCGATTATTGCAACCTTCATACTGAACTCTAATATCACCTTTATCAGTGACACGATGAACTGTACCTTTTTTCCCAATAAACTAAAAATAAAAGTAATATTAATCAACAAATCATTAAGGAGAAAAAAAAAAAAGAAATGCGTAGATTAAAAATATTAAAATTTATTTTAAAAAATAAATATTATCTATCTTGAACATAAAAAAAGATAAAAATTATGCAAACCATATTAAAATTCCATAAGCCCTGGAAATTTTAAATTGGTCTTATTTTTGTACACAGTAGTAGCACTTAAGACTTGTGACGAATATATCATCATAGTACTTTAATTAAATAAAATTTCGGTTTAGATAAATTTTAGTTTAGATTGTTAAAGATAAAAAAAAAAAAAATTAAAATGCAAATCAATTTAAATGTTTTCCTGAAATAGTTTTTTATTTTAAATAAGATTACAAAAATTAGGCGTAATTTATGTTATTTACCTCTCCCATTCTAGGATTCCAACCTCCATGTCCTTCTTGCATCACTTTTAAAGTTTCAACATCCATTAATACTTGAACTTTATCTCCAACAATAAATCTTGGATGGTTTTTCCTGGAGGAGCTTTACTGCAAGTAGCTTCAACTTGTCCTAGATAATAATAATAAAAAAATGTATTATAAATTATAATGCTGCAATTTATGCCTACAACTTATATATTATATGTTTTTATATCTGCAAGAATACCTTAGAATTAAATGGTGCAGATTATAGATCATTGTATACAATTATTTGTGGACATTTTTTATCTAAAAAAATTCTATAAAAATCAATTCTATAAAATTCTACCCTAAAATTGCTTCTCAACAAAAGAATTGACAGAAATTAGTATGAAAGAAAAATTAACAATTTTATAAGCATAATAAATTTAGATAATGGATGGAAGTCGAACTTTTACAAAAGCAGATACGAGACAAATTCTACATTGGTCAACATACTCAATAAAAAGGATGGGGGAGGGGAAGCAATCAACTCTGATACATTAACATCCAATTTAAAAACATTAGTGAAAGTAGAAAACTTTTTGTTATTTTGCAAGCTTTACACTTTTATGAGTGCATGCATCATCTAAAGTGGTATGCCTTATGATTCCAGATTTTACCACAATAAGACATTAAAATCAAATATGCAATCATTATAATGTGCAATTTGAGACTTGATCAAACTCGCTAGTCTAAAAATTTGATTTTTGGTCAGCTATATTAACACACAAAAAAAATTAAGAGTAATTTATAATGACTAGATAAATAAATAAGAAAAATAATTTATATGAAAATGGATTGCAACAAGATGTTATAGAATAAATTTTTTTTTTAAATTTAAATATATAAAAAAAAGAAATACACAAAGCAACACAATAAATCCTTACAAATTTAAGTAAATATTTTAGTTTGATACTTTTGAAGAAAAAAAAAATGAAATTCTCTCTAATACAACCACAGTCATAACAAAAATGTGACCAAAGTGCTACCAGAGAAACATACTTTCCCCATCCATAAAAATTCATTTTTTGTTTACAGCAATAGCATTTGAAGGCCTACTAGTCAATTTAATAGCAAATCTAGATGAATAAATTAGTAAAAGATGAAGTTTCTTATTTTAAGGTTGATTTTTTTTTTTATCAATGCCAGATCACAGCAATTTCAGCGATGTCAATAGTAGGTATAAATTATAATCATCTGACTAAATGAATAATGAATGACAAAATTTTTCATAGCAGAATTTTTTAACGTAAAGTGCTTTTTAATTTCATAAAAAATATAAAAAAAAAAGTGAAAAGTCCTGCAGTTTTAACTTAACTACACTACGTTTATTATTATAAACATTAATATCAAAACTTACCTAAAATTGGTAAGTGATCTCTGTAATAATAGCCACCAACAGCATCTTGAATATATTTTAGATCCACTTTTCCTTTATGGCCCAATCGATATACATTTGTCGCCCCTGATGACCAAGTGACATTCGCTACACTTCTTTCAGATTCATTATCCCATCCTCTGATATCTAGAACTTTGCCAGTTTTTCCATCTCCTCCTACATAAACATTAAATCATGAAATATAAATTTTTCTATAAGGCAATAAAATAATCTCATTTTAAAAGGTTATACATTAACAAAAATATTGAATTTATATATATATATATACACCCACCCACCCATCCACACCCACACCCACAGATATATATATATATATTATTAGCACATTAATAAAATTTGTCAGGACTAAATAATTGATCATTCAAAAAATTAATAAAAATAACATTTCTAATTATATTATTCCTTTTACATAATACAACTATTTCTTCTAAAATATAAGTGGGTTTTCCTGTTTTTTTTTCCTTCATTTTTTTTTTTTTTTGTTTCAAATATTTTTCAACTTAGAACAATATACAAATGATATTAAAATAGTACAATTTATATAATAAATATTTAAATAAATAGAATACAAATGTTTAAAACATTTCAATATAACAAAAAAATTTAATAAATGATAATTTAGGAATAGATAATACTCAAAAAGTTTAGATAAATATTTTAATTGTTAGTGCAAATCATTTTACATTAATTAAAAATAATAATTAAAAAAAGAAGTAAATTTATAAATTGTTAAAAAAATCAATTAATTTTACGGATGGTTATTTTATCAATTAATAACGGATGGTTATTTTTTTATTCTTTGTAAAAAAGTACTTTACTGTTATTCCACAGCTTAATTTTTTTACCTATTGGTAACATAGTTATTGTGAAAATTGTAAAAGTTTAAATTCTAGTGGTGCTGACATTACAGGTTGGAGTGCCTAATAAAGTTTTACAGACTTCCACTTTCATGTATGTAAATGTTAGTTACTTAATTTTGAGAATTCTCCTAGAAATGCTTACTCCCTTTTCGATAAACAATATTGATACACTGAAATGGTATTGCTATAGAAAAAGTGACAACAAATTAGCAAGTGCATGGGCCAAATGCTAATAAAATAAGAGACTTACATAATCCTTAAGCTTAGAATTAAAATTTAAACATAGCCCTAAAAATTGCAATATGTAGAACTTAATATTTTAAAATAATCTTACATAACTTTTTACATAACTTATTGTTTTTTTTTTTTACATAACTTATTGTAATTACATTTTAAAAAAATGAATTTGAAAAAAAGTAAATATTACCATCTTGATTACCCCAATCCCAGTCGGGCCCCCTAACAACCTTGGCACCAACAAAAATGCCCTTCACTTGGAGACGCAGAGCACCTTGCCTTTTGGCATTTCCACTCTAGAAAAAAATATATATATTAAGAATAAAAATAACAATTGGATTTTTAGCATATCTAAAATAATAGATTAAAAAAAAATGTATAAAATTAGTATTTAAAAATTAAAAAAATAACATAAAATTTGGCAACAAAATTTAATTTCAAATAAATACAAACCAGCTAGCGTTTTTATAAAATATTTTAATTTTATTTCCTAAAAAATGCAGATTTATATGCATAACAATATAACTTGTGAAATAAAAATTATTGTGGCTTAGAAATAAATTTTTTTCCTTAATCTGCTTCATTTATTAGGAACCACACTGTATATATTGAAAAATATATGTTCTTTTGGATATAATATAAAATTGTGAATGAGATATTATTAATTCTTTAAAACTACTAAACAGCAAGAATTCTATACCTAGAAAGTTAACATATTTTTTCTAGGTAAACTTAGTCTGAATTATTAATATATTCTTGTTTAATATTTTTACAGCCTATGTCAATCGAATTTCACCTCACCAATTATATATGCAATTAAAATATAGATTTATTTTATTTTTTTTACTTCCTCTCGTTTTAAAATGCCCAAAATTGTTTCTGCATGCCTTCTCTTTTCACATAAAAATGAGAATTTTAAATTTTCTTAAATCACTTACCCAGTTGAAGCAGCTGTTTCTAATCTGAGAAAGGGATGTGACAAATCATGTTTGTCAGACATATAACAATGTGTGCAAAGATCAAAATCAAAGCATCGGGTACATTTCCAACGCATACCAGCTATACCCTGTTTCCGGCATGAATCACAGATAATATTTGGATGTTTCACACCTAAATAAGAAAAGATCAAAGGAAAAAAAATTATGATATTATATAAATATAACAAATAAATTTCAGTTCCAGTTATAGACAGTTTTAGAATAGAATACATCCTAAAACTTTGGAAATAATGTAACCAAATTTAAATTACAAACTGAACTATAAATCACATGATATTACTGAAACTAATTATTATGTTATGTAATTCCAATAGCTAAAAGTTATCAACAAAATCAGAAAATTTACATAGTGAATACATTAAGGACCAGCATGTAATTGCAACATACAACTTATATGGAAATGATGATAATTTTGTACATAAATTAAGATGAAAACTTTACAATATAGAAATTCAGTTATATAAAGATGATATGCAAATGAGATATTTGGCATAATTAGACAATAGTAAATTATGTGGATGGTATTCCAAATTAATTTCAGAGCTTACGACTTATTTAAAAGATCTATGAAAATTCATATTATATTATGTACTTCAACAGATGAATATTATCAACTAATAGTGAACTTTTTATACCTAGTTGATTTTCAGTACATTGAAAATCAGTCTGGCAGAAATAAAATTTTTGCAATGTATTATTTCTAAAATTCTATATCAAGATAAATTTTTCATTCTTGGAAACTTGGATAGGAGAGCATTTTATAGCATAAATCTGTGTAAGAAATGTTCAGAGTAAATAAAAAAGGAATTGGATATCTGTAAAATATGTTCAAAATTGCCAAATTGTCGCATCTATGTCCTTGTCTGTAAGTGTTCAAAAACACTGATTTCTCTACCCTTAAAAAAAACTCATCTTTAAATGGCTAAAGAAAAATGTTTCCATTTTTAAGAAGATAATTGTCACTGACATTGTCAATCTGTGTTTTTAAAACTAACCAGATATTAAATAAAATAGCTTTTGTAATTCAGATGAAATTTTTATAGGAAGTCTACATACTAATATTAAAAACAAAACAAAAGGAAATAATAGTTTACCTAACGGTGCATTGTCAAGTACCCTTAAATCATAGGATCCTTGATATCCAACTCGATAATTAGTATGGGATCCTGAATCCCATTGCACAACAACAGTTTTATATGGGGATGTTGTACTGCCAGGCTTTCCAATTTCAACAACGGTGCCAACATGACCCTCTCCATCATCCTGATTACCCCATTTCCAGTTAGGGCCCCTCACTACTCGCAAACCAACCTCCATAGGAGGATTCAGATACTAAGTAATTGAAGGATGATGAAAATGGTCAGCCCGTCATGAGAAATCTACAAAAGAACCGTAAAATGAATATAAAATAATGGATTGCATAGAAAAGTTATAGTTTATCATTCAAAATAATAATTTGCAAGTCATTTGATGAAATAGTATTATATTCATTTTAAAACTTAGTAGCATTAAAAAATATTTAACATATTATTTATTTTTTTATTAAAATAGATAGTTTTAATTGTAAAAGTATCTTTAATTAACATTAGTTTCAAATAATAAGATTAAGTTTCAAATAACTTTAAAAAATATCCAAAATACTATTTTATATGTTTTCTGAATTTTAGTAAAAGATAAAGCAAAAAAAAAAAAAAAAAAAAAAAAAAAAAAAAAAAAATTGTAATAACAATTTTGGAATAATTAGTTATTATTTGACAATATATATAAAGCTTAATAATTAATCATGTTTGAAAAAGAAATAATTCGAAAGCATACTGCTGCAATTACATGAATGACATCAAATATAGCTTTTTAAAAATATATTTCAGTCATAAATAGGTAGGTTTAGATATGAAAATCATTTCATTTAAAAAATATATTTTTATTCAATTGAGTCAAGTAATTAAAAAACAATAGTATACTAGTTACGAAACAAACTAGTTATAGCAAAACTTTAAATTTATTAATTCATGCACGAATTATATATGAGCAGGTGGCTAAACAAAACCATTGGAATTTATCAAACTTATTAAACATCTGTCAAAACACAACTGACATTTCTTTTTTTTCTGCATAAATTTTAATATTATAATGAAAAAAAAATGATAAATTAATTTACACATAAAAAATTATAATAAAAAAGCTGTATTTGCTATACAGAAAATGAAATTAAAAAATAAAATAAAAATAGAGAATGCATTCAAGAAGATGAGAGTTACGAGTTAGATAAAACTATAATTGAATAACGTGCAAAAAAAAAAAAAAAAAAAAGTGTTACAAAGTTCGTGGGAAATAAAAGAGTTCCTCGTATAGAAACATCATTCTCCCGTGTTTAGACTTCGATTTTACAATGCACGGGAAGAAAACGAAATAAAAAAAAACATGTGCCAATGTGAATGCACTCTTTGGCAGTACAGTCAGTAACCGGCCTTCCTGATTCGAAATGTCAGTTTCCTATTCTGGTGTTAATGGCACAGCTTGTTATACAGAATGTGAACTGTACGATCCAAGGTCAAACGTGCACGCGACAAAAACGCCATGAGACAAATATAGTACTTATGTGGAATACTTAATGACCTTAAGACAGATAATAACATGACGATCAAAGAGGGAAAAAATATATCTTTTTTTTTTTTTTTTTTTTTTTTTTTTTTTTTTCCATGGACGCGATAACGTGACTGTGCTGGACTGGGAAAGTTTGGGTTGATTTATTTGAATCACATATAACAGGTGAGTGATCTCAAAGGAAAATGAAAGAAGTGTTTTTACATTTTTACCTCAAATTCCATAGCTATTCTCTATTCATCCATTTCGATAACACGCATAATGTAGCATGCAATACGTAATTTGAAAATGGCGAATTTTACGATTGTCTTTGGTCGGGGGAAAAAAATCACGAATTTTAAACTGAAGAAAATTTTGTTCAGTATTAGGGTGATATCAATTAGAGCAACAAGGCATCTTTCCTCTCTTTAATACACATTAAAAAATCACAAGCGATTTATCAGATTTTAAATATGATAAGGCATTGATTGGGGTTAAATTCTACATTCAGAAGTAATTATTTGTGCAGTAGTATCTATCCAAGTATTTAAAGGAATTAAGTTTATCTGCAAATCACACATCAGTTTTCTTTGTTTTAAAATAATCATTTTAATGCATTATTTCGAAAATAATTTTTGATATATTAATTTTTATTCAGTTAATTTATTTTTCGAAATTACGAATTCTAAAATAAATTTCGTATTCCATTTTTCAAATAAAATTTTAGGCTCTCGATTCAACAGCATTGGTCGAAATTTTATTTAACCTTCAATCATAATAATACAAAAATATATTTGACTTTTAACACATAATTCAGAAAATTTGAAATTTAACATCTTAGTGCAGGGATGCATAGACTTGGGACCAGCCTTATCATAGTTCATTTTACGAAAAAAAAATTTTGATAATTTTTTCATTGACTTTTAGATTTTGAGAAAGATTAAAATAGAGAACATGCTCCAGCTTAAGTTTAATACAAAGTATACATTTAAATATCGGAAAAAAAAAGCATGTTTTATTATTTATTGCAGACTAGAAATTTAGAATTTGAGTCAATAACGTGTTAGTCAGATTACACGGATCCTTATCAACATTTTTTTTTTTTTATTGACAAAGACATGCCCCATTTTAAAATTATGTTTAATAAAAGTAGGTGTAGTTATATCTAGACCAGGGGTGGCAAACCCAAATGATCTTGCGAGCCGCTTTGGAAATGCATCTTAACTCCGCGGGCCGCACATAAAATTATATAACCCCATATTAGATTTAGACCCACTATAGACATTTTTTTGGTGTGAAAAATTGAAAGATAATGAGTTATTATTTTTGTGTTTACTATTATTCTTACATGTGAATATATATAATACAGTAATAATGATACTAAACGCACATTGTAAAGAAATATATAACACTAAAAATGAAATATAAAAAAACATAAATATAGACGAAATAAAAAAACGAAACCATTAAAAAATATTTATTTTACTAGTGCGATATTTGCTTCTTCACTCCTTCACTTAGCTTTTGCAAATCGATCTCAATTTGAGTATTTGCACATCGTAATTGGTGTTGCAGTTAGCGTCCGATTATGTCTTGTGTTTGTTCAATTTCATTTTAGAAAAAAAAAAAAAAAAAAAGGTTCGCAAGTGTAAGCTGAACCAAAAGCGCTAACTCAGAGTCTGATTTGCTCTGCTATCAACCATTAACTGTAAGTATCCCGGGATGGTCACTGCCTCACTAAGGTCACTTAAGTTGAAACATAGAACCTGTTATATTAGATGTTTCAAGAAGCGCGCGCATCATGAGTTCGCAGAATATAATTTAATTATTCTGCGAACTGTAAACTCAGAAATAAAGCATGCAATATCTGTCATATATTCGCAAGAATATTATTTTAAAATCAAAGTTAATTTTTCGCATAATTTCGGCAGTTAATTTTTGAATATATGGACGCACACGTAATGTGTTTTTTAATACATTGGTTTTCACTACTTTGGCCATTACAAAATAAATATATCTTGTAAAAGTGTGATAAATCTCAGGGGCCGGAAAAATATTAAGGAGGGCCGCGAGTTGGCCACCCTGATCTAGACAATACCTTAAAATGCGCAAGCCTTTTTTTTATTAAGAAATCAAGGGCAATTAATTCAGCATGAAACAATTAGTATAATATATATATATATTGTAGAGATCTAATTAAAAGTTTTGAAGGTATGGAAGATCAAAAATTAACTTTTCCAATAGAAAAGTTAAAATTTTCATATAATGAACAATAACTCACATTCTAATTAATATTTTGTTTAAATTTTTGCACCAATCGAAAGAATTTTTTTTTTTTTTTTTTTTTTTTTTTTTTTTTTTTACAAATATAAACATATATTTAGTAAAAATACAGTGCATATTTTTAGAGATATTGAATTTTAAATACCATTATGAAAAACACATAGAATTATAACATACTAAAATTTTTATGTGGTTGGTTTTCAAGTATCGTCAATACCAAGATATTAATTTTTTTTTTGAAGTTATTATGAAACTTTACAAGATATTCAAGAAAATGTTAATCAGGGACTAGTTTCCAAATTTATATATATATATATATATATATATATATAGGTATAATAGATCTATAATATATATTATAGATCCTCTTTTACGCAAACGAAATTACGCTGATGACGCTAGCGGTGGTCGGAAAGTTAAAACTATTTTTAAAATTAAATTCTTTTGCCTTAAGTTTTTATTTAAACAACTATTTTTCTGTATTTTTAAAATAACTTACAAATAATTGTATTCATAAAATTATTTAACATGTTTTTTTCTCCTAACTTAGACCTAAATCATTTTGTGTTCTAAAAAAATTGTTTTAGCTGAAATTATAAAAAATAAATAAAAAGTAAAATAAATATTTTGGAAAGCTATTAATAATTATTTTTAATTTATATTAATATGCATATAATTGCCTTTACATGAATAATTAAATTAACTGGATGTTCTTAACTTTAATAAATATGCATATTTATTTCAGTATATTATATTATTGATCGCTACAATAAATAAGATGTTTTATTTGTTAAAAAATAAAAGATTACTTCCCAGTTATAAATCAAATTTCAAAAAAATGTATAACACTTATATTATTGTAACACAATCGCTCACATCTATATAGTTGGGGCAAGCAATGTGAACACTACACACTTGCCTTCTACAAACTGGCAAGTGGAGGATATGGCGTTCAGGAGAAATGTTCAGTAGGCCTCGAGACTCTCACTTTCCAGAGAAAGTACAACACAACCAAGAGCTCCAGCTGAAAATCGTTTAGTTTACAGTCTCTTACTACGAGAGGATATATATTTAACGCAACCTGCGTATAAGTTGGCCTACAGACTCTCATCCGGAGCAGTATCTTTCGCGCACCCAGCGCGTACCTGAGTATCGAATTTTCGACTTAGAAGTGGAATCCTTTCACGAATCTATACTTATCTGTCTTTAAATGTGTTAGATATTGTGTCTAATTGTATGTGTGTGGTGTTTGTACGTGTGTAAATAAAAACGAAGTTCTCCAACCTGTGCCTCAAATATCTCAACCCAACCATACCCAGTTATAAACTGGTTGCCCAACCTGCACATTACACTTTAAGATTTTATTACACAGTACATCCACATATTTAACAAATTAAGGAAAAGCCACACGTGTGCTTGAAACATATACATATGTGCTTAAATGTTTACGTTTCGTATGCTAAGTTATAAAATACCCAACTCGTCCTTTGCGACGCAACTAACGCCAGAGGGCTTAGGGTCTATTTACTGAGGTGTGAGCTGCCACTAAAATTTTTAAAAGCAAGGAAACTAATGGCGAATATGACAGCCTATGTAAACGTACTGAATCAACAGGCTAACTTCGTTATGATATTTTCAGTATATCTTTTTTAAATACGAGCCACCAATCCTTAAAAATCCTTGCGAAAGACATTTCCTCTCTTACCGCACATTGGTAGGCTACAATTAGGCCACAAATATAAACTGGATAATACAAAATTATATGAATTTTCCATAAAGATTATGAAATTCATACTATGCAATTTGAAGAATATTAAATTGTCAACACTTTGTAATATAATAAAAAATAACATTAAATGAAGAGAAAAATATCTAAAGTTCAATGATATTCAATATACAAAATGCACTTTTTAATGATAAAAAAAAAAAGCTTAGATACTAATGGTATCCAATACATGCTAATATATGTGTGTTATTATTTAATGGGAGGAGAGCTTTTGAAAGAAACAATTATCAGAAGTTTCAAAAACTGTTTGAACTGGAAATTTTAAAATTATCATCAAACAAGCTTTTGGTATTATCGAAGCCATACAGAAAAGTGCATATACAAACCGGGAAAAAATGCGTTTTCAGTATAATCAAGAGTATATTTATAAAATAAAAAAGAGTCTAGCATAATTATAATATTTTGAGGATTTGCAAAATTAATAATAATACTTGAAGGAATATTAAAAAAAAGCCCCACTTTCTCGAAAAATGTCAGAGATCAAAATTAATCTTATTATCATTTATCTAATTTCTTACAACATGATAGAGAATTTAAGCTGTTGTCTTTTAGAGTAATAACATAAGTAATGATAATTTGACCACTTAGTGTACCAGAATTTTTGACATATCATGGATTTGAAAAGAGGATAAAAGATACCATCATAACAACAAATTTTCTTGTTTTCATTCACCTTATTCTTTCCAAATTCCATATTTTTGAAAATAATTCATACCAGGTCATCTAAAAGAGATATGGAAAAACAAAAGGTAAGAGCCACAAGACGTTTATCCTTTTCGTGATGGGTCGTTCAAAAGAAAGCAAATAAAACAAATCCCTCAAATTAAAAACACAACAAAAGATGGGTCAACAGATGAATGAGGCGACCACAGAATTAGCCACCTCTCCAAGACCAGACGTTTAGAAGAAGTTTAATTACGGACATTTGCATAGAGGTTTCAGTGCTGGGTCAGACTTAGTAACAACAACATTCGAGTTGAGAGATGAATTCCAAAACCTCTCGGGAAGAAAAGACCTAGAAAATAATACCCTCTGGAGGACGCTAATGCTTCGTTCTTCAATCAGCAAACAAGCAGAAAAGCTGGCTTGGGGCCATATTATAGAGATTCGCTGCTTTTTCCGCCTCTGGTTTCATGTCACTTTTAATTGGCAGGTGATTTCGACGGTGATGCGAAATGTTCATTTCTTAAGAATGCAAAGACTGTAAGAGCTTATCGATATAAAAAAGCATGTGATTCATTTATTGTAATATTTGCATTTGCTTTACATTCTTAACTTTACGAAATCTTATGACTCCAGAATGATAATTTAATTAATTTATTAATAAATTTAATATGGATTAAAAACATCAATCATCGTTAGTCAGTCAGTATCATAGTCAGTATTCCGACACAATGCAGTCAGACATAAAACTAATATTACAAGAGAGTCAAACTTCAGCATAACCGTTTAGTTTAAAAGCAAATAAATAATGAACATTAAAATACAATAGCTGTTCTGTAGTTTAAAATTTTGATTTAACCTTACCCATTACACAAAATGAATGAATACAGCAAAATCCAAAATGCATAACAGGTTCATTTAATGCGTTTTAAAAATATAATGCACACTAATCTCATTGCACATTTCCAAGTCACCTTAAAAATCTTTAGTCCACCCCACAATGCTATAGTTAATAGATATTTATTATTTTTTTTAAAAAAAAAAAGGGGGGTGAAAATAGTAGTAAAAAATTACAATTGGGAGAAATTAAGGTTTTTTTTTTGTAAACAAGGAAGATCAACATTATATATATATATCCTGACTCTGACTCCCAATTTATTTCAAAATGATAGACCCCGATTCCCCACCTCTGCATAAAACCTGTAATGATTTATACAAGAATCTAAAAATGTTAAAAATATTCTTATAAGTACATTTTAATTATTGTACATTCTGATAAGTTTATTCATTATATACATATAATAAAAAAATTAATTATATATTCTCATAATAATATTTACTAACGTTTTTAATGAATAAACTTATGAGAATGTAACATAAAGTTTCAAAAACTAAAAATTTCCTGGAATGAAAATTGGGAAAATCCTAGTGATGCGCATTCTAAACTATTAAATGAGGGATGTGCATAATCAAACTCAGCATGGATGTTTTCATGTATTATAAAGAGTTAATCATTCCATAGTTAGTTAAATAAACAAAATTCAACTTTTATTTATCTGAACTAAAATGATAGCATATTCTACGCAAGCCTTAAGTGAAATGTAGAGTATACATATTAAAGAAAATATAATTAAGAGGAAGAAAAATATAGCATTATTTCAAAAATAAAAATATAGCATCAATAAATCTCAGAAATATAGCGCATAATTTGTTAACAACGCAGCAATTCTGTAAGATGTCGATTCAATTGTGTAAGATATTTCGACTTCCTCGAAAATGTGAAAAATAAATAAATAAACAATGCACCATTTTTTTAAATAATATTTCTCACATTCAACTAATTATTGCAAGTAAATTGGAATATCAAAATAATAATTACAGAAAACATTTTATTAGACAATATATGATGAACATGATAGAACAAAGTTATTTTTCACAGAAACATTAACTATACTATACGAAAAAAAAAACCCAGTAAAATAAAAACTATTTCAACTATTCTAACCTGTACGCGTAGTAAACATAAAATGCGCTAAAAACTTATAGTTATACATAAAAATATTCATCTGGATTCAAGTGAAACGATTTTTTGGGTGAATGAAGCTCGGTATTTAATTGTATTCATGCTTTTTCATGCATATTATGCAAAAACGCTGCTATGAATAACAAATTCTTATCAATTCGTAAACAAAACTGACTGAATACATTAAAACTGAATATCTCAAACAAAATAATGGATAGCAAGTTATAAGGATTCTAGTATCTCATTGTGATAATTAAAATATATTCGAAGCCTGCCAAATCCCGCATTTGTAGCATAAATAGAATTTAAGAAACAACGTAAAAAAAGAATATATTGCAAAAGAATGACATTTTAACAAACTGAATAAAAATTATGAGAATCAGCACCCTATTTGGACATTGTTTTCTTTGGACTTCATTGTCTACCTTTTGCTTTGAATTCAACTTCTCGTATTTTTTGTTTTATTTAGAAGAATTACAGGTGATAAAAACAGGTTCAACGCCCGCATCTCTGTGAGTTTTAATCTATGTTTATGAAACAACATTCAAATAAATAATACAAGTGATTGTTTTCTTCAAAACTTTTAGATGGACGCATATTTTTTTTTTCTTCTTTTTTTCCCCCACAAGCAATTTAAATTGCTCGACTCGTGGCACAGAGGCAACGCGCACAGCTAGCCTGCAGGGAGGGCCAAGGTTCGAATCCACTGGCATTGTCGAACTCGTTTCTTTCAGAAACCAGGAGATTCGGTGTCATTGCATAATGTGTAGAAGTGTCTCGCATCGATAGTCAGACAGTCTGTTTGGAATTTTCCGAATTTGAGGAGTAGTTTTTCTTTAAAAAAGTCCTGCCGGAAGGCAATATTCTATCCTTATCACCCATCGGTGTACTGTTCATGAGATACATAAGTGGTACATGAGGTCCACCGAAGAAGAAGCAATACAAATTATTGAAGTATTAATGAACACAGCAAATAATCTCAACAATCCGAAAATGTACGCAACACTTCATAGGATGTTCCAAATATAATTTAGCACAAAAAGGCTTTAAATGTACTGTACTTCTACTATCACCTGCCCTCCGTAATCACTTTTTTCCTATATATTTCCATTCTCATCTGATAATATATGAATATTGTAATCACTGACTTGGGTGCCCTGCTTTTCGGAATGTGATGCTGTTCTTAATACTCTCTCATTTTCTTTAATCATTTCACAACATCTGAGGTATTTAAAAAAAATTTCCAAATGTTTTCAGCTTATTATTTCAGTTTCTAATGCATCGCACACTATATGTGTTTTTTTTTTTTAAATCATTCTCTAATAATTGGATAATATATTAGGGAGTCATAATTTTTATTTTGCTAGACTATGAACAATCTCCAATAACTCTATCCACAATTACTATATATTCATTTAATTGATAACATGGAAAGATAGATATGAAATATTATTCATATAAAGAACAATATTTCAAGACACAGAAGAAACTTTTCGTTTAAATATAGAACCTTTTTTAGTGAATATTTTACAACCGCTACCCTCCTGTTTCAATAATTAAAACTATAATTTAAAGGATATTGTTAATTTTTACAGTATATTAGCAACCATAAACTATTACATATTAATTAAAAATATAAATTAATAATTAAAAATTAATATATTATAAATTAAAGCATTTTTTCTTCTAGTATATAAATCAAAATTAAATAGTTCCATCAAAATTGTCAAATTTTTTTTTTCCTCATGAAATATGTAAATATATTCCAACCGGAAAGCAAAATGAAAAAAAAAAAATCAATATATTCAGAAAATTTCATTTTGATATTACCTTCATTATTGAATATTCTGATATTATCTTCGTTATTAAACAATCGGCTGTCTGTGAAAATGGTATTAATCATTTCACATAAAAAACTTAAAATAGAATCAGAAAAAAATATGTCAAATAACAAACGACTTGGAAAAGATACGAAACATCTCAAATGCAAATCTAGAACAACTTTTGGAGCGTGAAGTTGGGATTATTCGTTTAGAATCCTTCTTAAAATAAATAAATATTCGGAATTTCTGAATTACAAAACGAAATCTTTTGAAGAAAAGAAAATTGAATGAAAGTAGACTTCAACAAAGGAGATTATTAAAAAGAAGAAAAAAAAATCATTTTTTTACACCTGGAGTCAACGAAGTCTCGCCTTGTCGAATGTGATGACGGAAACTCGTTAGTATGTTATTCGGCGCGGAACCACCACTTGTTTTTATAAATAAATACACGTTCTTTTTGTTGTCACAATGCAAAAAAAAAGAAAAAGAGAATATATGTATATATATATATATTTAATTCCAAGAACAAAATACCAGTATGTTTAGTATGATTTTTGGATCAGAAAGAAAAAAAAAAAAAAAAAAAAAAAGGGGAGCATTCGTAACATGGAATCCCAGAGTAAATACATATATTCGTCATTTAGGCGTAACTAAACGCTAAAAAAAATGAAGCAGTCAACCTCTTCGGTCTCAGAACGCTGATACGCATATTAGGCTAAGTGATGATTTACGTAAAGGTGTTGTTTCAGTTCGCATAACAAAGGAAATTCTCATTGACATGGGCGATTTGTTGGGCAGAAAATTGGCCCAATGACAGAATGCATATTGTTACGAAAACAAACACACGATTGTGTTTGAATAGCAGAGAATTTATGATGTCAAAGTACCACAAAAAAATAAATAAAGGTTCCGATTGAATTGAATTTTTGTCCCTGTACACAGAAGCACCGCATTGAAAAGGTGGAAAGTTCAGTGTTTAACAACTGTTATCTCAAAGATGCAGAAAGTACCCTGATTTTTATGATAATGTTAATAAGAAAGACATCCAAATTATATAAGATAACTTTTCAAATAAATGATTACAGTTATGTATTGTTATCTTGAATAGCATAAAAAAGTTGAAAAAACAAAACGCGCGCACCAGCAATAGGGATGTCAACTTAAGTGAGATTTTTCAGTAATATCTAGATAATCTGGAGTCTTTGATGTAAGTAGCAGGAGGGGGGGAAGAAGGCGGAAATGGAAAACATACACCATTACCTTTTTAAACTTAAAAGACCACAAATAATAACATAAAATAGAAATCAACAGAAATTTACATTCGTAACTGTAATTGCAATATTTAACATTATCAAGCAATGTATCACTATCTATAAAAATATTTAACATTCGGGACTTCCTCATTAAAATAGAGTTAATTTAGCTTACATTTAAGATACAGTTCTACGTGTGCAAAAGTTATTTATTACAAATTATATTCGATGTTGGAAAAAAAACTAATTTTTTTAAATACCAATGGTGCACACCCATTAAATAGACATAAGTCTTATAAGTAAAAATCCATGAAGTTTATACATACCAATATCACCAAATTTTTACAAATAAATTTTAAACTTCAACAAACTTAAACTAAACATATCTCAAACATTAAACTTTATCCTCCTTAAGTATCTATGCATAAAAATTAGTTTTTTTCGTAGTTCAAAATGTTTATTATTTTTTCGTAATAACTATGCAGAATCTGAAAAGTTGACATCTCTGTTACTATAATGCGACTTTTATAGGATGAATTTCTGTTAACGAATAACGTTTCTAAAAATATTTATGTTATGCGGTTAACAAAATCTTGTAAAATGAGTTGGATAAAAAAATGTCTAATTTAGAAGTCTGATTCAGCATGTAAATAATATCTTGCAAAAATAATTGGGTAATGATCATTTTATAGGCCGTATTTGTGCGAGAATAGCTGTAATCAGACAAATATAAGGTTCATTAATATTTTCAAGAAAAGCACTATGTGGCAGTCTTAGTAGACAAAAGTAAAACGATTTAAACAAGCCTGGATGATTCATGAATGATTTGCAAGATATTGTTATTTACGTAGTTTATATTTGATTTACATTTTTATAAATTTATTATGCATCACAATTTACGACCATAATATCAGATCATTCATTAGAAAAATAAATAGTAGTGTAATTCCTAGTTTTGTTTTTACTTAAATACTAAAAAAACACATTAAACAAAAGAGATCAAGTTATTTGTTAAGATACTAATTAGTCCCAAAGTAGTAAACCAAACGCAAAAACGAAGTTTAATAGCAATTTCTTGGTTTTTGTTTATATGTTTGCAATTTTTTTTGGCTAGGCACAAGGAAAATACTTTAAAGGACAAAAAAAAAAAATTAGAATGCTATGTAATGTTTTTAAATTACATTATTGTGCATTTTAAATTACATTATTGTGCATATATATATATATATATATATATATATATATATATAATGAAATATACGCACATTGGAAATCGTTCAATTTGTATGTGCATGTGCATCAAACGACCAAGTTACATTGAATATATGCAGTTCGCAGATTATATAGTATGCATATGCAAGGTTTAATGAAATAATGCTTTCAAAACAAGAATAATGGAATTTATAAAATTTAAAGTGGTTAAAAAATAAGCGGCACTAAGCTAACACCGCACGGCACAAATAAAAAAAAATATTGCTAAAATTTTCAAAAAGTTTGCTGCAATTTATTCCATAACTTGATTGAACGCTTTCAGAGATACTCAAGTAATAAATCGCTTTAGACGAATCATCAACACAACCGATGATATAGGCATTCCATATGTTTACATAACACTAAAATATCAATGTGTATCATAATCACATTAAATAAATTGTTACATTTTTATCTGTACGATGTTTCTCATAATTTTATTTTTAAAGACATGAGATTATTTATTTTTATAAGTCATTAAGAAGAAGAAAAAAGAATATATATTTAAATTTATAAGATTACACCATGTCATGTTTTTAAAAATTACACGATTTAATGCAAGTTGAAAAGATTAAATAATAAAAATAGATTACTAGTAAATGATAATTTTAATTTATAAAATCAACTCATTTATAAAAAAAATAAGCAAAATTAATACGACCCTTTTTTAAATATGCTACGAGGGAAACTCTAACCTTTAACAGAAATTGTACGAACACCTACGTTTTTATGAGATCCAATGCGAATGAATTTTTCTTTTTATACATACCAAAATGGGAGTGTCCCCCTCCCCCTTGAGAAGAACAGAATGTAAGAAAATGATAGGGCTTCTTTTGAGAACATTCTATTGACGAAGCTCTTCTGCTTCGTATTGCCATGACTTGAATTTTAAGCCATATGTTAACAATTGCCTTTCGCTCATGATGGCAAACAGACCAGTTTTCTAAAGATATTACAAAGACAAAGACACTACTAAATATACAACTACCATATACTACCACTAATACACTACTACCATATGCAAAGACACTACTAAAATTTAAAAAAAGTTATAGAAAATTAAAATCTTCATATTATATAAATTTTTCCTTTAATTTTCCCAGTATGATGCATAAAACATTTTAAGTGAATAAATCACATACGCAGATACTAACGAATGAGATATAGAATATCGAAGAGAATAATTAATAATATTAATGAAATCGCAATTTGAAAATTACGCAATAACAACACCAGTAGAAATTATAGGAATATACAAACAATATTTTAAAATTGTGAATGGCTATACTAAGGCCTATTTTTTACATAAAAGAATACAAATTCAATTATTATATATCACAATATTATGACACATACTGCAACAGAATTTTGTAAACAAAACGATATTCAATTGTACATTTTTTTTTTTTTTTTTTTTTTTTCATCTTATATGTATATTACAGCTGTCTTTGAGATGAAATATATTCTAAAAACAGTCATATTTCTTTAACTCGATTAAAAACATATGCTGTTTAAATAGACTTCAGCTCTTTACATAAGTTACTGCTGAAAAGTATTCTTGAAATACAGGTTTTGTTTTACATAAATACATAACAGCGATGCATAATAAACAATAACTAAATGAAAAAAAAAAAAAAAAAAAGTGTAATAAGATTCTCCGGAAAAGTCATTAGCATCAAAACCATTAAATGAAGTTAAAATTCAAATACATATTTCAATTTATTATCCGTATTGGAAAGGAAGTGCTAAAAGGTTAAACAGCAAGGTTTTTTAACCATAGCATTGCATTTCTTTTCTTTTGAGGAAATTAACAAGAAATATATTTATCATGAAATAATCACTGTAACGATGGTGATGTTTTTTTTTTTTAAATAAAAATTAAGCAATAATAAATAAATTGTTTTCATTTACGTTTCTATTTATACAAAGACTTATGTTTTAATTAACCGTTTAAACAGATATGACTAGAATGGAAAAAAAAATCCCAGCCCTTTCATAATATAACACATCCCTCAATAAGTCTTCGGTCTAGCTAAGAAAAACCAAATTTTTTTTTTAGAAATTCGACTTCATACGTTAACATACTCTCTCCTTCAAGAGTGATACATTCATTCAACTTTCCTCTCTAACTTTTCGACGTCTTTTTTTGCAGAACGACAATCCGGCAATTCCGGCAATCACTTCTTCATTTGAGCCAAATGTCTTTCCCTGAAGTATCTTTTTGATGTCTGCGAAAAGCCAATAGTCTCTGGGGTTAGATCTGGAGAACACGGTGGAGAGAAGCAATTCGAAGTGTAATTCATTCAATTTAACCATTTTAATTTCATCGACTTGTGACACGGGACATTGTTTTTCCTTTTTTTTTTCTTAACTTCCTACACTGAATGGATCCAATAATGACATGTAATATTCGCTATTGATAGTTTTATCTCTTTCAAGATAGTCGATGAACAAAATTCCATGCATGTTCCAAAATACGGAAGCCATAACTTTGACTGTTGATTTTTGATTTTTGGTTGCTTTGAGACGACTTTCACCAGCTGCTATCCCGCTCAGCTGACGATCATTTTGATTCAGGTGTGTAATAGTGGATCTATGTTTCATCCATTGTCCCATACCGACGCAAGAAATCTTTTTATCTCGCTTGAACAGCTCCAAACAGCGCTCTGAATCGTCGAAGCGTTGTTGTTTTCGGTCCGGCGTGAGTAAACGCGGCACCCACTTTGAAAGCAACTAAGCATGCTCAAATTTTCGTTTAAAATTGTAAATACACTACCTTCAGATATCTTTAAGATGTCAGCTATCTCACGCAACTTCACTTTAAGGTCTTTCAAAACTATTTTTGTAGATTTTTTTATGTTTTCAGGAACAACTGCCGATTTTGGGGGAACAAGATCAGCATCATCTGTTTGTACTACAGTCTTTAAATTCAGCATACCAGTCAATAACAATTTATTTCTCTGGTGTAGATTCTCCATAACGCTTATCAAGCTCCTGTTTGGCTTTATTTTTCCCCATAAAAAAAACAATGTTTAATCAACACACGAAATTCTGGGATCACTAAAACCACTGTAACCTGCAAAATGATTATCAGAATGTCAAGAAATTTTAGCATGTATCGTTTGAAGGATGCTACTATCTAGAAATCACGAGTCTGGCAACAGTGTTGCCATATATGTGCCAGACCTGTGACTTATTGAATGCGGTGTTATATAAAGCATACTATAATATGAGCGTTTGTTGGTTAATCTTGAAAATAAATCCCAACTCTTTTACAATGTATAATAATACATGGTTCTGAATAATACAATGCTTCACATTAAAGAAATATTTAAATAATAATGAAACAATACGTATATTCAATACATTTGTAGAAGCGTCTTACTGAAATGCACGAAAAATTTTAAGATTATTTAAAAAAAAAGTTTAATTTTAAGAATCTCATAAGAAAACTATTCTTCTTACATAATTTTAAGAATCTTATAAGAACATAGAATGTTTATTTTTTTTCCTAATATATTAGAATTTTTAATTATTTTTTCGTTTTGAATTTAAAATATTACAAACAGCACAAGCAAATCCAAATAATTATTATAGTACATGCTCTCAAATATAAATAGGGTATTTAAAACAGAAACCCAAAAAAACGAGTAACCTAATACTCTGGTGATACGTCAAAGAAAATTTCTCATGAGAATTGTATTTGGTTTCTATTCTGCTTGGTTAGTCAGGCGACACGGCACAGAATAACAAACAGTAAACAGTGGACAAACTTCTGTTACGGAATCTGTTAATACTCAACATAGAATCGGAGATCTTAAACAGTATTATTATTTAGGTTGAACATCAAATTCCTGAATAAGATTGATAACAAATCAGCAGAAATAAAGTTTGCACAGTGACAAAACATTTAATGCTTTAAAGTAAGCAGCTAAGATTTTTTAAGCAACAAATCAAAGTGTAAAAAAATACTGAAAAATAAAAATAATAAAACTAGACCAGAAATGCACAGATCACCGTTAACATTAGTTTTACTAAAAAAGGATATAGATATATATAGGGATTGCAATACCGGGATACCGAATACCGGTATTTTGAGCCATTTGTACAATTTTGTAATACCGGTATTCAAGTTTAAATACCGGTTTTCGGTATTTACTAGAAATTTGAATTCTTATCTGTGAATTCTTATTTGTGATTCTTATTCTTATCTGTAAATTCTTATTCAGAATTCAGAACCTTTCCACATTTAGAAGAATTCGGTACAGTTATCGAAGATTATAATGACACTAATGTTGATAGTGAAAATGTCTCTTGAACAAAAATTAGAATTAGCGATAACTAAAAAATTTCAACAAACCAAAATACAATACAGAAATCAGCTATATCCAAAACAATCCGATGAGAAATAAATTTATTTGAAGATGGGGCATTTAGAGGTAAATACTTGGAAAAAGTATATCACGCATTGCGAACAGTACCACCAACTCGCGTAGATGCTGAAAGAGCGTTTTCGACAGCTGGTAATTTTTGCACAAAATTAAGTTAAAGGCTTAATGATAGTACAACTGATGCATTATGTTTTTAAGATCACATTTCAAAAATTTGTAATAGTGCCACAGACTGAATAGTGATTTTTTTCTCACGATTTAAATAAATAAGATGTTCCTTTACTTTTGGGATTCTTTATATACTGATATAACTTATAAGTTACAAATTTTTTTGTGATATTCACATTCTCTAATAAAATTGGCAAATAAAACAAAAAACAGCCATGTTTTCTTAGTTTTTCTAAAATTTCTACTACCGGTATTAAAACCGGTATCAAGATCTAAAAAAATTACCGAATACCGGTATTGAACTTTTGGTCCGATATTGCAATCCCTAGATATATATGCATAATAATTGGCAATTTTTTAAAAATATTTCAGATTTTTTGTGAAAGATTAAAAAACAGGGAACATAATCCAGCTTTAGCTTAATAAGAAAAAAAAAAAAGCAAACATATAAATATTAAAAAAAAATATATTTAATTTAATACCATTTTATTGCAGATTAGATGATCAGATCCTTTGCCAAAAAACATGGTAGTCTGTATGCAGGATCATTATCTATGTATTTGTTTATTTATTCTAATCTCTGCGATATTTATCATCTACTGCATTTTAAGATTGCGCTAAACAAAATAGACGCGATTGTTATGAAATAACGTATTAAAACATTGTTTGGATTCACACACGATTGTGAATAAACATTTTTACACATAAATATAAAAATCTACAGTTAAACGTATTTCATTAATCACTTTTACACTAGGTTACTACAAAAAATCGAAACGCACTTCTAAAACACATTTAATTCATGTAATATCACATAATTATGCTTACATGTTCTACTTTTATTCTATCATTTTTAAAAATCATATATAATGAAATTATAAATTATTCTTTATACACAAGGTTGTATCAAACCGTCCCAAGTCTGTTCATCTCTGATTTAAACATAATTATCAGTTTAATTATTGAAAAAGGAAAGGGGAAAAAAAAAAAAACGTTTAAACACTTTATAAAATTGAATAAATATAAAGCATGGTCATTAAATTAATAATAAAAATTCCATATTATGTGAACAAAGAAAGAGTAGCTATATTTGGGTATGGTTCCAAAAATAAGATGAAATTAATGGAGATATCTTAGAAAGATTATATAATATATGTAGCAATTATTATAATAAATCACATATTTTTATACATACATTAGCACTACATAATAATACTTATATTTGCAACCTGTCTTTTTTTCTTTTAATAAGCAACATAATACGAGGCTTTATTTACTAAGTTACAACTAATTTATTAAAAATTGAATAACAATGAAAAAGTAAAAAAAAATTAATGTCGAAATTATAAAACTAATTTTTTTTTCGTTTGCAAAATAATATTTTCCATGCAATTATCACTTAAAAGAAAATAAAACCTAATTATACAAAGAGAGTAAGAAAAATTTTTTCTCCCTTCTTGACCTTTATTCTCATTTTTCGTAGCTCATTTGGCAAACCAATTAACGAAGAAATTAGTAAGGCGCATATGATAGGATTACTGTTGTCGGGAAAAATTTAAACTTACACCCTATTGGAAAATTAAAATTAATGTTGCAGCGAAATAAAAATTTATGTGTGCATATATACATAATACTTAATGACACCTCAAAATCTTTTTATTTATTTCGTTTTGAGCAAGAATATTTGCTTTTCATGTTCTATTACAAAAGGTCGAAGGCTGGCTATTAAAAGGGAAAATATTCATTCTTTAACAAGGGTAATTTAAAAAAACAAATGCCTTTTCCCAGTTGGTTATCAAATTTTTTTGAAGTAGGAACGCATTTAAAAACCTAAAATAACTGTAGACGCACAATATACAAATTTTTGACAAATAATCATCTGCAACTAAAGTCTCACAGTTTTATACCCAGATGGTCAACTCCACAACTACTTACATACGGCGGAGTCTCAGAGGCTGCAATGGAAATTTGTTTAACATTGAAAATCACTTAGATGCTAGCATTCTAGTAGCTAATCATGGAAGTTACCGCTCCTAGTTTCTCGGAAACCTTCTTTGGCACATTATTGCTGTTTGGCAATGTTTTACGTGAAGAAAGAAAAAACGCAACCAGAAAGGTTAGTTGGTTTGTAATGAAAACTATCTATGAACAGGAAAACTAATATGAAAAAAATAACTCATTTATTTTTATATCTGGGTATATATTTCTCTGGAATACAGACGCATTTTTTGAGAACCATTGCTTTATTCTCAAAAATAAATAAATAAATAGTAGTAAAGGGAAGGAGCAAACAAAATATTTATCTTATTACACAAATAAAAGTAAACATGTTCTCGTGCTGATAAATAGAACAAACACTTAAGCGCATTCACTTCCTTGTATCAATTTAACTGAATGAATATTTAAAAAATTTAGAAAAAACTTCTAAAATAAACAATTGCTAAGATAAATGATTTGGAAAAAACTCGGAAAAAAGATTAAATTAAAAGAAGTTACTAAATTATTTTGGAGGCTGCTTGCTCTCCTTTTTTATTCTTAAAGGTTTATAATGCTTTTTATATTTTCCTTTTATACTGTAATTATTATTTTTAATTAGCGAATAAAAAAATGTTTCTTCAGAAAAACAGACAAAAGATTGCTGATAAGGATAGCAGTTTTTAGAAATATTTGATCTGATTGTGACTTCCTCGATAAGAAATCGAGAATTTCCAACCAATGAGGAAAAAGTGTATTAAGACACGTTTTCTTAAAAAAAAACATTTTAATTTTTAAACTGATTTAGAATAGTTTAGGTTTATCTATTTGGACATATTTAGTTTGAGAAGTGAAAAGGTTTAATACTTTTAAAAAGAAACAATACGATAATATTTTTCACTGTTGTTAAAATAATAATTCAGTTCAGTTCAATTTACAACTGAAATTTCGTGTGAAAGAATATATGATTTTTTTAACTATTATACCACAATCACATCAACTGGCAATAATCCACAAATATAAATGTAAACATATTATTCAACGTGAAAATTAAAAATTAATTGGCGAATAGATATCAAAACGGTTGAAAAAAAATTCACGTTTTTAATTTTCTTGTAGATTTTCTACCGCTATCTCTTTAATTTTGTTGCTTTATAAGCGGCAGGGGGAAAAAAAATGGATGTGCTTTAATTAAAATACAACTTTAAGCTCCAATGATGGTAAATTCCCAAGATAATTCTGTTGTTTGAACCTGTAAATCGTTTAATATTTGGCGCTTATCTACAACAAACGTATATAAAATTTTTTTGAAAAGCATAAGACTGGATATTGATGTAAAATACTCTAAAGCAGTGGCAGTCAACCTGGTCCCTTCCGCGCACTAGTGGGCGTTCCAGCTTTCATGGTGGGCGGTAGGAATTTTGTCGGTTACTGAAGCACTTTCCTTTTTTTTTAAATTTAATTAATTTTTTTTTAATATTGAAGTAGAGGAATTTTCATGTATTGTTTAAAAAAGCTTGTGAGTGATTCCTTTTCCTATTTCATATCTTGTGGAATCAGTTTTTAGTGCTGTTAATGATATTTAACCAAATAAACTGCCTGAGTATTTTCCAAGGAGGAGACCTTTGTTCGTTCCTTACAAAAATTGACCAGATATCCAGTATTTAGATTCGCAGCATCAGCATCAGAGACTTTTTAAATTCATTAGACTTGAAGTCTAATGAATTTAATTAATTAAATGTAAATTCATTGTGACTTCATGCTTGTATAGTATAAATAAAAGGTTTAACTATAATAAGTTGTTTTATATATATATTTATTTTGCCAAACTTGGTGAAAGCAAGACAAAAAATATTTGGTAAGAAATTATTATTTTATGCTTTAACTTACTGTAACTATGCCTTATAATTTTTATGAAATAAAGCTACTTCCCTACTTTATAAATCCCCACAACCGTGGAACTTGTGGGTGGTTAGAAAAATATTATTACTAACAGATACAAAAGTGGGCAGTAGACATGAAAAGGTTCACTACCTCTGCGATAAATTATCTCAGATCTTTATAATGTCTCTTTCTATTAGACGCTAAAATCCTGTATCGGGAGAACGACAATTCATCGAAAACCTGATCTGCCCTCTCAAGTGCTTTCAATTGGGCGATTAACTTAAATTTCCGTTGGAAAATCACCTTTACAATTACTGCATGTATCTAGATAGAATTAGTTAGAAAAATGGCTGCATTAATATACAATTTATCTTTTGAAGTTACGACTACAGAATAACTGCCCAAAGCGACATTCTTCTTTATAAAACAATAAAGTGCAATCTCTAAATCTAATAAGAAATGCATATTTCTAAAACAACACAAAATATTTTTGTGACTCGCACGATAAAACTATTAAATTAACATAGACAACACAAACAAAAATTAAAGAGAAATGGTTCTTTTAATAAAGAATTTTGATTTTTAACTGTGTCCAAACGGCAGTACGAGACAAATTCTCGGGAATCAATTATAAAGCAGTTTGTCGCATTATGGACGAAATCCTCGGAGTGAGTCAATTAACTCGTTTCTCCAATAAGAATCTGTTTTTCCAGTACTTCAAAGGGATTTCTCACGGAAGCCATTTTCGACTAGCTGTCACTAATAGTGAGAGATAACGTAGCTTGTTTCTCGTGGTCAGACGGAGATTCTCAAAGCAAAAAAACGACCCGCTTGTCCCATACTCTCGTCTTGACGCCGCTTTACAAACAACGAATTTGAATTCAGGATGGTGATTATCATTTCTTGGAAAACTGTAATAACTTGAAGTACGACAGTAAATCTACTTCCCCGTGGTGCACTCTGGTAATGTATTAGCGGCTAAGATCTATCGCCATGCAACAACGCTCCAAAAAATGTTGCCAGTTACGATTTTGACACTTGTGGTGGGCCATGACAGTTTGGCGAGCCCTCTGTACCCCTTGGCATTTTTGATAGCCCAAATTGCCCACTCTGTGGAAAAGATGAGATCAAGGACAGACATATGGGGACTTCGAGGTGAAAAGATGTCGAAGAGTTAGAACTTTGCTGATGAGACAATGACTTTTCTCTTATTGTTTTCTTTTACACTGTTTTTGATCTCGTAAAGGTTTGCCATTTTCTCTTACCATTGGAAATAAAAATATAAAAAAAAAACTGTAATAACTCTTGAGGCGTTCATTCGTTATTCTATTCTATTCTATACTAAACTTATGATATCATACGCTGTAAAATATAAATTGTGCAGTTCATGAAACAAATAACTTCCACCCTTCCATGATATTGTAAATGATCATAATTTTTTTCTTTTTTTCGATTCACTAGGATTAAGGATGCGAAGAATCTCCAATTAGCCGCAAGAATCTCATAGAGCATCTATCCTAGGATAAGAGTACACCAGAGAAGATTTCACATTTGAGCGTCATGATTAATTTTATGAAAAATTCAAGTTCTAATACTACTAACAAGTAGAATTTGGCATAAGCGTTTTGACATAAGTATCGACATAGCGTTTTGGCATAAGCATAGACGGATTATTTGAATGATACTGAATCAGAATAGAAAGTGAAATTATAGAATATCTATTTATTAATTAGGGCATTCCAAAGCACTATTAACAAGTCATTTGGTGAAAAAAATGGATGGGGAATAACATTACTAAATCTTAAAAATTTAATCTCATCAAAAAGATCAAAAGCTAAATACTCATACAAAAATTTTAGAAAGATCAATCTTCATACTTGCGTTATAATTTTTTTGGCAACATCTTATTTGAATGATACCAGCATCTAAAATAATAAATGAATATCATTTATAAAAAAGCACTTTAACAAGTCATTTGGTGAAAACAATCATTTAAATAAAATTTAATTTTTTATTGCATCTTCTCATTGCTAAGGAGGCCGTTCCAGAATTGGAAAATGAAAGGCATTTCCTCTGTGCCAATTTCTAAGTCTATCGGAAGAATAACAATTTTTAACTGGAGACATGGTGATGATTTAGAAAAAAATTATACTCATTTGTAGCTAAATCCAACTTGGAAATCGATGCTAACTAAGTTTGAAAATGAGCATTAAACAAAAAAAAAAAAAAAAAAAATTATCTAAATGTTTTGGAAGCTTTCATTTAAGTCTTTAATATCAATCATTAAAATCATGTTAATGTATTTATGAATTGCTGCTTTATAATCAGGTACTAGATAATGAAAAGCAGACTCTTTGATCAATAATAATATTTCACAATTAACAACTAATATATAGCAGAAAAAATGAAGTGACTACAAATAAAGTGTATCTAAATACGTTATTTAAAACAAGCTTAAATGCAATCATTTTGCCATAATTAGGTTGGATATCTATATGTTTTCCTGACATTAGTTCATATTTATGTTCGCATGAGAGGAGGGT
Source organism: Caerostris extrusa (assembly GCA_021605095.1). NCBI lineage: Eukaryota > Metazoa > Arthropoda > Arachnida > Araneae > Araneidae > Caerostris > Caerostris extrusa. The sequence continues at coordinate 166,388 of BPLR01009496.1, read as the reverse complement.
TTGATTCGGTTCGTCGCTCTGCGGTCATTTTGAGCACACTTTAGGCTAAATAGACCGGGACCTAAAGTTTAAAAGTGGATTCGAACCAATCACAAACATCCATGTCACAGCCAGGATTCGAACCTGATGCCTTTGGTACCTAAGGCCAGAGCGCTAGCCAATTGGAACATCAGGAGGAGAGGGAGGTTTGGTTTGTCACACTACTGTCATCTTGTGCAGAGGGCTAAAACAGATCAGGACCTACAGTTAAAGTGGATTCTAATCACTCACAAACATCCATGGCACCGCCGGGGCTCGAACCCGAAACCTGTGGTACCGAGCTCTAACCACTCGGGAATGGAGGGGAGGAGACTGTTTCTCGGGGAGAAACCCTTCTGAAAATTATTATTCATCCTTACTCTTAATAAAACATTGATAGAAAGTTATAAATAAAAAATAGATAAATGATAAAGTTAAATAAACTTTTACCTTTATGAATAAAATAAAATTTAATAATAAATCACATTTTAATACAATTAAAGTAAATAATTTGATTTCATATTCACATAGAACATGAATAAAAATCCATGCATTCAACTTTACACTTCTATGCGTCTATTTTTTTCTTAATAGGAAATAAAAAAAGTGAAACGTAACTAACAATTTCATATATTTCTCTCCGCTGATGTTGATGTGCTATCTTTTTTTAAACCACTCGGAAAATAAAAATAAATACATTATAGTTAATCTCACAAAGGCAGACGAAACTGAATACTACCCATACTCACATGCAGTATCCATTCACAAAAGCTATTTGGCAAGCCGCCCAAGTCTGTTCGGATTAAAAGGACTATTTCGCGGATAGTGCCTTCTACTGCTCCGGCCAATAAAGGGAAAACTAAAGGCACTCGCACGAAATCTCGGGATTCCCTGCCGCTCAGGAAAAAAGAACCTCTTCTGACACGTTGCGCGCAGAGGTATCAACATCCATTACCGTTCCTTGGATGATAACGGAACAGGCAGAAGTAAATACGATTATCTTTTCGCAGTATATTTCACGACGTCATAATGATGGAAAAATATCCAGCCAATTTGGTAATAGAGTGATATGACCGAGCTATAACAATAGAAAGGGAACAATTTTGCGGTCTTTATACCAATGGAAAAAAAAAACATTGACTTATATAATAAACTAACAGATTTGGCCTACGGCTAATCTGTAACCTCTTCACTGATATACTGTAAAAGACTGTAAGTTTTAACATATAGCAAGTAGTCATATCATTTATTACTATGTTACAATTTTGCGGTCCTGTATATATATATCAATGGAAAAAAAAAAAAATTAATTAAAAAAATTCTTATTTAATAAACTAACAGATTTGGCCAAACGTTTGCGATTTTGGTAAAATTATTTTACTTAATTTAAAAAAATATCAGCAAAAATAACTAACATTATATTACTGAATCTATATTCATATAACAATATTAAATATTTCATCATTCGAGAACTAATATAACACTTTTAAAATCAAACTTCGGTTCAGTAAAAATATCAGTGAGCGGCATAGTCAATTTTAAGTATCATCAGGTCACAAGATGGTGCCGTCAAAAGAAGGCAAAATATTTAACAACAACAACAAAAAATAAATAATAAATAAAAATAAAAAAGGTATTTTGGTTTAATTAAAAGAAAATCTAATAAGAATTTTACAGGATCTTTTGCAACACACAAATAAAAAATAATAAATCCAAAGGAATATTTCATCATTCTAGAAGATACAAAAAACCTAATATAAATAACTCTAAAATCAAACATGTGTTCGGTAATAATATCAGTGAACGGCATAGTCAACTTTAAGCATCATTAATTCACAAGATGGTGTCGTCAAAAGATGGCAAAATATTTAACAAATAATAAAAAAAAAAAAAAGTAGACGATTTAGTTTAATTAAATAAAAACTAATAAAATTTTGCAGGATTTTTCCACAGATTTGTTTTTATATGCACCACATAAAAATAACAAATCCAGATAAATAAATTAGACTTCTAAATGTTATAGCTTTTAAATTATGTTGGAATAAACATCTAATTATATATTGATATGAACTAATAAATAATTCGACGTTGTTTTTCAATTCCTTCTATTAGCTCACACTATCCCTATATATATCTTGTTCAAATTTTCAATCGTTAATAAAATACTTTTCATTCATTCACTAAAAGTTCAAATACATTTTTTAACTTATAGTGGATGATACTGGATGTTAATACAGTTTTTCAAATATTAATTAATTCATTAAATTTAATTAATTACTTTTAGTTTTTTTTTTTTTTTTTTTTTTAGATTTAAGTTGCATCTATCTACCAATAGATGGCGCCAGATAAACTTAAAAAATGAATGAAAATTATTTATAAAGGACTTTCTGCAATATAGTGAAAGAAAGCAGGAATTGACTTTAAAAAGTTTTTTTTTTATATTACTTGTTAATTGATAGGCAATATAAAAATCGCACATGAATGATGCCCTTAATAAATGTGAATTAATTAAAATAACATTCATATCAATTTTAAAGATAGAAATTACTATCATAATGATCAAATGAGTACAAACTTTTAAAAATTTATGCATCAGTTCTGAATGATTTCTTTTCCTTTTCAATTGTTATAGTTTGTCAATGCCACGAATACAATCGTGTAAAAAGACTCTTCAATGCTAATGAATTAATTAAATGAATAACATGAATTAATTAATTAAAATAACATTATTTATATTAATTTTAAAGATAACGATTACTATCATGATGATCAAATCAATACAAACTGTTAAAGATTTATGCATCAATTCTGAATGATTCCTTCTCCCCGTCAATTGTTATAGCTTGCGAACGTCAATAAAACAGACTGTTCAATGCTATCGAAATATCTTGCTAATAATAAGAATAGGTCCAACTAGTGTGCAAGAATTAAATGCGAAACTGTGCGGCAAGCTATGCAATGATTGCTTCCAGAAATTCAGTGGCAACATTACTCATATCGGCAGTCGGATCTCTCAGAAGTTCTTACTGGTTTTTCTCTATATAACGTGCAAACGAGGCAATTATCTATACAAATTCAATCAGCAGATAACTATATATATTCTTCACCCATCGTGGGGTATAAGGTGAATGATGTAAAAATAGTTCAGTAACTAAATTGATTAATTTAATTGATAAATGATATACCTACTTGCTATGTTAAAATTAAATCAATCGTTAAATTTTAAATGAAACAATAAAAAAGGAATCACTCGCTCTACAGCCATGTGATAAATATATAATAAAGCTAATTAAATGGTCTTAAACGAAATTCATATGATTATAGTGCTGGTATTTTTAGCGCATTTACGTCATAGACACTAAAATTTTCCGTTCATCAAATATCAATAATTCTAGTGCATGGGTTACTTACAATATCTAGTGTAGAGCACAGTTTCATAAAATCTCAAAAATCCATTTCACTGTTTCACTAAAACGTAACAAAGAAAAACAACATTTGGCTGCTTAAAGTAATACTGATAAAAGATATCTTAGCTGATTGAAAATTCTGCACTGATAATTATTCAAAGTTTAAAGACGATTATTGAATGAAAGTGCAAAATGAAAATGAGATAATGTTATCTTATCGCAATCATTTGAATTTTCAAAGAGGGGTTTCCCATCTCTTATCAAAGAATTTCTTAAAAAACGAATACATCGATGCAATTTTCTTAAAGATAATTTTAAATTAATCTTCTATTCTAAATTTTAATTTCAACAAAAATGAAAGAATATTTTCATTACACTATTAATAAAATAAAATAAGCATACAAAATGACTTTTAATTATATTTGATAAATTGAAATTTACTCAAATATAATTATGTATGCACAAATTTAAATATTAAATGTTAACATATGTAAATATAATTATAACGTATTTTATTCAAATTTGAAATTCGGAGTTGGGTAAATAAATGAAGGAATATTTAAAACTATACAAACCAAATTATAAAGAACTTAATTACGTAAAAACTTTTCAATGTAACCATGCGATTAAAATTATTAATTTAAAACAATAATTTTTAAACTGACAAAAATATTTAATTCCATAATTATATTTGTTGCTGACGATAAATGCATAAATTTATACACTGAAGTGACAAAAGTCATGGGATACCTCTTAATATCGTGTCGGCCCTCCTTTCGCCCTGCGAAGTGCAGCAAGTCGACGTGTCATGGACTCAACAAGCCGTTGGAAGTCTTCTGCAGGAATATTGAGCCATAATTGTGAAAGCGTTGATGGTGCAGGATTTTGGGCACGAACAGACCTCTCGATGATGTCCCATAAATGCTCGATGGGATTCATGTCCGGGCGATCTAGGTGGCCAGATCATTCGTTGGAATTGTCCAGAATGTTCTTCAAACCAATCGCGAACAGTTGTGGCCCGGTGACATGGCGCATTGTCATCCAAAAAAATCCCATCGTTGTTTGGGTACATGAAGTCCATGAATGGCTGCAAGTGATCTCAAGTAGCTGAACATAAGCATTTCCAGTCAATGTTCGGTCCAGTCGCACCAGAGGACCAAGTCCATGCCATGAAAAAACAGCCCACACCATTACGGAGCCACCACCAGCTTGAACAGTGCCTTGCTGACAGTTTGGGTCCATGGCTTCGTGGGGTCTGCGCCACCTCGAACCCTACCATCAGCTCTTACCAACCGAAATCGTGACTCATCGGACCAGGCCACGGTTTTCCATTCATCTAGGGACCAACCGATATGCTCACGTGCCCACGAGTCGCTGCAAGCGATGTCGTTCTGTCAGTAAAGGCACTCGAGTCGGTCTTCTGCTGGAATAGCCCAAGAAAGCCAAATTTCTCCACACAGTTCTAACAGAGAAGTCCCTTGTACGTCCCATTGATTTCTGCGGCTATTTGACGCAGTGTTGCTTGTCTGTTAGAATTTACGATTCTTTGCAGACGTCGCCGGTCTCGGTCGTTAAGTGCAGGCGGTCGACCACTGTGCTGTCCATGGTGGGATGTTATGCCTGAAATTTCATACTCGGCACACTCTTGACGCAGTGGATCTGGGAATGTTGAATTCCCTAACGATTTCGAAATGGCATGACCCATGCGTCTAGCTCCAACTAACATTCCGCGTTCAAAGTCTGTTAATTCCCGTCGTGCGGTCATCATCACGTCAAAACCTCTTCACATGAATAACTTGAACAGAAATGAAAGCTCTGCGAAAGCACTGCGCATTTATACCTGTTCTACGCGATGCTACTGCCATCTGAAAATTTGCATATTGCTATCCCATGACTTTTGTCACTTCAGTGTATATGACGTAAACAAAAAATATTATTTAATACAAACATTATAGTTATATAATATTTATTTAAGCCTTTTCGAGGAATTTTTCAAAAAAAATGATATCAAAAATTTATTAAACAATTTGAGAAAGTTGGAAACAATGTACCAATTTAAATAATTAATTACTATTATATTTTCATAAAAGGCTTTCCATTCTATTTATATGATTTTATAAAAGCATTTCTATTATTTTCGCAGCACTAAACATTTTATCCGACTTAGTATTAATGATACGGTACTTGCGTATTAACGGTACCTTGGCGACAGACTTGGCGGTTTTTAAGTGGCGCCAATCTAACAGCTGCAGATTTGCTGAGTTTTGACGCCATTTTTTGTAGTGCTACGAAAATGCGTATTTGGGATTTGCCGAAACAGAACAAGATGCAATTTTATTTTTCAGCAGCGAAATATTTTACCAAAACAACGAAGATGTCCCAATTCCCATGGCATGAAACTTTTATTTTGGTGAATGTAAGTTTTGGAAATGCAATTTCAGTCAGTGTGTTTATCGTGTGGGACTTAGAAAACTCCGTTTGACTACTTTGTGTATAAATAAAGTGTTTTGAATTTTGAAATCGTTTTGATTTTAAATGAAGTGTTTTATATATTTTATTATTTGGAATAAAAATATTTTGAAAGCGTTTTGATTTTTAAATGAAGTGTCTCATATATATTTTATTATTTGGAACAAAAATTTTAAGTGTAGATTGGCGCCACTTAAAAACCGCCAAATCTGTAGCTGCGGTTGGCGCGTGTGCTCTTTATTGGCGCAACTGTCGCCAAGGTACCTTTAATACGTAAGTACCAAATATTCTTTTAAAAAATAGTGTCTCGCAAACATTTCTTCCACAATACTTCTTTAATCTGCAATCCCAAAACTCATTGTTAAAAAAGAAAAAAAAAAAAAAATCCCATAGTTTGCTATCTTCGTAAATTTACCAAACTGTCCACATTTTCTCACGCACTTCTTACAAGAAATAGTAAATCACTGCATCAATTTCTACATCACCACTCCAATTTCCCACGCTTCTAATTAAAAGGAACCCCGCAGTGGCCAATAAGTTTTCCTAGACAGATGGTTTTGTAGCGGCCAATAAATTTACCCAGTTAGATATTATTAATTGTAATCGGTCGGCCAATCACTCGCTTAATGGCCATATTATTATTATAAACATTCAGAGGTTCTATCACGTGATTAGTTTTTGCTTTATAAAACAGGTTACACTGTCAAATCATTTTTCTTTAATTTTATACCTTACCAACTCTAAACAGAAGATTATTCTACCTGCCTAATGTTATCGTAATACGTCGTTAGATATGTTTGTATCTTGGACTCAGTCATTTAGCGAGCATAAATAACATGGTTTACAACATAGTGGGTACGTATTCCTTGATAATGCTCTTTTCGGGATGCTATAATTTATTGAGTTTAAATATTACTAAAATTTTTTCAGGGTTTTCACGGATTTCCTATGTATATTGGACTTAAAAAGATAACTTAATACAGCAATGAAATATGGAGTGTGATCGGTACAATTATCTATCACGGTGACAGTCAATTTACAGAAACAACTCATAAAAAAAATGACCCACATTATACAAAAATAACAATTGGTAATAGAACTGTACCAGTATTTTTAATATTCCAACCAAAAACATTAATAGACAATTGATGTCAAAAGTAGATTATATTTTAAGCAACTGTCTCTTGAACATGAATGTAAAATTTCGTCTTAATCGAATTCCATAATGAGTTATAAAAAGGACAAGCAAACAGATAAGAATTAAAAAAAAAGAGGTGTATTTAGTACAAGCTGGTCATAAAAATGATATTTAGCACAAAATTTAAAAATAAAATCACAATTTACAGACAGAGCTTATAGATTTATATAGTAATACAGTCATTAAAACCATTATAGTTAATTATACCAGCTATTTAAGCTATGTTCATATAAAACATTCCGTGTTTTTTTATACACGAAATGGTTGAAAGAACACTGAAAAACAGAAATAAGTCTTTTCTGCTAATGCATGTCCTGTTTGTACAAACAAATTCTAACAAATCGAAAAGCAATTGTAGTTATATAGAAAGGCTCCATTTCCGTTCCTAATAAAAGCGAACATAGATTATTCGACAGTGATAATAATAAGCTACGGATTCACATACATCTCACGTCGATAGCTTATAATAAGATCAAAAATGTCAAACTACTATAATATTTACAAAACGATCCTTCTCATGATTGACATGATCTCCGAATTAAATACGAGATTAAAAAACTTGCGTTATGTAATTTTTTGCAAAAAAAATTTACTGAATTAATTAGTCAAAATTTTTATTTAGAACATGTTTAAATCTATCCAATAGCTATTTTTAAAACTAAATTATTTAATCATATAATCAAGAGAGAAAATTAAGTTGTTTTTATATTATGGAAAATCTTTTGATTGTGATAAAATTTTTTGGTTTATATATATAGAGATTTATCTAATTATTCATATTTCTTATAAATTATAATACTTAAATAGTCCAATTTATTTTATTTTTATCTGGGATAATCAAAAATCACGAAAAGGTTTTATTTATTTTAAATTAATTAAAAAACTAAATTTAAACAAGTATGCGATGTATTATATTTCTATAGTACAATTAAAGAAATAGTTATATCAATGTTTTGTAACAAACAGTTTTTATAAAAATATCAACGTGCTTTTCTATGCATGTTTCTAAATTCCGATGTTCAGAAATAGAATATATATTAAAAATAATTAAATTTAATTAACAAAACTGAAACAGAAACGAAATTAAACTGATGAACAATTTATATTTACGAATGTTGAAATAATATTCTTAAAATCTTTAATATTTCTAATGAGACAGAACTAATGTATTGATAAAGAATGTATTGTATTGATTTTTTGATAAAGTCTTAAAATTATCTTTCTTAGCATATAATTTTAAATTCCCAATTAACTTTTGCGTTTTGTTAAAAGTTATAATATATTAAACTTCGGTACCTACTCAAACAAGTGCAACATATCGGGTTATATTTGCTAGTCTTAAATAAAGTTTTTCATCAGTTTGGTCAAAAATTTAAAGTTGAAAGATCATTTGCCTCTAATAGTGTTGAACTGTGATGCGATTCAGATTTCACTATTGAATAAAAGGTATACAACTACTACTAACAACAGAAATGCCACCATCCAATATAACTTTTCAGTAGTATCTCAGACAATTTTCTGTATTTCTTAATGCTTCAATAATGGGGAACGAAGGGAGGTTTGGTTTCGCACTACGGTCATTTTGTATACTCTTTGGTCTAATTAGAACGGTCCGACAATTTAACGTGGATTCCGAGCCACTCACAAACATCCATACCACCAACAGGATTCGAACATGAAAACCTGTGGTACCAAAGGTGAGAGCGCTAGCCAAGTAGCCATCAGGCCTCTGAAAGAAAGGAGGCGTAAGTGGCCAATACAATCGAAGTGGTAGTTGCAATTGCTAATAGTATCAATTGATGCAAATTTTCTTGAGGAAATTTTCATTCAAACACAGTAAATTTAAAAACTATTAACGACTTGCTATTTTTTTTCATCACGCATATTGATATCATTAATTATAAATTAGATTAATAATAAAATAGATAAAATTAAAATATATAATGCTGCAAAGTAATTACACAATGAAAGTATAAGCATTGTAAAAAACTTCATTAAGTGAAAATAATTAAATATATTATATATAATTAAATTACATATTAAAAGCTTAAAAGTGTCAATTTAAAGCTATTTATTAAACTCTATCTCCCTTTAAGCAAAGATCATTCAGACTTTACAATTCTATTTTGATAAAAGGGGAAAATATAATAGCGACAGTTAATTTATGTGTCACATTAATGAATAAGATTAAATGCTATTTTTTTATCATTAAAAAAATCATAAAATTTTCACTTTTTACGAAAATAAGGAGGTAATTTTCCCAAAAGAGATAAAAATTTTCATTACGTAGAGTTTGAAAGGATGACTTTATTTTAATTTTCGTAGAAATATTAGGTTTCCCCCTCCCCCTCTAGTCCTGCAGCTTATCAACAGAAACTTATTGATAGAATTTTACAAAATTTTCGGTTAAAATTCAATACAATGAAATTTTAACATTCTAAAAAATATTGTTATAACAATGATTTATTTCTAAATTCATTTTAACAATGGCCTTTGTTTCAAAAAACTAATCAAGGAAGCGATAAAGGATAGAAATTATATTTAAAATGAGAAAAGCACGCCGACATATCTAGTTAAAATGCTTAAGATTATTATGCTTGAGGTTGATTGGTTGAGATCGTTGAATGACAAAATCTATTTTCACATTGTGATATCGGTCAAAGAACCTACTTTCATTTTTTACATACAAATTTATTATATCTATTATTAAGTAATTGGAGGCATTGGAGAATGAATAGCAATTGGGCAAATATTTTTTTTTTTAATGATTACTTTTATTTTAATCTGCAGATACTTTTTATCAATGAATATGCATTTTCTTACATTCTTTAAATAAAATTCAATGAGTCAACTCCACATTTTTTTATTTAATTTTTTTCACCCTGAATGTACGCAGCTTTGTGATTTTATTGAATTTCTTTTTAGATTTAAGTATACCACCAAAACAATAAGGAATTTTTGCTTATCAAATTAAGTCAACACATAGTAAAAACATTATGAGTCCAATATGCAAGCGATGCATAATTTTATTAGACGTAATATTTATTTTAATTTTATAATTATATAATTTAATGTTTATTTAATTATAATTATATTATTTTAATTTTTCTGTAATATTTATTTTAATTATGTTTCTTATACTTTTATTAAAACTACATAAATTTCGGAAAAATTTAAAATACAAAAATTTTAGAAAAATTCACCATAAAACTATTTTTTTTTTTTTTTCATATTTTTGTTATGCGAGTCATTGTTTTCAGTTAATTAGAAAAAAAAAATATACTTCCCAGGAACATTTTTTGCCGTAGGACATTTCAAATCTTTTCAATTTCTTATTGAAGGACATTTCTAAGAATTAATCACCTGTTATTAGATGGTGGCTCATGCGTTTGATCGTTAAATTTTAATGTGAATACGCATAGTGCGCGTGATCATTTAAATTTCACATTATATAGAAAAATGAACCGGAAACAAAACAGCGGAAAAATTGGTAAAACCCCGAAAATCGTATATCCGCTTTAAAAGAAAACGCTTGCCTATTAAAGATAAGATTTTCTGATGATTACGAAATATAATAAAACAATATCAAAATATTTTGTTCTGAAGAAATATTTTAATTTTTCATATTTGATGTAAAAAATCAAATGCGTTAATCAGTTAGAGCGAGAACAAAATCAATTTCCGACTACTCGGGTAACAGCCTGATGGCCAAGTGGCTGCGCTCTAGCCTTTGGTACCACAGGGTTCTAGTTCGAATCCTGGCGGTGGCATGGATGTTTGTTAGTAGTTCATTATCTATATTAAACCGTAGGTCCTAATCTAATTAGCACTAAAGTGCAAAATAATAATAATAACAATAGATCGACAAACCAAACTGACTGCTTGGAAGGGAAAGTTTCTTATTCGATGGTCCTTTTAATTAACAAGATACAAATGATAGACAAATTACGTTCGATTGGTAACCTAGTGATAATGTGTTCACCTAATGAAACTGCTAACGGTGTTCATCATTTATCCAATGCACTGTTCTCGGCATCATCGTCTACATTCAAAAACCAGAAAATTCTGTCGAGACAACGTGCGTGAGTGTCTAGCATCAACTGACTGCCTCACGGTAGTTTCCCCTGCACTTCGGATAAATAAAAAAAATAAATAAAGTCGTCTTCCAGAAAGATAAAAGTCCTCCCTTTATCGCCATCAATGGACTGTTCGATAAGTACGAGTACAGCGCGAGGCCCACCGATGCTTTTTAAGCAAAAAGATGTACTTAAAAATTTAATGTGTAATTGGTTGATTAATTAAATGGTCAACTATGAGTGAGCAGGTTTACCTTCTCATAAAATCATATAAGTAATCTTTACAAATTCTTAAAAATTACTGTAGTGAAAGTATAAATAAGACAGAAAATTTTCCCATCTATATATTTTTTTTATAAATGGCAAATATAAAATTGTTACAGTATCAGAGCTGAAAAATTCACTCTGTCAATCATATTCAATCACTTATAAATAAAAGCATTAAACAAACTTTTAACAAAATATGAGCTTTTAGGATGGCATGCATGCCTATTTATTTTCTTTTACCAGCAGTCTATCAAAATAAAACAATGCAAATTTTATTTCAAATAATGTATCTCGCATATATAAAAAATTATTCCCTTTAACAAATACAGTAAATAAAGCCTTGTTAAGACTTAAATGAGAAATACTATTAAACAATGCTTAAATACAGATATTCAGAATCCTAATTACAGATTAATAATAAAAAAAATTATTTTTATTTTTTGGGGTTATTACATGTCTTTTAATTTTGTCTGGAATGTATAAATAAATTTGTTAAAAACAAAAATTAATTTGTTTAATTTGTTGTTTTTTTGTATAAATAAATTTGTTGGCTTCACAACTGCAGAAAATCAAAATCAGGAAAATAATACAATATAATTACACACTTATTTCATGGAGAACTTTTTTTTTTTTTTTTCTTATTAAAATAATTTATTTATTTATTATTATTATTTTGAATACATGAATAAACTATCTTTAAAATTTGTTCCAATATAAATTTTGATGAAAATGAAAAGATTTTCTCAGCAATAGCAGTGCATTTTTTAAAAATAAAATCATTTGAATACAGCACTGATATCATGTAATGAAATAAATATGCTAATAAATGGGCAAAATGAATAAATTGTATCACAAAAAAAAAAAAAATATTTAAATTTAAGCTTAAAAAATTAGAATTTTCAATGCATTCCTTTCTTTCTTCCTTTTAATTTTTTTAGTTACAAAATTTAAAATATAAAAGGGAGAAATGTTAAAATTTATAAAATGAAATACCATATCTAAATTACTTCATGAAAAATTTGAAATTACTTCATCAATTAAAAAAAAAAAAAACATTAAAAACTCAATTCAAAAATATATTTTTTGATTTTCTATTGAAATTTTTAAAAAAATTAGATAATTTAAAAATTACAAATAAAGTAAAAATTATAAAAGAAAACAGGCAATTTAATTTTTAACATATTGAAATATAAAAAGTCATAATTTTGGAGAATACTGTAGTTAAAAAGTATCATCCCTTACTATTTTTATAAATACTACTTACATATTCCTTGCTATTTTTTATAAATTAATTAAATTCCTTATTTCTAAGTATATACAAATATTAAATTTATAAAAATATTTTTTTAAAATTAGGAATAGTAGACACAAGATTAATCCTACAGATTCAGATTTTATTTCAAAATGAAACACTAAGTTTGTAAAGACAGTATTAATAAGAACACAATTGCACAATATTAGAAGTCGGAGAGAAACCAAATGTATGTTGCTTTAATCAATACTGTTACAATTATTTTACTTATAATTTAGTAAAATTACACTCTTTTATAACATAAATTATCAAGATAAATTATTAATATAAATTAATTTTTATAAAAACTCATCCATTAATAATTTTTTTAGTAAAAAACAATAAATTATTATTTAAACAGTAATAAGAATTTAAACTTCAATACTGCATAAAAACATAAAGAATATATAAAAAATAATTCTCAAACAATAATTCAATCAAAAATTTTTGAAATGACTATTTCTTGTCATTACAACTGTTTTCTTTTTATGCATGCTATTGGCATGGTAAAACTTTACTACTTATTATCAACAAAACTATTTAATATGTATTGTAGCTCATTTAAACCTTTTTTTTTTTTTTTTTTTCATATATATTTACACATCGTAACATAACGAAATACTCTAAAAAGCACTAACAGTTTAATCACGTAAGAAATTGTGTTTAGAAAAGGCATGAAATTAATAAGGATAATATTGCTTAGCATTAAAAGCTGGCGAGAAACTGGTGAATTTTGCTCATCAATACAACAATAACTAAATAAAAATTAATATGTAAAAATTGTTTGAAGTAAGGCTCTCATTTTTGTCAGTCAATAGAAAAACGAAACTATCTGACAGAAATTTAAAATTAGCAGGAAAATCACTCACCTCCTCCCTATGATGTTTCCATAAGTTAGGAGTTCCATTAGTTTGGAGAGCACACATACTTAATAAAGCATTCAATCAAAATTTTTATCATTATGCATTAAAATGATGTCACATATATACAGGGAAAATAAACCATCATTTGGGCGTTTATTTCAAAATAAGAAGAACAACATTCAGAAGCCTTCGAACAAGATGAACATACGATTACTACAGTTAACAGTTACTCTAGATATTTTGACACTAAACAAAATTATAGTTTCTGCTTTTGTTTTTTAGTTATTATTTAATAAGCCCTTTTTTCAACAAATTATTAATTTCGGGAAATTTATAATAAAATTTAAAAATAATTGAATAATCTAAAGCTGTTAAAACACTCTCAAAAAAAAATTATTGTGTTGATGCGATTTGATATAGTTTTCTGTATATAATATTAATATTTTATAAACTGTCAGATTATTATAATTATGTTACATAAATATAATTTTACTGAAATAAAAAAAAAGCAATAAAACAGTGATAGTGACGTACTAGAACAATGCAAATATCTTAAAATAAGTATGTTATGCAAAAAAATTTTCTGCATTATATAGATCAAATTTTAACTGATATTAAAGAGTAAACCTTTTACCCATATTTATTTTATTTTAATTCCTCTTATTTTTAGAAATTTATTTAAAAAAAAAAAAAAAAGATTGATTTTTTTATTGGTTAGGAAATTAAGGTGTGTTTTTTCTAATCCAATAGAAAAATATTATTTATTTCCTAAAACAAGATGGCAATGGATTGGTTGCCTTTCCCGTGACCTTCGCACGTTTGCATGACTTCGGTGACAACTTTCAAATTACTGTCAAAAGCGAGGGTGACCGTTTCGATTTCTTTGCAAAATTTAAATATACAGTTAAATCAGTTCTAAAATTTTCAAGTAAATATTTTTTTTTTCGATATTACATGCTTTATCTTTTAAGCATTGTTTAAATCATAAAATTCTTTGTTATGCGTTAAAATTTCCTTTTGCTGGTTGCGGTTTTTTTATACGATGTTAATCGTTGGTGAATGTTTTGTATTTAAAAATTAAAGAAAGCCATATACCACCCAGAAATTCCTGTTAATTTAAAATTAAATCCGTTCCTTTCCTAATTTTTATAATTGAGTTGAATTAAAAAATATTAAATTGGTTATTACTTGCTATTTTTTATTAATTAGGAGACATTATCAGATAACTAATAATTGTTTAAAAAAAAATTTTGTTTATCACATTTTTAAAAATCATTAATAAGAAAATGGAATATAACTTAAAATACCGTAAGAATTCAATCGGTGGATTGCAATGATCTGCAAATTATTTGTGAATTAATTCAGTGATTTTTGTTTGGGGACATAGTGAATAGATCTTATTTTATAGTTAAAATAAATTACTATAAATTGTATCGAGTAAGCTAGGTAATTTATTAAATTAGTAATGAGTTTTCCATATTTTTATTTGATGTAAAAAGAAGAAAATTGATTTATAATCATTTTCATTTTTTAATCATTTCAATTGCTTACCTGCTATTTGTAATTTTATAGATCAAGATGTCTGACAGAAAATTTTTTGTTGGGGGTAACTGGAAGATGAATGGAAGCAAAAGCTCAATTGATGGCATTGTAAAATTTCTTTCTGCTGGTCCTTTAGATCCCAAAACCGGTATTTATGTGTTTATTATTTTTAAGTCTAAAAGATTCACAAAGTTACTTTCAATAAATTTATTCATATTCTACAATTATTTTCTGTTGTGAATATGGGCATACCAAATTTAAATAACTTTTTTTAAAGCTTTGTTTGGACTACAAATATTTATATAATAAAATTTAAGAGAAAAGGATTAAATTTATATAATTTTTAAATCTTAATTTCATATTCCTGAAAAATAGTCTGTTTAAAATTATCTGCTATTTTCTGAATGTATAGGTACATTGTTAAATTACTTAAAATAAACAGATCTATTTATAATTATGAAGATATTATTTTCCTTTCTTGGGTGACATTTTAAGAAGAAATTTTTTTGAGGTGGTGGTGGAGAGGATATAATCTATACTAATTCCAATAAAGTGTTTAGTTTTTTTTTTTTTTTTAATAAATTAAGGAATGTTTTTGAATATAGAAAAAAATTATAACTAGTGATATATTTTATTGATATATTTTCTTTATAAACATTAGTACATCTGATTGAAACGGGTACTTAAAAGCAGCTATCATAAAATTAATAAAGAACCATTTTTTTTTAATCTTGAGTAAATAGTTGTGATATCTATGTGATTAATTAAAATTATTATTAACAAGCGAATATTATTTAGCATACTAAACATAAAATAAAACTTCCTGTGAGATTCAATCCTTCTATCAAATAAACTTCAAAATATTACAATTGAATGGGTATGTCTATTGAATGTGTTTTGTCTTAAGATGTTTAGCTATCTTGTGTTTCAAAGAAAGTTAATTAAATTTTAAATTTTCTTGAATAAAAAAAAAATTCATTTTGTTTTATTTAAATTTTGAATTGTATTAAGTAATAATTTGCTCTTTTAAAATTACAATTTGCTTTTAACTTTTCTAACTTATTCAATAAACAAAACTTTTGTTGTAAGTAAATACTTCTGCTTATATTAGAAGTATCACTTAATGAAAAAGAATTGGTAAGGACAGTTTTAAAAAATTTAGTGTGTTTTAGAGATTGTCCTTGGCTGCCCAGCTATTTACATGGATTATGCCATCTCCAAAATGCCAAAAACTATTGGTATTGCAGCTCAAAACTGTTATAAAGTTGCAAGTGGTGCTTTCACTGCTGAAATTAGGTAATTCTAATTACTTTCTTGATATTAAAATTATTAGATATTATATTCAGATTTAGAAAAATAGAAGAAAAAAATTTTTGTTAGAAAAATAGAAGAAAAAAATTTTGTAAGAAAGTATAACTTAACAATTGATGTTATTTTTTAAAAGGAAATTTATTTCTTGTCTATAAAATGCATGTGCAGTTTCTAACTTTTATCCTTTTGATTCTATGTTCATTCAAAAGTTAGAAGAGAAATAGGGAGAATCATCATTCATTTCTGATATAGAGAGTTTAATATGAATTAGACGTTTTTTTTTTCCCTCTAATGCAGCTGGCAAACACTTAGACAGCTTGGTCTTGGATGACTTAAGGCAAGCGCTGCACAGACGTACTCACTTTGCATTACCCAGGGGGCGTGTGTAACTTGAAGATAAGCCACAGACGCGAGTAACAATGCCCCCACAAATGCTCTACGATTCTATTAGGACCGGGACCTACGGTTTAAAGTGGATTCCGAACCACTAAAACATCTATGGCACCGCCGGGACTGGAACCCGAAACCTGTGGTACCGAGCGCCAGAGTGCTAGCCACTCGCCATTCAGGCCCATATATGAATTAGATGTGAACTAATAAATATGTTGAAATAATAATATTGAAGAACTTCTTATAAAGTTGAGACCAGTTCTCCATCTCCTTCCCAATTACTGACATTTCCAAGAATTCTTAAATATCCTATTATATGAATAGTTTTCTTTGCTTATTTTATTTAAGTTGTGACCAGTAAAACAATATATAAATTTACTGTAAACTCTTATTTATTCTATATGGTAAAAAGTAAAAATATGTCTATATTTTTTTAAAGCATACTTGGCAGACTTGTCTAATTTTTATTAAAAACATGCTTAATATTTTAGTATTTTTATTCAATTATTTTCAAGGTTTTTTTTTTCCTATGAATTAATTAAAAAAATTTTTTTTTTTCCTATATCTCTACAAAATTCTTCATTTCCAAACATCAAGTCTTAATTGTGTTTTCGTAATTAGCATCTTTGTACATTAATTTTCATCCTTTTAGTTTTAAAATTCCAGTCTTTCAAATGGCATGATTTCCCTATATTTTATTATTATTGTTCATCAATTCTTGTTTTGTTATAATATTTTTTATAGTTTGAACCAAATCCATTTTTAAAAAAATTAAATTTCTAAATGATGAATGGATAAAAAGGTTTTTCAGAACTTTTACATTGTGAATTTGTAAAAAAAAAAAAGAATTTTTAACTCTTATGTATTTGAAATTATATTAGTAATAAGTGTTTGAATTTTAAAAAGGATAAAAGAATATTTTAATTTTTGTGTTGTGCATATAATTATTTTGCCCAATGTTTTTAGCCCTGCTATGATTAAAGATATTGGATCAGAATGGGTCATCCTAGGACATTCAGAGAGGCGTAATGTTTTTGGAGAAAATGATGCTGTAAGTTTTATAATAATAAAATTCTATTTTTTAATTTCTATTGTATAATAAGCTAATATATTCATATATAATAAAAATGTGTATGTAGTAAAATTAGCATATGTACCTTTAAAGTAAATTGTAAAATATATAATACTTTTATTTGTATAATTTTGCTCATAAAATGATTTTTTTTTTTCATTGTTTTTAAAATGATTATTTTTTACTAAAGAGTGTAATTTATCATTATTTTTATATCTATTTCTAACTTTTATTATATATTTTTAAATTACTAAATGGCAGTATAATTTATAAAATTTAAAGCATAATCATTTCAATTATTTCACTTTCTTGAAATTAGAATTTTTTTTCAATTACTTAACATGAAATTATTTTTTTATTATTATTTTGTCAGATTGCTGAAGAATAAATTCATTAAAAATATAACATTATTACAGTATTCTGATTGATAATACTTTTTAAATTAACAAAACAGATTTTTAAAGTGTTTGTGAATGCCAGGTTAATTTAACTGATAGAGAAATAATATGCTATCAATATATTGTTTTTAAATTTCTGTATTAATGATGTTGATTTTTAACTATTTTGATTAATAAAATATATAAATGTTTAAAATTCTGTTTTCTGTTAATGCTAGTTTAGTTCATATTGGCAGATGATACAAATTTAGACACTGGCATATAAATGTATGTTCACTATTAAAGGCATCACTTTTGTTCAATATGGCAAAGGCTCCATTTCTTTGTTTATTAAAAGGTTAGGAGATATAAGCTTTTAAATGTATATTTACAGATGGAGAAGAGAAAATCTTGATACATGCCTCTTATAATAACTTATAAAAAGATACTCAGTTACAAATAATAATGACCCAAGTATATTAATTCTAAGTAATAAAATTCTATGAATGTATTTGAAAAAAAAAATCATTTTTTTTTTTTAAAGATGTTGAATGATTTTATTAGCTGATAAAATATCTTTCGATATTGATCATAGAAATTACTATGAAACTTATATAATCAAAAAGAAATAAATAAAAATGTTATTTAATTTTAATATCTCTTTACATTAAGAGGTTGGTTATTACTTTAATCATATAAAGTGTAATAAAAAACCACTTTATTATAAAACTTTAAAATATAAGGTATTTGTATGTAATTCCCAATATTATTATTAAGTTTATCATATTTTTCTGAATGAATTTCAATGATAATTACTAAACATATTAATAATAAGTCAAAAATTGAATTATTTGTTATTAATAACTTGCTATTGTGCAGTTTTAAAATACTGTATGTTTGGCTTTTATATGATATATATATAAAAGCAATTGATATTTCTTTTCAGTTAATTGCTGATAAAACAGCACATGCTCTCTCCGAAGGATTAAAAGTAATTGCATGTGTAGGTGAACTGCTAGAGGAGAGAGAAGCGGGCAAAACGCAAGAAGTCGTTTTCCGCCAAACAAAAGCTATTGCAGGTATTAAGAAAAAATTAAAACAATGTGTATTGTTTTGTATGCATATTTTAGACAAATGTTTGGTGAAATGTCTGGGATTTTTTCCCCCCTGTAATATAAAAGGTTTTATATTAAAACATTTGGTTGCAGCTCCATGTAGTAAAGGGCAACATGTAATATTACCATGCCTTCTGTATGTGAAATGTTTAAATTTCAAAATAATGAATGTTTATTTCAATCATTTAAGAAGAACTTATTTATTGCTACAAGAAATCTTAAATGATTTTGTATTAAAATTATTAATTTATTTAAAAATTTGCATACTTTTTAGAACTTTATTAAAATGGGGTAATTTTCTTGATCGGGTTATCTAAGCTATGCCATTTTTAAAATTGTCAAGAATTGAAAGGCAGTTTTCCTTAAGAAGATATAATAAATGTTGTTTATTTATAGTTGTTTATTAATTTGTCTAAAGTTTATTTAAAAGCTGTTCTTTTTGCACAATAGAAACAAAATTAAATCAATTCTATTATCATTTGCTAATATAATGTAGATAAAATGTAATGTAAAAAATTTTGGCGACATATAAAAACAATGATGTTTTGAGAATAAATAGTTTGAATTCATATTTATGGATGTAAAGTATTCATAATTTATAATTAATATTAAATAAATTTATTTCACTTAGTCATTCATATATGTTAATTTTGTAAAAATTTAATTTATATTTTTACTAATTTCGTATTATATAACACATACTATAACTCTCTGAAAATTAAGTGATTAAATATGAAATTCATTTATACGTTATTAAAATGAAGGCTTCTCTTCATGCTTAAATATAAAATTATTGTCTTATTATTACTAATTAAAATAAAACTATTACTTGTTCTCCTCAAATTAAATATTTAGGAGTTACTGTTTTTCTTTCTCTGTGCATCAGATGAAATATGGCCTTAATGAAAAAAAATTAAGATGTTTGGTATATATTCAATTATGGGAAATGCAGCCATGTTTACACACATAAATATCTTTTTTTTTTTTTTATAGAAATAAGGTAATATATTTGTGTGTTTGTGGAATGCTTTTTTTGATAGTAAGAAAAATGTAGGAAATATTTAAATATTTTCAGTAGCATTTCTTGAAAAAAATATATTCTATTCTTATATATTTTCATTTATTCATTCACTCTTGTGTTTTTATATAATAAATTATATTTTTAAATGTGTTAATGATTTAATATTTTCTATCATCTTTTAGACAAGGTAACTGACTGGAAGAAAGTTGTGATTGCTTATGAACCAGTTTGGGCTATTGGAACTGGAAAACAGCCTAGTCCAGAACAAGTAATTTATTTAAATTTTTATCTCTATGTAGAAAAAAAAGTCTTTTTATTAATATTTATTTTAAAGTATCTGAATTAGTTTTATATATTGAAAAAAGGAGATATAATTAAAAATATTTAAAAAACTATACACAAGTTATTTTAGAGTGAAATAGATGGTTTTTAGTTCTTTGACTTTAAAAATATATAATAATGCCATTTTATTCAGAATATGCATATAAACAAATAAAATTAATATTATTTCCTTAAAATTAATTTATTTTTCTCCCTTTAGGCTCAAGAAGTACATGAACAACTACGTAAATGGCTAGCAGAAAATGTATCGGCTGATGTTGCTAAAACTACTAGAATCATATATGGAGGTAATGTATTTTTGTAAACAGAAATTCTTTTTTGATATACAAAATTTTTAAATACACTTAGATTAATTTTGTTAGGGTTACAAATATTTGTGTTATACAATCAATTAAATAATCTTTTAAAGTCTTGAAGAAAGGGAAGTCTTTTCTTCTTATGATTTGGTATTTAAATTTTTCTAAAACAAAACTTCATTATAAATAGATATTTTTAAATTTTATGTACATACTTTTGATTTATTCATGCTTTTAGATGGAATCTTATATATATGAAAGCTGATAGATGGTTGGTTGTTTTTAAATATATAAAACTTTTATTGATAATTTTCTAACTTTTATGAATCTTTTAATGTTATAAATTTGTTGAATTTTAAAATTGGAATAAATTTGCAATTGTATTTTTTATCTTTATTATAACTTCAATAGAGTTTAATGATAAACTATAAAATTATAGCTTGTCTTAATTTTTCAGAAATTATTTTAACACTTATTTTATTTCATGAATTATGGACAATTGATGCATATTGTGATGAATAGTAACTGTACATTTTACAAAATGAAATGCAGTATCAAACAGCAATGTGTAATTACAAATAGCAATATGTAAAGTGAATAAAAAAACTTAAATGACATTACTAATAAGAATTTAATACTTTCCTTATAACAAAAATAAGAAATTGTTACAAATTTTTCTCTTTCAAGGTAAATTATCAATGTTTTTTTTAATTCTATTTTCAAAATCGAATAACTTAAAATAGCAAGTTTTTAAATTTTTTTCATATATATTTGAAAATTTTCCCTTTATTCTCAGATTAACCTATTTGTTAATTTTATATAACTTGCTTTATTTTCTTCAAATATAGCTGGTAAATACTGTCATTTTTGTTATAATTTTTGCATTGCATTGTTTTTCAGTTTCCACTGTTGTAAATGTGTTAATACATTCATTATTCTTTTATTATGCTTAAAAGAAAGACTTGAAACAAACATAACTTTAACTAATTAACACATTGGCACATTATACCATGCAGTTTATTTTTTCTGGCATAAATATTCCTGTATAGATTATGTGTTGCTGCTGTTGTTTCTAAACAGAAAATTCACATAAAGAAGAAATGTTACATAAAAAAACGTCTCATTTGGATATTTGTCTGGGTTCTCTTATAGCAAAAACAAAAAATTACCTACTTATTTCCTTTTCTATCTTTTCAAATTCTTTAAATAAGGAAGAATTGAAAATTCTTGCTTAAAATTTTTTATCTTAAATTCTCAAACAACAATTTTCAATCTCATTCAGTAGATAACTATTGTATAACTTCTGCAAATTATCTTTTGCAGTCTAGTTTAATATCTCTATGATGTAGCTTTTACCTCATCTGATGAAACAAAATATCTCTTCAAATTATAATAAATAAGTTTAAATTTGTAAAAATGATGGAAACCTATGTTTGATAAGCAGGCAAAACAATATGGAACTGTAGTAATATTGGAGATAGATAGGCAGATTCATTATCAAGAGAAATAATTTCAGCAATTTAGACTTTCTTAAACAGTATAAAATGTCACTGTTTTTCCCCACTGATATATATATATATATAAAAATTCTGAGAAAACAGATCCTTAAGAAACTAGATACTTTACTAATATGTTTTTTTTAAAGTCTTTCTCAATCCATTCATACACCTTTGATCTCAACATCATAATCATCATTTGTGTTTGTAGCAATAAGTTCTTTGCAGTTGTGTTATCCAAATGCTGATAAAATTTAATGTTACAATGTTTCGGCTTGAATTTCTCATAAAAAAAATGTTTACCTAAAACTTCTGATTGAATAGAATATGAGTAAGGAAGGAGGATATTAACTTTATAATATAGAGATCAAAGGTTTAGTAATATCAGCATTTTAAAGAGGACTGAGAATCCATCTCGGATTGAGATGTATGATGCTTTTTTGATGCTGAGGAATTTTTTACTAGACCATAGAAAATGGTGGCTGGACTAAATGTGTTTCAAATGGTATAATTTTAACTACATATTTCTGAAAATCTTTTGTCCTGTTTTTGAAATTTTGTTAAAAAGTATATTAAATTTATTATCATTATTTTCAGTTTCTAATTTTTTCTCTTTTGTATTTAAGGTTCTGTAACAGCTTCTAACTGCAAAGAATTAGCAAAGAAACCTGATGTTGATGGCTTTTTAGTTGGTGGAGCTTCTCTTAAACCAGAATTTGTACAAATTATTAATGCTAGGCAATGAGCCTGAATTCCATATTTCCATTTGTCTTTCGGTTGCAGACTGCCAAATAAATTAAAAATTTATATAATATTCATGTGTTGTGTATCTCTAAAATTTGTGTAAAATTTTAACTTGTTTTCCTTGCATAGTTTATGTACTATTAGATGGCTTGTTGTTATAATTTATGTAAAAGAAATATACAGTATTAATATATTATTCGGAAATATCATTCATGTTGAAAACTTATGTAAATTTTATTTCTTATTATTTCAACTTAGAATCAGCTTTTATCTGTGTTAAATGTTGTTCCTGACTTGGTCTGTTTTATTACTGAATTTACTGATCTGAAATTGTTATATCCATGCAATTTTTGTGATTATTTTATGTTACATTAAAAGAAAATCAGTGTAAAATGATCTTGTTTTTTATTTTTGTTTGTAAAAATTAATACATAATTTATTGAATCAATTAGTTACTTTGATTTTAATAGCAATTCATAACCATTTTTTAATAATTTTTAAATAAATTTTTCTGATTTTGAGTAGCTGTTGAGATGGATAGAAATTTTATAGTCTAAAAAAACAATTATTTTCCTAAATGTAAAATGTTTCTATTAGCTATTAAAGCTATGCCATGTTACTAGTTGTAAATATGATATAGCTTATTACTATTATATTATAGATTTGTATTTTATTGATATCAACATTAATTGATAAATCTTTATAAAAAAAAGGTATTTTATAAAAATTATCAATGAAATAATATGACTTTTAGCAATTTAGAATTTATTAAATTACTGTCATTTTCTCCCCCTTCCCCACAGCAATGCTTGTAGCACAAAATTTTTAATATTATATAACAAGTATTTATTTTATTGTTTTTCAAATAATAAGATAATTTCAGAATTAAGATATTTCATAAGTTTTCTCTGAACTAATAAATACAATAATTGTTTTTATATCATGTGAATTTTTTTTTTGTAAGAATAGTATCACATTTATCCAATAGTATCACATTATATATATATATATAATAAATTTTTAGATGCCAAATGTGCTATTATTTTATAAAAAGAATTCAAACATAAAAATTCAGACTTATAACTCATCACTAATTAAATATTCATTAATGAATATTTATTTATTAATAAATTTATTAAATTCAGTTATTAATATTAAGCCCTTAATTTTTGAATGATAGTTTAATCTATAATTAACTAGGATGTTAAACTAAAAATTTCATGATTTTGTTTTAATTCACAGATAGAGTTGTTTTTTTTTTATTACAAAAAAAATTAAGATTGTATGTTTTTATAAAAAGAATGCTGCTTTCTTAAAAATATATATATATATATATTCTTGTTTTTGTAAAATTTTAAATATTAAGTTTGATCTAATTAGAAAACACTATGGCTTGTATTTTAACATGTATTAATTACCCAGTCCTATATATTATAGTTATTCCTTGTTTGATCACACATTCCAATGTTTCATGCTTTCTGCCTTCCCAAGAAAAGTTAGCTTGCAAACATAATGAAGTGTGTTTGACGTGATTCAAAAAATCTATAATGCATACAAATAATTATAATTTAAATGTAAATGCATTTTAAACCATTAATTGAAAGGGGATGAGAAGTTCTAGGATGAAAAAGAACTATAAAACACATAAACAAAGAACTATAATCTTTTTTTCACACTATAAATTGTTTTTAAAATTGTCTTTATTTGCAAATCTTCCATTTTATAATTATAAATGGCCATCGTTAAACATTTGTCGCAAAATCGTGAAAATATTTTTTTTTTTAATATTCGAACAAATCTTTAAAAAGGGTAATCAAACATATTAAATCAAAAACAGTTTTATAATATTGGTGTTCAGAATTATGAAAAAAGTAATCAACAAACAATTGGATACAGTAATGATACACAATTTTTTTTTTTGTAACCACATTACTTTATTATAAAATGCAAGGTAATTACAACTTTTTATTAGTAAATAATAAAAAAAGATAGTAAAATTAATGTAAAATAATAATGTGTAAATAATGACAGTAAATTCATTCACAGAAAATAATGGAAATAAACTTTTAGTGATGGTGAAATATGTTATTTCTTTCAATATAAAAACTTACTAGTTATAAATGCAGTGAGATCCATTCATAATTATTATCTTAAAGTTGTGGTTTCCCCAAACATACAACTAAAAGCATTAATGGTTCTATCTTTTGTGGAAGTAGTCGTAATTTACAAGATTAATTTTTTATTACGATTTTGGATGAGCAGAGCATTTGGAACATGGGAGTTAATGACGATCTATAAGTTAATTGTAGATGTTTGTAGTATTCAGGAAATAATATTAAGATGTTGATAGCTTATGTGTATGATTGGGCGATGTATGTAGTGCTTATGTGTATGATTCAATTGTAAAGAATATTGCTTCAAAGAATAGTTTTATTTTATTAATGGGATCTATGGCATTTAAGAGTCAAAAAGCTTGAGGATGGCAGTAATGAAGTGGAGCTAGTAAATCCATATTCTGTGGAATTTCTTTACAAAAATTTTCGAGTTAAATTTGTGGTATAGAAATAGCGTCGTGTATCTTGGAAGTTGTGCAAGAGAAACATTAAGCTTGTTGTACCATGTCCTACCTTTCTTAACTGTTATTTGAAAAAGTTTTTACATCTGCACCAAAAAGCAACATGTCCCTTTTCACAGCAATTAATGCAGTAAGAAGATTCTAATTTTTGATACTGCATTCAGAGGTACGATAATTATTTCCGCATTTAAGACATCTTTTGTGCTGTTTGCATAATGGAAATGGTTACTGTAAGACACTGTACAGTGATATTTCGATGATTTAAATTTTCACCCTCACCGATAAGTGAAACGGGTTGGTACTATTGTAAATTTCAACAATGTTAGATCTTTGCAATTTTACAAGAAAAATCGGATGCGACTCCTTTGTACGATTTTCGGAATTGGGCTATTTTTTTCTGATTAAAAACGTAGCAATTATTTGTATTTTAATTTCGTCCTGGTTGGTTCCAAAGGATCAGTTATTTGAACACACTAGTTTATGTGGTAAATTACAACCTAGATACATGAAATGAGTGAAAAATAAAAAAATTAATCTTCTGACATTCCACCCGGCAAATTTACTCAACTATTAAAAGTTCATTAACCCAATTAATAAAATGCGTCACCCCTTAATGGCTCTATTTTAACACTATTTGAGTTTTGCTGTAAGGTGTTACTAGAATACGCTAATAGCTCAAGCTCCTGCTTGGCGACCGTGAATTTTATCGGATCGAACTTCAACGTCGTTTCACCTTTATTCCCAATTCAAGATTTTATTCATTTTCCTCCGCGTCTATTAGATGGCGCCATTATTTCCTACTAAAAAAAAAAAAAAACTCGTACTAACCAAAAATATTATCTATCTACAAAGAAAGTGGAATTGAATTTCATCACTAGTTCACCAAAGCTTTAAGTAATCTCAGACTTAATAAATGTATAACAATCCACCATCCCTAGTTCAGCTACTCTACACACGATTTATTAATGAACTCCTTTCTATATGGACAATTTCTGATCTATTCACCCCATTTTTTATTTTTTGTGATTCGGCATCCAGCTAGTTGCTTTTCTCCCCGCATGAGAAGGATTCTTTATGCATTATCCATCTGTAAAGCTCTGCTATATGTTTAAATTATATTTGCTCTGGTGAAGTCGGTGCTGGCCGCCATCAACCACTCCCGTGACAACTGATAGACCTGGCACTTGTTCGGATTTCGGGTACGTTCTCTACTGAATTTTTCAATCTGCTGAATCTTCCATATACATTTTTGTCTCTTCGATTTCTGCAATGTTAACAATTGAGGATCTAAGCCAATTTGTTCCAAGTAGCCCTTCCTCCACTTCTCCATTGATTTACAACAAAAATTATAACAATTATTAATTTCCTACGGAAAAATACACTCGCAAAGCAACCGGAAACTAGATATTTATTTGCTTTACTTTTTTAAGTTCTATCTATATAGTTGCCATGTAATTGATCAATGATTTCATTTTAGTTATCTTTTCTAATTTTAACTTAGTTCCACAGAGTTTCTGCACGAAACCCTTTTTTTTTAACAAAATATTTACTCAAAAACTAACTTTGGAAATGCTCAAATTTAGCTAATTGCAGATAACTGAGAAATTTAGGGATTTTTTTATTTCTTCATCTTCTTGAAATTTTTTTTATTTATTAATTTTCCTTAAAGGAGCAATTGAATAAATCGAAATAGAGCAGCCATTAGTGAGTATAAATCTGAAAGCCACATCAAGCCAAGTCAAGTCAAGTCCATAAGTGGTTCTTTACTTAACCGTAAGTTAACTAGGATTGAGCGAAGTTAATTCTCGTCGTGTTGTAAATATTTAACGGCAAGTGAATTTTCTTATATTTATTTGTTACTTATTTTATATTATAAAATACCATATACATGTAATTTATTGTATAAAGTCTTAAAATTACTTATTCTGTTTTGGTATTATTGCTATTTAAAGTTAAAGTTTTTATATGCCAAGTCTTATCGTATTTTGTTGATTACTTGAAGGATTAACTATTTCATGAAAATAAATTGGTTTATAGTATTTATGTATATGTATGTGTGACGCCTTTAAACATTAAATTTCCTTGAGAATCTGAAATTCATGGTTACATCTTTTTATTTTGTTTGAATTAGTATCTATATTATCAGGGCTTTAGGAGTAGTTAATAGAGTTGTTATTGAGTAGAAATAATGTTTTTTCATTTTACGCTTTTGTTTATATGCCAACAATATTTTATTTATTTATTATTATTTTTTTTTTTTTTTTTTTAAGAAATTAGTAGGCTGTGCTGTGAAGTTGATAGTTATATTTCGATTTTATGTTTCTCTGCCTAGTCAACAATTTTTTTTATTTTTGTAATCTAAAGAAGAATAGGTTTTAGATTTGTTAATAATTTTTTTTTTTGACTTCCCAAAATTGTATTGTGTTTATCTAAAAGATACTATAATGGATAGTAGATTGGTTTTCATGTTCAGGCAATTTTCTTTACTACCAAATGAAAATTTTGTTTTTAACTTTTGTACATTGAAAATCTGCTTGCATGATGATTAAGAACATAGCATAGCTAAGTTTCTTATTAAATAGTGTATTTTTATTTCCCTATAAAACAACTTTCATCTAATGTCTTTTGTAGGGCAAGATGGGAAGATATTCTTCGGAACCAGATAATGCTACTAAGTGTAAGTAAGACATATTCAACATGAATTGCATTATAAAATTGTTTTTTCTGCATAGTTGATAATAAATTATGCTTACAAATCTGTTCTATATTTAGGAAAATTAAATTAATAACATCATTATCTATTATATATTTGACAAATATCTGTTATTTAGAATCTTTATATTGATCCATTTTAAGTTGAAAATTCAGAATTATGTAACAGTTTCTATTATAATTTTATTTGAGAGAGAGAGAATTCTAGTTAGGTTTGTCTTCTATAATTAAGGTTATAATTAATTAATTTGTCTTCTATATTATTCTTAGGTTTGTCTTTGTATAATTAAGGGACAAGCCATGCTGTGTATGTTTTTTTTTTTTTTTAACAGCTGTCTGCAGTTCTGTTAGCAAAGACAAGTAGATAAATATATAGCTACCTGGTATAAAACATTGAAAAACAGAAAAATTATTAAAAAAAAAAAAAAAAAAAAAAAAAAAAAAAGAAAGGAGCCAAAATTGGAAGAAGTTGCATTTAATAACAAAAAAAAAAAATAAATAAAAAAAATCTGCTTTTAATATTAAAATTTGTTTTTAAAAGTTCTTAAATTTATTTCATAGCATTAAAATTGCACTGTAAAAAGTTATAAAAGTGGGCTTTGTATATGTAGCTGTAAAGTGCTTAATTAATTATTTTAAGTAATTCAATGATAAATAGATAAAATATTCATATACTCTGTGTGTGTAAATTTTACGAGTGCGATGTTCAACTGCACCACAAAATTCAGCTTGGAAATTTTTGTATTACCCTATATATTAAATATGAATCGACATCTTATTCTATATACAAGAAAATACATCTTTTTTCTTTTTACATCTTAATTTTCATATTAATTGCGAAAGGTCTGATGATTCTTCCATACCAATTTTTTTTTCTCCCATTTAGCTCTTGAATATTGTGCATTTTTTAGTCTTGACAAATAATGCTTATCTACTGTTACATACATCTGTTTAAAAGAATTAACATTGAGTTTGTTATAGTAATTCTCTTAAAAATTTCTTTTATATCTGTTTTATTTATATATAAATAAAACAGTTATAAAACTGTTATATTATAACTGTTTTATTTTCATATACTTTATAAGATAAAGTATATGAAAGTGCAAAAACTGGATTAAAAATTATTCTCCAAAAAATGTTTTAGATTGAATACTATTCCCAAAACAAAAATAGTTTTTAAAGAAAAAATAGTTTTTAAACTACATATTTATAAATTTTAAAAGCATTAATAAATCAAAATTAAATTGTTAAATATTAAATGACTAAAATATTATGAAATTATTTTTGTTGTCAAACTTTAATAATATGAAAAATAAATTGATTTCTTTATTCAAGCATATTGTGAAATGAAGATAAATTATTAATTACAAAATTTTATTTTATAGCAATGCAAAAAGCTCGTGGCTCAAACCTCAGAGTGCATTTTAAAGTAAGTTCAAGATTAAATCATTATTATGTTATTAAAATTTTTTAAAGCTTTCTTTTTTTTTTTTTTTCTGTTGAATATTTTTTCATTCTATATATAGTTATTATTGATATTTTTAAATTAAAGTCTGCTTATAAAGTAATTTAAACTAGTAAATTAGATTGTAAAAGTCATGTTTTTAAAACTGCCTTTAAATTTTTAATAAAAATATTTTTCTTTCTAGAACACTAGAGAAACTGCTCAAGCTATTAAAAAAATGTCTCTTCGTCGTGCACAACGTTTCTTGAAGAATGTTATTGCTAAGAAAGAAATAGTTCCTTTTCGGCGATTCAATGGTGGAGTTGGAAGAAAAGCCCAGGTTAGTTAACAGAGTGTGTATTTTAAATCTATTATATACTTATATGTTCAGTAAGTTGTGTATAATAAAGATAATACAGTTTAAAAGTATATTGCTAAATAAGCTGGATTTTGTTGAATAAATTAATTTTGATTGTAGTAATACTTTTTACAATTCTAATCAAATATATTTTTAAAAGGCTAAGCAATGGGGGTGCAACCCAGGGAAGATGGCCTAAAAAAAGTGCCGAATTTATTCTTCAACTTTTGAGAAATGCCGAGAGTAACGCAGATTATAAAGGTTTAGATGTTGACAGATTAGTAGTTGAGCATATCCAGGTAAACAGAGCCCCTAAAATGAGGAGACGAACATATAGAGCTCATGGTCGTATCAATCGTGAGTATAGCTGCTTTTCTTTATTTTTTATTGTAATAAATAAGTTGTAGGTGTTTCTGATTTTAAGATTTTGTGTATTGATGTAATAAAATTTATAATCAGATACTTAAATAATGGAAGAACTGTAATGAATGCAATTTAAAGCCTCTCTATTTCAAAATAGCTTTTCATTAATGGTAAAAATGAATTTGAATTCAATTAGACAATGATGAAAAGAGAATTTTAATTTTCTACAAAAAGAAATCTTTTAGAGTTTAAGTTAATGTTATAAAATAGTTATTTTTAATACAGCAACATTTACTTTTGCAGCAACAGCAACATTACAGTAGAACTTTTTTTTACTTTTCAGTAAAAAAAACTGAAATAATTGACATTTTATGATATCACCAGAAACTTGTATTACATTGTTTCCCATTACTGCAGTGAATTGAATAACACATGAGCAATACCAAATTAAAGTTGTGCATTTGCGATGTTATGAATGTTTTTTATTTCATAATGTGCAACATATGTTTTATTGATAACTGTAAAATATCGTTAAAAATGTATTAATATGTTAGTATGAAAATAAATGATTAATTTATACTTATGCATTTTTTTAACCAGTGAATACTGGTCAGTGAAGCTTTATTTCTAAAACAATTTAACATTTTATCTATAATATTTTCAAGGAGCTTGTGTTATTCATTTTATGTGTAAAATTCTGCATTCAAATATAAATAATAAATATGAAGATTTTATTCAAATTAAATTTGTAGTAACTCTTTTGTAAATATTATATTCTAGAATTAAATGAACATCAGTCAATATTAGTAAAAATATTTTTATTTCCTTGTTTAAAATTACTTATACTTTCTTTTCAGCTTATGAGTTTTAGTCCGTCACACATTGAGGTCATCTTAGGTGAAAAGGAACAAATAGTAGCTAAGCCTACAGCAGAAGACGAAGCCCCTAAAAAGAAGGTTTCTAAGAAGAAGATGGCTAGACAAAAGCTTATGCAGAGAGATTGAATCGATTAGTAAAAAATAAACTCTCTGAACTGGAAAATGCCTATGCTTATTTATTCAAGTTAATTTTGTTTAAATAAATGCTTTATCCATTGTTTATTATATCTATATGTAATTTATTAAATTTCATAAGGTAATTCATCTTGTGTTAACTTGAAAGTCTGTGATTGTAGAAATAAATATACAAAGGAACATACCTGATAAATAATTATAAAAATCTATTTAATATATTACTCGTACCTGAATATATTTTTTCCCCACACTTTAATCACATCTTTGTATATGTTGATATATTTCAGTATGGATTGGGATGCTCAGGCTTCTAAAATATGTCAGTTGTCGCTCATAGTTAATATAGTAGTAAGTTATCCATATGATTCACAAACAGAACAAATAATTCCTTTTAAAATTATTTGCATCCAATAACGTACTTCATAAATTGCATGTATTAGATATGATTGCAACTGATTTCTGTGTCTTTCGAATAGCATTGGCAGATACAGAACTAAAAATATGGATTCGATTTTAGCAATTAATTTTCGTGGCAGCTGTATTCCTTGAATAATTTTATGAATCAAATTCGTATACCACTGGTACATACAATCCTGGAAATGCAGATTCATAATTGCTAGTAACTAGGTTCCATGAAGT
The DNA here is from genome assembly GCA_021605095.1 of Caerostris extrusa. Taxonomy (NCBI): domain Eukaryota; kingdom Metazoa; phylum Arthropoda; class Arachnida; order Araneae; family Araneidae; genus Caerostris; species Caerostris extrusa. Next base: position 133,989 of record BPLR01009496.1, on the reverse strand, counting down.
ATGATTCATTTCTTGTTCAACACAAACTCAAATATTACAAATGGTATGAATGTTGACATGGTGCCGCTTGTTATACAGATAACTAAACGAGTTAACAAGCACCAACAATGAATTGCCTTATAGTAGAAAACCATGATACATATTGAATTATTAGTGTAATCTTATTCCTAGGTATATATTTAATTTTAAAGAATTTAATATTTCAATAATAGGATTGTCTTTTAATGCCATTGTATTGCTTTTAAAGGCAAGTATTCTTGTAAAAAACTATAAAGAAAGGATGTTGATCTATAGCCCACACAGGTTTCAATTGGTTGGTAGTAGATTTTAATATCTGAGAAACAATTTTTACTCAGTTTTTAAATTTTTTAGATTTCTTTGCATTTAATATTATAAGGGTAAAAGAAATTCAAATAAACTTTGTTAAGTATTTAATTTTTAATAGAAAAATATTAAATTGCAGGGTGGAAAATCTGCTCCAAAATTCATCCCTTGCTACAAAATATCGCAAATTTCAAGAATTTGTGCTCCAAAAATGAGGTATTTTCTTTATTTTGATTGATTAACTCCTGGAAAAAATGACCTAATATGGTGAGCCTATCTTCAGGCTTCAATTATAAGATCGTTATTAGAAGGGGTAAGAATCAATGGTGTTAAGAGTTCTACTTTTATGAAGTCTCTGCTGGCGATAGGGTTACTGGTTATGGCAGCATTTGTTATAGGGCAAAAAACATTTTTTTAATGATTTGTGTCTATATCGTGGCGCCATCTATTGTTCTTTATAGGATAAATGATTTGTTTGTGAACATGTACTACGTGTTTCTAAGATAACTATTTCAAATAAATTATTAAATTTAAATTGATATTTTACATTTGTAAAAATGATTTACCACCATGCATAATTTTTATTTTCTAAAATTTTTTTTTTTGAATTTTCTCTAGAACTAATATTTTTATTTGTCCTTTTTTTTTTTATTTATTATCTTGTTAAATATCAAATTTTATTTTTAATAATAATAATTTAGAAATTAGCTATAATCTGTTATTTGAAGGATTAAAACAGTTCTTTACTTTCCCCATTTATTACACGAACTGAATTTCGTCAGCACATTTGTTTTCCACAAAAAATCTACCACTGTGTTATATCTAATAAAATTTGTTACATAATATTTAAAAACATATTTATTCATTATTTACTTATACATAATTATTGACAAATTGTTTTTTACATTTTGTGTTTTTTTCAAAAGTTGCATACATATAACTTTAGATTTCATTTTAATACTAAAAATAACACTACTTTTGCTTATATAAATAGAAATAATTTATAATAAATATATAAATTTATTTTTTTTTCTTACTCAATAGAAACTCTTATATCATTTGATACTTTTAAATTTTAAATGAATCTTTTATTTCTTGCTACCATTTATTTAAAATAATTTGTATTTTAGTTAACACGTTTAATGTAAAAATAGCATTCCAAAAGAAAATGCAGAGAAAAATTTAATATATATTTTCTGTTAAATAATTTAATAATCATATTTTTAATGAAATCCATTAAAAATATTCATTGCTAAGAATTCAAAACATTCGGAATTGCAAGAAGGATAAAAAGAAAAATTGTTAGCCTTTAAAAAATACAAAAAGCATAAATAAATGCATCCATTCATTACTGAAATGTATCCAAATTCATTGGATGTATTTATTAATATACATTAAATAAAAAATATTTTATTATCTTTGCATTAAATAATAATTAATTTTTAACATTCAATTTCAATTCTAATTTTCTTCTTATAAATACATCAATAAATTGGTTTTATATTGAATTTCGAATATCATACGAAATGATTGAGTATTCTTTCATTTCTGTTTGCGATTTTATTTCTTATCAAACATATGATGGCTAAATACTATAAAATTAATTAGTATATGCTTTGAAATTTGAAGGACTGTTTATGTAAAAATATACTGCTACAAAATCACAGAGAGAACCTGAAAGCTGCTACAAGAATCATTTTTTGGTTTTCCACCTCCCTGTAAACCTCATTTGCAAGATACTGCATTGGTTGGTCTAGAACAGGGATGGGCAAACTTTTCGGTCGGGGGCCAAAAATCGATAAAAAAAAGTTTGGTGGGCCAAGACAAATTTTTCTAAAATTTTAAAAACAATATACAAGTTTTACAATTTAAATATGTTGAGATGAATGAAATTGTGCTTTCATTTTTAAAAGTTCCTTATATTGAGGTTCAAAGTGAGATGTACTGATTCTAAGGAACGAGGCTAAATGCTCATCTTTCAGTCTACTTCTGAAATAATTCTTTCTAAGGTTCATAGTTGAAAACCATTGTTCACATATATAAGATGAAGCAAACATAGCACTGATTTTCTGGGCGTGAGATACTAAATTTGGGAAACTTACTTTCGATAATGATTTGTAAAACTAACTTGTTGGCGCCAATCTATAGTTATAACTAACAAAGAACTTCCGCTTTTAACACTTTATCGATTGAAAGCTGTCTGTGCTTGCTATTTCCGTCGATTTATGTTTTGTAGAACAAAAATTGTGAAAGTAAAAAGATCATCAGTCTAAAAAATATTTAATCAAGGAGATGGATATATAATATATTTTAATTTGCCTCAGACCGGCAAATTAAAATTCTATCCGATGGCCGGATAGAACCTTCCGGCGGGCCGTAGTTTGCCCATCCTGGTCTAGAATATTGTTAAAAAGCTCGACCAGATTGTATCAGCTCTTACTAAGAATCATTTGCACGGTATCGCATTGACTTGTCTAGCATATTGTTAAAACAGCTCCGACCATATTGCATTAGCTTTATCCTAAAATAATGCAGCCTTTCTAAGTCTTTTTTTGCATGATACCTCGCATTTCTTTCTTGTTATAAGGAAACTATCAGTTTTAAGACGGCAATAATTTATAGATCTAAATTGGGGCTTTTATTTTAACATAAATAAAAATAGAAGGATGTTTGAATGTCGGAAGTTTCGATATGATAACGTTGCAAATTTGCAAACACAGTTTTAATTTCAGCTACCTTTCCTACGAAACCTTTCAAGATATTGATTGGAAAGAAAGTGTACCTATGGCTTCTCTGAGGAAAAATTATTCGTACACATTCAGTTTTTGTCAAACATTTCAATTTCAAGATAGCAAAGGTAATAGAGGAAAACTACTCAAAATGTATCAAGATACATTTTTTTTTTTTAAAAAATTAATGATAAGCTGTTTTGCAAAATATGTAGTTGTTTTTTTAGAATCATAATTAAAAAAATCTACGAGAAATTAGTTTTATACAGTTTTTATACTTATGACAATTTGTTGTGATATTTTATTGTATCGATACATATCAATATCTCAAGTTGACATGTAAAGTTTTCTTACATTTAATGTTTTATTTCATAAAAGAATTTTCAGACACCCTTTGAATAATAGTTATGTTATATCGAATTTCTATTTTAAGAAGACAAGAACGTTAAAATCATAAAATTTTAGTTCCCTTTTTAGTATATTAAGTATTTTTCTATTATGCAAACTGCTTTTCTTACATAAATATATCAAAGGATATTTTCATAATTAAATTCAGTTGTGAGGGTTAGTTTTCTGTTTCATTAACAAATGTCTTTAAAAACTTTAAAGTGCTCTTTGAGCAACAACTTCAATTTTTAACAAAAACTTTATATTTAAATTATCAATTTCTACTATGCAAACAATTTTCAGCATAGAATTATGTTTAGAATTATATTATTAGAATTATATTTAGAATTATATCTACATATATTAGAAAATATGTTCTGCTTTTTATTTAATTTGTTTCTTTTTTTTTAAATTTTCTCAAAACTACTTAATTCATTGCTTGTAATGAAGTTTTTAATGTCAATATGTGAAGTTGTTGATGTTTGAATTATCAATTAATATAATATAAACAATAGTAGAAGTTTCTTTATAAGAATTAAAAGCGATTATTTTTTGAAATTGAGCAAAGAAAAAAATCCATAAAAACAGAATTTTTTAATTATTATACATGTGATTTAAAATTCTGTACGTAACAATAATTGAAAATTCAAGTAATAAATTTCAGTTAAAAAATTGAAATTGTGGTGCAAGATACATTTTAAAGATTTTTAACGATACGAATAAACCTTCGCTATTAAATTAACAATGAAAACATGTTAATAAGTTTATATAAGAAAAATAAATTTTATATTAAAGAAAAATACATAACATATTTAAAAATTTGAAATTTTTTTTACGATTTTAAAACTCATTGTTCCGCTTCGGTCATAAATGTCTTGGACATTACATCTACACACACATTAAAATATTTTCATTAACGCAGTTATTAGCCGTGTATAAATACTCAATTTTAAAATGAATAATGAGACAGGTAATGTTACTCGCATATCATCCTGGATGGTGCTAAATGAGTAATGGCTAGAGGCTACGGCTACTTGCCCCTGAAAAATGACTACGACGACGATTTGCCAGATTAATGGAGAACCTTGGTTGCTTAGCAACCTCTATCTCCTGCTTTGTGAGTGAAGGCAATATAAGTATATTATTAATTTATATTTAAAAATTAATTATTAGAAATTTTTATTAATTAAAAAAAAAAAAAAATCTGCATGTATAATTTTTTTTGTTGTTATTATAATTTCAAGTAGGTAATAAAAAAGATAAACAATAGAAACAAACAGTAACGATTGGAGGGGAAATTGTGACTCAGTGGAGAAACTGCATGGTAATTCGGAAAGGAGGATATCGGAACGTTAATGAATAATATTCAGAACAACGCGAGGTCTTCTGCGATTTTAAAATCAGAAATGTCGTAAATATAGTTGCTTAGATCATTCAAAACGGAATTATTAATATTTGAAATGGAATTATAAAATTTTTTTGCAGTTTTATACACAAATTGTTTAAAACTTGGGAGGGAAAGAGCATGTCTGATATCCTCATTTTGGAAAAACCAAGGCGAATTTGTGATCATACGTAGGATTTTATTTTCAAGTCTTTGTATGATCTCGAAATTCGACGGAGCAGTAGATCCCCAAATAGGGCTCGCATATGCAAGTATTGGAAGCAAGTAAGCAAGATAAATGACCTTTTTATTTTCAAGGACATAGTAGAGTTCCTACAAATGAATGGATACAGTACACGAATGCATCTATTAAATTTATCCCTAAGATAGTTAATGTGAGGAGCATAATTTAATTTACGGTCCAAGATTACACCCAAATATTTAGTTAACTGAAAAATGACTATGCGTCATCCGAACTTTAAATTGAATATACTACATCGAAATGCTGGTGACCTGTCTGGGACTAAATTTCAAAAAATTAATAAGATTTGTGTAGACAGGGATGTTGTTGTTTTGGTAATGCTAGAGGCAGATATCACAGAAAAAAAAAACAAGATATTAAGTTCCTTAATGAAAATGGTAATTACATCATTTTCCAGTGGATTCCATCACATGTTGGAATGGATGGAAATGGAAGGGCAGATCTGTTGGCAAAATCACTAACAGAAGTTCCTGGATAGTGTCCTATCCCTCTTGACTCTTTGTAGAACTATGCGGGTCAAAATAAATCATCGTATATTAGTGAAATATTATTTAACACAAAATTAAAAGTCTGGGAGACAATCGGGGATGAGGGAAAAAAAACTCACAAGAGGCTGCTGCCAGTTTTAGATTTAGAATGGGACACGACTGCCTGGCATTACATCTGGCCAAAATAGGGATTGTGAACTCCGATATATGTGTTTTATGCAAGACAGAGAAAATGAATAAGGCCCATTTACTTGTTTTCTCGGGACTGGACACTAACAACGGAACGGTGATTTGTGTACTCTTTACTAGAGGACCAGAGAAAACATGTCCTGATCACGCAGACTTTTATTATGAGGTTTCTAGCATTTTAAATTTTTATCCTTAGAACATTTAACTTGTTTTTAAGGCATTTTGGTCTTTTTGTTAAGAATGTCTCGTCTTTTCCCTTTGTAATTTTGATTTGTTTATAGGTTCTTTTTGTTTCTACGGTAAGTAGCCAAATTTGTATGAATTGAGATCTAATAAAGTCATAGGTAACAACAACAACAATGTATAATAAACAAACAAGAATGATAAATACTATATCGAATTGTGTTCAATGATTTCTTGGCTCATGAAATATTTGTATTCATAAGTACCTTTCATTAGCAAAAACATTAATTAAAAATTAATAAATACTCCAAAAAAGGTTGTTGTTGACTAATCCTCAGTGTCCTGCAGTGCGGGACAGCATCACATGAGTGATCTACTAATGGATGGAGGGAAAGGGGCAGCTTCTGTTGTGATGGACCACCCGTAGGTAGAAGTCAGACTTTTGCTCCGTGACGCTCTTATAGTAATACGAGACAGGGACCTACGGCTTAAAAGTGGATTCCGAACCACTACAAACATCCATGGCACCGCCGGGACTCGAACCCGAAACCTGTGGTACCGAGCGCCAGAGCGCTAGCCACGCGACCATTCAGACCCCTCCAAAAGGTTGATGGATCAAGTATCAGTGTAAAACGATGATAATACTCCAAATTGCGCTAAAACATAAGCTCCATATTTCTTCAAATTTATCGTGTTTATAGTTATTCATGTAGGATTTGTTTGCCTGCTAAGCACCAGATGGCAACACATCACGGACTATGTGTCTTTCACACCAACCTTTTGCCATGTAGTGGCAGTATTGGACTTTGAACTCTGGCACTGGAAAAAGGGAAGAGACCCCGTAGTTGAGCGCGAAAAGGAGAACGCTAGCTGACACGAGAGAGGAAGCGAGACTGAGAAAGGCTGCGTCAAGCAGTGATAGAAAATAGTTGTGAATGTTTAACAATTAATGTAAATATCGCTGTAAATATAATATCTTTTCATTAAGTGTATATTGTTGAGAGAAAAACAACGCTTCTTTATTTCGCTTTGAAATACACCAATAGATTGCCTCCCTCTGTCGTTAAACATTTGCTAGACTGGTAGAGAAGTCTACATTCATTTAGAAGTTTCAATAAAAATATTTGCTGTTGATGTTGCAGTATCCATGAAGAGTACAAGGGATTCGAATATTGTGGTGCTCCTGAATAATATTGGCTACATTGCCTGCCAGCTGGGAGTAAAAATCCCTTTCCGAATGGTCCAGACAATGCATGGCGGCTCTAGCAGCTGGGCAATCAAAGACAAGATGAACTCGACATCAGGACAGTTGCCACATTTTTGGTATTTTTAACGCCATCAGCTGAAATTGTCACATTTTTGTGGTGCTTCATCCTTAATCTTGTGAGAGTAGTAGCTGTTTTCTGTCGACATTTAGTTCTGTAATTTGGCATTTAGTTTTGATCTTAGAAGGAATTATAAGTTTAGATTTTTTTTTTTTTTTCACATTGCTATCGTATGTCAAGTTTATAGTTATTTCTAAAAGTTTTGGCGAGTTTTTTTCCCTATTAAATTGGAGACATATTTATTCAGGCTAATGTCTAAGACATTGCCTATTGCAACATTTTTGGATAATAAATATAATTGGATGTATCTTATAGCAGTTCAAAGTTGTTTATAGAAAACATCAAGTCGTTCAACTTATGCAATTTACATATTTGTAAGAAAATATGATTGATAGACCGATTGTGATTGATTCCAGCCTACAAATATTTCCGAGTTTAAGAAATGGTGCCTAAATTTAATCAAAATGTTCAAAAACTAGTCATAATGATGTTAATCAATTGTTCTTATGTCAAAGTCATGAACACGATGAAACACACGTTTTATTTATTTTATTACAAAAATGAAACTTAAAAATATCGACTGTACAAAGGCTATAAAAACAATTTTACACTTATTGTCTAAAAATTCCAGTGCTACTTGTGCACTTCCGCACCACAAAAATAAATTATTTAAAAAAATGCAAGTTAAAGTATAACTCAGTCCTATATCACTACTGGATTACCACACTTGGCACTTGTTCTTTCTGTTCATTGGCGTGTCGAGTTCGCAGTGAAATTCTTTGGCAAATTCGGGAAGGTTGGACATGGGGCCGATGACTCTGAAACAAATAAATAAATTCAAACTTAAATCCTTAAAATTATTTTTGTGAAGTTTTATTTACTGGACTTGAATTTAAGTTCATGTTTGACCAACTGAAGAAAAAGAAATCTGAAGGAAAAGATATCAAAAAAGATATTGTTATGCTAAGATATTTTTTTTTTAATTGGTCATGGTGGATGGAAACGTTAGTCAATCGACTATCTCTCGCAATCTTTCTTTTCTCACATTTTTTTTTGTTTGAAAGATGGTAATTCATACTTTTTAACTAAATGTATTCAAAACTAAAACGTCTTTCAATTTTTTACCCTGAAAAGAATGAAATTCCAAATGTAACTTTAAAATTTGGCTGCTATGCATCAACGTTTGCTGATGATTCTGGGCTCCCTGTTTATACTGATGGTTCTGATGGTTTAACATCGAAATCAAATGTCCGGGACAGGTAATTGTTTATTTTGCTCTTCCGTTTAAATGCCATCAGGAATTATTATTTTCTTTACGGATATTTTGTTTATTGCTGATACTGTAATTACTACTGCAATCCGTTCGAGATAAGAATAAAAAAAAAAAAAAAATGCAAATCTGTCGGCAAATTATTTTGAGCTTTCTCAACCATTTTTTCCAGTGTAAGAATATTCTTACAAACCATGCTATGAATAGTGAGACAAAATAATATACTAAATTGCTTTTTGTTACAGATTTGCTTTAACATTTAGTGCGTATAGGAGGACAGTGCTTGCTTACCTGAACTGTGGAGGACTATGAGATCCTGATATGATCCTTAATTTCAAGACTTCTGATCTGTATTTGCCACACCATACCTGAAACAATTGTAGGTATTAAGAAACAGTTTTGTGAGTATTCTGATAAAATATTATTAAGATATTTTCTGTAGAAGTACTAGAAGAACTAGTTCTGAAGAAAAACTAGTCTTTATATAAAATTGAATCTTACATTTGCCGCACTAATCCAGAAAAGTTGACTTGGTGTATATTTTAGCCCAGGCAATTGAAGTTCTTTTCCATGATCTTTTACCCATGAATGATAAGCCTAAAAATAAGTGGAAATTATAAATTAGCAATAAAATAAAAGATTAATTCTACCAGTTATTTATGTTCACACATTAAAAATAATCATTAACATAAAAAAGACGAAAAAAAAAAAACTTTTACTGTGTAGTGCACTAGTTTAGAATATACAAATTTGAAGATGAAGATGAATTTGAAGTGTTTTTTTTTTTCAATACATAATTTTGAAGTTAACACAGTAAAATCCCTTACGTTTAAAAGAGTAATTCCATTAATTTATAAGGTTAAATTTGATAATGTATAGATAATGCCATTATAAATTCCATGATCAAAAATTTCAAAAATAACAAAGACTTCCTTTTTTATCGACTCTATAATTGTGGAAAAAATATTACTCATAAAATCTTGAAATAGTTTAAATTGGTCAACTTTAAAAGTGCAGGACATGATAAAAAAAAATCATTGCCTTTTGTGCTTTTAGTGTATGGTTATAAATAATAAACTGACCACGTTTTTTAACTTAAGTTATTTGATATATGTGTTGTCTGACGTCTCAATTCCTAACGTAATCAATTTTTTAAGACAGTAGATTTTAACGACTAATAGTCGAAAAAAATAATAGATCTAGAAAGTTCGCTTTGTAAAATATCTTGATTTGTAGATTTATAAAACAATAAGAAGTATAATAGCAGTTTTTCTGATAAATTTTCCAATTCATAAATAAGTGAAAAGCACTTCCGTTTCGTGAAAAACTAATAATAGTTTATTTTTGCAGAAAAAGTCAGTAAATAGTTTTATTCCTATTTTGAGTAGGTAGATTCACCATTTAATGTCCACGATCTAAGTTTAATATTTGAAGTTAAATTTTATTTAAAGCTTTTATTCTTTACCGCTTTGATTTAGATATCTTTGTTGCGCCATTCAAATTTATGAAAGTATGTGCAAGTATTCCGCCCTTTGTAAATCCAGCAATTAAGTGACATCCATAATAGGATGTAAAATTTATGTACAAAAAAAGCATTTAATAAGTTTATTTATGTCATGTTAAATAAAGGAGATTTATATTTATACATGGGGCCTGATGGCCGAATGGCTAGCGCTCTGGCGTTCGGTACCACAGTTATCGGGTTCAAATCCCGACTTTGCCATGGGTTTTTGTAGTGGTTCGGAATCCACTTTAAGCCGTAGGTCCCGGTCCTAACAGGATCGTAGAGCGCTGCGGGGGCCTTGTTACTCCGCGTCCGTGGCTTACCATCAAGTTACACGCGCCCCTGGGTAATTCAAAGTGAGTAACATCGGTGCAGCCCTTATGGCGAAGATCACGGTCTATTTGCCAGCTGCATTAAAAGAAAAAAAAATATATTTATACATTAAAAAAAAAAAAACCTTAGTGTGTAGTGCAGTAGTTTAGAATACACAAATTTGAAGATATACAGAAATCTTGTATGATAAACTTCAACATATCCAAAATTCTTAAGATGTACTAAACTGTTTTTTTTTTTTTTTTTGGTTATTTTGAAATACATAACATTATTTTGGTTTGTCTCTCTACGATCCTTTTTTTGCACACTTTAGGCTAATTATATCGGGACCTACTGCTTAACGTGGGCTAAGAACCACTAATAAACATCCATTCCATCGCAAGGATTCCAGCAGCCTAATGCCAATTGGTTAGCGCTCTGGCCGTTGGTACCGCAGGCTTCCTGGTGCTAGTATGGATGTTTGTGAGTGGTTCGGAATCCACGTTAAACAGTAGGTCCCGGTCTAATTAGCCTAAAAAATGTGCAAAAAATGACCGTAAAGCGACAAACCAAAAAACAAATCAACATTATGTATTGCCAAAAAGCGGTTTAGTACATTTTAGGAATTTTGGATATGTTGTACAGAAATCTTATATGATAAACTTCCTACAAATTTGTATATTCTAAACTAGTGCACTACACACTAAAATTTTTTTTTTTTTAACTTTTTTTATGTTGATGCTTATTTTGAATGTATGAATATAAATTTCCTTTATTTAACACGACGCAAATAAGATTATTAAATGCTAACACAAGCCAAACCAGAATTCGAACCTGAAGCCTATGGTACCAAAGGCCAGAACGCTAGTCAATTGGTCATCAAGCCGTTACGTTGAAGTTCGCACAGTAAAATCCCTTATCTTAAAATTTCGTTAGCATTTAAATTCTTACGAGATCAATAAATTAACAAAATGGGAATTAATGTAAGGATAATTGAAGTTTAAATATGGCCGAATCTCGTACTTCAATTGAAATGAAAGTTATCCGAATAAATTGTTATTAAAAATGGCATTTATAAGAAAATTAAAATTCCCATAGAGTAATCATTTACTGTTTATTCTTTAGAAAATTATTTTTAATTATGTTCGATTTTTAAATAAATTTAATTTTAAATAATTTAATTAATTCAAGAGCAACATCTCGACTTAAAAATCAAATTATGTAATTTGCAATAAAACTCTTGTTTATGGGAAGTTTCTGGATTTATATTTATTTAATCACCATTTAACTTTATCTTAATTTAGTAGATCAAAACACTTTTAATGTATACTTTTCAAATAAACCGGACATTTTTTTTTTTTTTTTTTTTTTTGAAACATTTATTTTTAATCATGATTTAGCATAATATCATCTATAAATCAAATTTTCGCAATTTCATTTCAGGTTTTTTTTTGCAGTTTTTATAAATAACTATATATGCAGGGTGATTATAAAAACTTAGCATCAGCGCTCTACAGGTACCGTTCAACGCCATTTGTAGTTTTTCACTACGGAGATCACATTCCAATAAAAAAGTAAGTGCTGCTAGTTGAAATTTTAGAAATCGCGTTGCTGTAATTGTAACTGTTAGAGTTTAATTGTTGTTTTTCATATGATCTTGATACCTCAAAATACATTAAACCAACATTTCATTCAGTCTCTATAAATGGTACGATAGCTAGGGACTCGTTAAGATTTCTTATAATCATCCTGGTATATATACCATATATTTCAGAATATAAGCCGATCAGTGTATAAGCTAAGAATGCGCTTTTCTTTTCCTCAAAATTTCGTCTTATATAAAGACGAAATCTAAAAAAATTCCGTAACGTTCATTATTTACGGCATTCTATTACTATTTCTGATGTACATTTTGGTATTTTCCCATTTGCCTGGCGCAATTTTTACCAATAACAGATTTTTCGCTTTGACGACGACAATGCAACAAACCAAAAATACAAACAATTTCAAAAAATAAAACAACTCATTTTCATAAAACAAATAACTTATTTCATCTAAAGTTACAATCATTTTTAAGCTATGTGGGGGAAAAAAATAATCCTTTTAAAACGTTCTTACCCAATAAGCTTCTTTTAATCCTCCGTTATCAGCAATGTTTTCTCCTTGAGTATTAATTCCATTAACCTAAGTAAATAATTATATGTAGTACAATCAATCTTTTCATTAAAATTCGAAAACGAGATTTTAAAGCTACAGAATAATGAAATGGTTTTGCTTTTTAGTTTTTTTTCTATTAATGTTATTTTTGTTAAATTTCTATCGAAAAGGTTCAATTCATTTGAATATTTCTTACATTAAGTCCATTTTCAGCCGTGTAGTTGCCGTATTGTTGAATAATGCAGAGGGCTTTCTTTTTAAACAGTTCGTCAGTCTTAGAATCCCACCAATTCACGTTGTTTCCGTCCTTATCAAACTGCCGACCTGCCATAAATATGAATACATGCATATAGTTTATACGTATAACGAAGATGAGAGATTTAAAGAATAAAATTCAAAATGGACATAGTAAGTTACCTCGATCGTCAAATCCATGAGTGATTTCGTGCCCAATGACATATCCAATGGCTCCAAAATTCATGTAGCTATCAAAGAAAATTTGTATTCATTAGAAAAGAACTATTTTAATAAATACTTAACGGACTATTTAACTATTTTTTAATAAATATTTAATGAGCAATTTAACCATAAGGACTACTTTAATAAATACTTAATACTTATTTATTAATACGTTATGTGATTTCAGTAAACAACACGAAATATTTTTTTATAAAATTTCCACGCTTATAAAATTTATTAATGGGGCATAATAAAAAAATGTTTTTTTTTCCTATCAAAAAAAAATTATTCGTCATGATACGAATTTAATAACATTTAATAAAAGTACATAGTTGTACTACAGATCAAAATAACCCACTTTATGTTATGCAGAGGGTACCAAATACCCAACCTGCAGAATTAGTTTGAATTCTGCTAACATGTACGAAAAGATGCCATTTTATCCAATTCTATCGTTATAATTGACGGAAAATAGTTTCATTGCCAAACATCATTCCGAAACTTCGTCGTACGCGGCCTGTGAGTATTGATTTTGGAAAGAAATTTAAATGAAAAAAAAAAATACAATTTGAAATTTAGAGAAATCAATGTAACGAACAGGAGTCAAAATGGTAGTTCTGAAGAGGAAGAAGGGATTGCAAAAAAATGTAAGGAACGTTTCGCTTGAATTTCGTCGAAAATTATTGAGAAGACTATAACGTCCAAGCTGGAGTTTGAAACATGCCAACGCTTTGTGAAATTGAAATTCTATGTGTACAATGTGAACGTGGAGCAAGAAACCAATAACATTAAGAAGTCGAGTTACTGTGATAGATGAAAAGCTGTGTCACTATGTTAATTTATGTAAACAGTAGAACGGCTAACATTTTGAGCAGTTTACTGTTATTCCATTTTTAGGACATAAATTGAACTATACTCAGTTGTAATTACAAGTATGTGCTTTTATTTATTAAAAACATTAATAAATTAATTAATACATTGATTTTTGGATCATATTGTAGTATTTATACTTCATGTTTATAATTTAATGTTACTACAATTAGAAAATGCCACTGATAATATGTTCTCCTTATTATTAGACGATCTCAATTAAGAGATATATTCTTGGCCCAGTGAGAATCCCAATAAATCTATTGTAATTTAAAATATGATCACTTTCTTCTCCACATACATTCATTTCGATACTAATCTTAGGAAAATATTATGTTAATTCGATAAAAATCATATTTCAAAAATTTAAGTGGATTCCTATAGAATATTTGCTAGTTTATTACATTACAATTATCAAAAATAGTCAACGTTCACTAAGCAGATTTCTTTAAAAGTTCGTATTGTAGAAAAGTAATTATCTTACTGGGGACGATCTTTATTGAAGAAAGAATTTTGTAGGATTCCTGCAGGAAATTCTGTTAAAGAAAAGAAAAGAACAATTTACATTAAAAAACATAATTAAATGACAAATCACATTTATTCGATGTACAAAATGGTAAAATATAAAATGACATTGAAAAATTCAAGTATTTTTACCTATGCTGTTTTCCAAGGCATTGTAAAAGGCGTTGACAACTGCTGCACGTGCGTGTTTTTTCCATCTGTAAAATAAATACATTCATTAGTTCATATAAATATTGCACAAGAATGGCATGAGAATCATTAGTATCAATATTGTAAAAAATAAATAATTTTTTTATTATAATTATATTTAAAAAGTCTCGAATTAAGCGTCATGAGATTTTGCTATAAAAGGATATTAACAGGTGATTCGTTTGCCATCAATGATAAGAAAGGATTCCTAACTAAACTTTTCTGTTCGTACGTGTTTCAAATATTTGTTAAAATTTTATTAAGTACCTCAATTATAAAAATTGTAAAATTTATTTTTTTTTAGTTCAATTAGCAAGATTTATACACGAAATAATTTCATTTATTCAATAAATACTAAATTCTTTTTAGAAAATATAAATTTCTACTATTTGAAATAAAATTAGTGAGGAAATAAGTTTCACAATTTTCTTCCCTTCAGTTAATTCAGTATTAAAAATAAAAATTCATACATAAAAATATAATAATGATTTTCATTATAATGACAATTAAGAAATTCGAAGTTTCTATAAGTGCACAATAGTTAAGGAATCAAAGCCCGAATTCCTGAATATTTCAAAATATGTATCGTCTATGAATGAACAAGTTGATTAAGTCAAAAAGCTTATTAGCCTTATTATACGCCTTAATCTAGACTACTACTGTAGTATAAAATTAGATGCATTTCATATGTTGTCTTAAGAATATTTTTTATGGCCAATATTTTTAAAAAATAATTTAAACCATTAATTTAATGCTACGATATCATTTGGGAACACGATAATGTTTCGATATGAACTCCGTGGTGTCCACAAAATATTCCTTTACTTATTTTTTCCTACGCATAAATTATAAAACATTAACCACTTGGACACCACTATAATCTGGAATTTTTTTAAATAAACACTCCTTTGCCATAGGATTTCAATTATGTGTGCTTTAAAATTTACATGCAATATGGGGTGTTACAAAAGATTTGCTAATATCAAATGACGAAGAATTTCGAATTTAAAAAGATAGTCTTTTCAATTTTCTCAAATTATTGTCCAAGGACCAGGTTATGTCTATGAAAGTTAATTGAATCATCACTTAACATTATACATTCAAGTGCTATTGATGGAGTATGTTATAAAGCATATTCATACATGATGTATTAAAATTTAAAAATAATTTCAGTTTTAAAAGATAGTTTGCTTTGTTTTCAAATTATCTCAATACAAGAAATTTTTAATATTTTGGATAATTCGCAAACATTTAAAAACCTAATAGATTAACTCTCCCTTTAACAAAAACAACAAGCCCACATGATTAGTGAATAGAAAAAGATCAAAAGTATTGGAATTACAAAAATTTAAGATTTACATTGTTATAATGGACATTTATTTTATCAGATGAAATAATTTAAATTTCTATTTTTTTTATTTGCACGTAAAGTTCAACACATAAAACGGCATTTATGGATTAAGAATAAAAGTGATTTACATATTTAATTAGCAGACGTGCCTCGGCGTTGCCTTGTTATATAAAATAAAGCATTTTTAATTTGGGTAAATTTCATTAATAAAAAATATCGATGAAAATTCAAATTATTGTTGTGCAAATTATAAAGGAAAAATTATCCTGAATAGCCATCCATTAATAAAATGAATTTTGAAACCAAAAAAATATAATACTATAAACTTTATAAATTTGCCATTTAAACTTCAAAAAATATCTAAAGACAAATAAAAAAAAATTTTTTTTTCCTGATCTAACATCTGATCCCACCACCAGATGGTGCCAGTCATGAAAATACGGTTTTCGTTTAATTAAAAAAGAATCGTTATTTATTTAATTTTTTAGGGATCTTCGACTACATACCAAACAAAAAAACAATAAATTCAGTAAAAAAAATTTAAATGCTAAGTATTATAAGCTTTTGTGCTGAAACACACATTCATAAGATTTACACCTCGAACTTAATATAGTATTAAGTTCGACCACTGATTGCGAATGGATTCAAACAGAAAGGCGTAAGAGAAGAAAAGATATTTTCTTGTTTGTTTGTTTGATGTTTTATCTGCAATAAAATTATTTTAATTTTTAATCATTAAAATATTAAATTCAATTATATCAAAAGAAAAATTAGTTGAATAGAATTCCACAATAATTGTTAAACTTTTTTCTTTTCAAAACTGTTTTGGCAGCGTATATCTGACTGGCATCCCTATCAAGTAATCGATTCGTCCGTTTCCGCCTTTAAACCGGATGTTTATCTTTCCACACAATCGGGTGCCGAACTATAGAAAGAATATACATTCTACTGTCGCAACATCGTTTGAACAAATCGTAATGTTATTTAAGCAATCCGCTATGCAGATTTATACTTACTCTCCTCTGATGTTAGGTTTGCGGAGTTGGTTGAAAGCATAATCTGTCGACCATCTCCTGAGGCTCATGATGTTGTCAAAATAACTGCCGTTGCTGATAGTCAACTGCAAAGAAAAATTCAGTATGGTTAATTTAGGTATTTGGTTAGATCATAAATTATTCAAGGATCAATGTCTTTGTACTTACGTTTTCATAAAGCTCCAGTACTGCAGTATCGTTCAGCAACTCGTGAGGATATCCAATATAAGGCTTTATCGTATTAGCCTGGAAAAAGTATTCAGAGTAAATAAAACATTTTTTTTTTTTTTATCAAGAAATGGAAAACTTTAAAAACGCAATTTCTTCAAAATTATTGAGAATAAAACACAAAAGAAAGCAGCATCGAGTAAAGACATAAGCATAAATAAAAATTTAGCAAAATAACAAAATTTAGGAATTTCAAAAAAATTATAACAAAATTAAAAATTTTCGTTTTTGTAAAAAACATTTCAAAGATACAATGCATATTCATATTTAGTTTAGGTTCACCGATACGATATTGAGAAAGAATATCTATATCAAACTTGATATTCTGATTTTTGTTCTATGTTTCAAATTAAAATGGAATGAATTGATTTCTTGTTTAAAAAAAAAATATGTGAAGAATATTTCAATTAAAAAAGGTCTGTTGTAAAAATATTAATTTCAAAATGTTTTAAAACTTTTATATGCCAATAAAAATAACAAACTCCTTGGCACTACCGCCCTTTTATAAGCCGAGGCCGTCTACCTACTGGCAGATTTCGAGACAGGAGATGGTTAACCATGCACGCAACGCTCTACAGTCTTATTAGACAGGTACCTATGGCTTAAAGTGGATTCCAGACCACTAAAAAAAAACATCCACGATACGACCAGGACTTGAACCCTGTGGCACCGAGCGCCAGTCACTTTGTCATCAGGTCCCTAATAAAAATTATATATTTTTAAAAAATAAACTAAACAACTGCAGCTGAATAGCAATGGCATTGCAGTATAGGAACTCTGATAATTCCAATACGAAACAAAAAAAAAAAAAAATATCTCAAGTCAAAAAAAAAATTTTGAAGTTAAAAATTTATTTCAAATTACCAAAACATTTCCTCAATCTTTGTGCTATTATGAATAATTGTATTATGAAATATTTATTTAAAATAACGAAGTTAATATTTTTGAAGAGTATTTGATAATCACTAAATTTTTTTTATTTCCATAAAGAAAAAAACATCCGACAAAAATATCAGAATAAAATAGTGTAGAGACAACTTTATTCGAATACTTTGATATCTTTTGCACAGATGCATTTTATGATCGCCATCAAAGTAATTCATACTCAAATTTTGAATTTTATTCTCTTCTTAAGAGAGTTCATTGTGACCTCTGCGTGCAACACTTTCGGCGAAAATCAATTCTCACAGTCAATTTGAAAACGGATACATCAAGGTGTTGACACCATGCATATGCAAATATTGCAATGTTACTGTCCGGCACTTCAGCGTCACGATGTCGTTCAACAAATAGATCTAAATTCACTGAATTCTATTGTGCTTAAGGTCAAACTGAATCTATGCGGTTCTTTGTTTTTTCTCAAATGTTAAAATACGGGCTCTTTTTTTTTTCAATCAAAGAGCTTGTTTGTACGCACGGATGTAAGGCGGAAGACAGACTATTTATCAGGACAGGTTAATGGACACACACGATTTGAATACAATGAAATGACACCCTAAAAATAAAACAGCGGACAAACCTTTTCTTTGGCTTGCTTTTTTGTGCTGTCGTCCATCCAGTCGATGTTGTCCAAAATGGTCAAAAATTCCTTGTGGATGTACTTGACCAATTCTAGAGCCTAAAATATGTCATATTATTAATCAACATGAGATTGAAAAGTAAAAGATTTATACCCTTTTTCATTATTGTAGAATTTTAATGGCACGATTCTGTATCAATAAAGAGTTTTTGCATAACGTTTTTTATCGTCCGATATTTTTCTTCCTTGCACGTAAGCTCATAGGAAACATTGTACCTATTGCGCATGCATATCTGTAATACTTCACTACTGAATTATTCCTATTAGCATGCGCACTAGGAAGAAAAAAAATATCGGACGATAAAAAAACGTTAATTAAGTTTAATAAAACATTTATAAATGCTATTTAATGGACGCTCAAAAGTTTATGGGCATAACAAGAACACCGTTCATCTTTATAAGATTACTCAGCAGTCTATTTTGTTCTGAATCGTCTTAAGCTGTAAAATTATAATTTTTTTCAAGAGCTGGTGTAGCTTCATAAATAATGCCTTGGGATTTTGAAGTGAAGATACTCACCAGGTGACACCGAACTGAAAAGTTCTATTTTTATGCTGAGAATGGGCTCTTAATTCTTTCATTGGGCTCAAGAAGAAGTTAGAAGAGCAGACGAATCTCTATATCCACTACCCAACTCTTGTGAGTATTTGTTACAAATCGTTGCTATGCCACAATGCAAGTCCGGTCTATCAGACCCCTACTAGTTACTCTTTGTGCATTGGTTGAATCGGTTACATATCTTCCTTTTCATTAGCGAGTTATCCTAAATTTGGTTTAGTTTGCCTCTGTATTGTCACTTTTTGCACACTTTAGACCAATTAGACCGGGACCTACTGTTTAACGTGGATTCCGAATCTAAAGCCCGTGGTACCAAAGGCTAGAGTCCTAGCCAATTGTCCATTAGGCGGCTGAATAACCCCAGAATAAATTTCTAGTAATTCAACAATAATGTTAATATATATGAATCCAACGTTAATCTTAATGAATATGAAAATATGCATCCTTACCGAATTACATTAGAACATAAATTTTTTTTTTTTTTTAACATGTTTCAATAAAAAATTTACACTTGAAATTTAGAAAACGAATCATTGACCAGTAAATGATACTGTCAATTAAAAATTAGAGAACACTATCTGTCCAACATCCATACCATGTATGATTGTAACGGTGCAATTTTATTCTTTTATAACTAAAATGTTTCGAAAAATTTGCGTACTTGTATCTCCTACATTAGAAGCCACCGTCATTAACAGTTCACGAAAAAAAGATCACATAGTATTATGAATCTCAAACTTTAATAAATTAAAAACTTTGCCATGACAGAAGTTCTTATTCTTTATTTTAGATGAGATATGAAAGATATTTATGAGGAATATCGTAAAAATAAACTTTAATATTAAGGTGACTTTTTCACTTTGTTATTGTACTCACGCTTTGTATTAATTTAAAAAATGATATATTATCATATTATTTTTAGATATCATTATATCTTAATTCTATGATTATTGCACAAGGAAAAAAAATTATTCGCACCGAATCTTTGCTCCCTTCCTTGAAGTAATGTTTGACGTAGTACGAACTAAGTGCAATGCCAAGGCTACCGGATAGAGACGACAAGCACTGCTCCCACCTTGGTTCCTCTTGACTTTTTCCAGTAATCACCGCGCTGTACTCCTGAGCCAAAGCTCGCCAGTCTTTGGACAACAGAGACAAGGTCTGTCCGGCTGCACGCCACATCATGTAGTTAGCAATCACTCTGGTCAAATGAAAAACAAAAAAAAAAATAAAGTGAAAAATGTGTGATTTAAATTCAATTAATAGATGAATTCTGTCAGGGATGAGAATTTTCTGAAGTATTAAACAAGTGGAACAGATATTGAAATTTCTTAAAAATAGTTTTAACTAGTAGATATGAGCCGGCGTTGCCTGCTAACTGAAAATAAGAAAATTTACCAAAATTGAAAATATTTTAATAAAAAGTTCGCGATTTTAAATAACTCACTTTTAAATATAGCAATCTTCCTTATCCAAGAATTCCAAGTATTTTTTTGTACACTACCCAGAGATGTTGTTATGGTGTGATAAATAACGAGTTATATTCACCTCACATTTTATAAAGCCTAACTAGAGCTTAATTTTTGCAATTTATATAATTATTCCGTCTGTCTCAATGCTGCAAACCCAACCACGGCTGTTTAATTTCGTTAACAGTTAAGTACTATTGTCCGTAACTCTTAAAATCGTTCCTGCAAATGTGAGGTACAATTTAAATTTTTACTTTCTTAAATAAACAGTTTTCCATGAGTCCAATAATCTGTGTTGTGTGCTAATTAATCCGTATTCCTTGGGCAACTTTTATGTACTCCGAGTGGGGATTATCGTCCCGGCACTTTATGCAGTATTATCCGAATGCCATGTATATAAATAATGTTATACAATAGTATCAAATATAAAATTTGAATTTTTGTTTTGGATGAAGGCCTGAATGTTTTCCATATTCTTTCCGTTCATCAAAACCTAAAGGGGTTATATATCATTTCGCATAACTGAAGATTTTGAATTTTCTTATAGTTCTTCAAACTACTAACAAGTTGTTTTCCTTCAAAATTAAATAAAAATTCAAAATTAAATTAATTGTGACGGAAAATTGACAATTTTTTTTAAATTTATAGATAAAGAAAACTTATTGTATCAACTCTGACAGACACTCATAGATGACATTCTCAGCAATTACAACTAAATGAGACTGAATAAAGAATTTATAAAAGTAGTTCAATGTCATTAGCACTTGAAAAAATAATTTTGATTCTAATGAAAATAATTGTCTTGAATGAGAGAAAAAAAAACTTAATTGGAGAATTTCTTTTGTTTGGTTTTCGTTTCGTAGTTTGCAAAAACTATGTATCTGAATTAAATTAGCGCATATTTTTCATTAATTGTTCAAATTATTGCATTAGTAGTGTAGTGTTTTGATTTCTATTTTTTATTACATTAGCAATAGATCTTTTCTAAATTCTGCAGAAAAAAAAAAAGAATAGCAGCGACACACTTTTTTTGCATTAGCAAAACCTCTATTTTTGTGATAAAAATATAAAAAAGTTAAGTAATTTTATAGTTATTTTTTAACATAGTGAATATTTTAAAAGGATTTTTTATTATACATTTTGGTCGCATTAGTATTAAAAAGATTTGTTTATATCTTAAATTATTTTTTCTGACATGAACGATTAATTGCTTTTTTTTAATTGCATTGTACAATTTCGAATTCTAATCTTAATAACAACAATAGAAAATCATAAATATTTCTTATTATTATTTGCAGATTTCGGTGTCCTATCCTAATTTGCTCTTTTGGCAAGCTCTATGTTCGAGAAAGGCAGTAAATATTTCATTGCTTTACAATAAAATATTTATTGTAAAGTTTTTTCCTAACGCAGCTGCCAAACACTTAGACAGATGTCTTTGGTGACGTAAGGCAAGCGCTGCACCGACGTTACTTACTTGGCACTACACAGGTGGTACGTATAGCTTGAAGATAAGCTACGGACGCGGAGTAACAATACTCCCGCAACTCTCTACGATCCTGTTAGGCCGGGACCTACGGTTTAAAGTGGATTCCTAATTACTACAAACATCCATGGCACCGGGACTCGAACCCGAAACTTAACCAGAACGCGAGTTACTCGGTCATCAGGCCTCTTTATTGTAAAGTTGCAATATTAATTAGTAATATAAAAGTTATTAATTGGTAATATATTGCAAAAGTTCTCAATACACTTCTTTCACTGCTGCCCAGAAATGAATATAATTTCTCTTTTTGTAACTAGATGTGGAAGAAGAACAGCCAAATGGGACATCGTAGATAGGGGCAATTAGCGATCAATAAGTTATTACGTTTACGCCCATTACTTCCTTTTTTAAAAATATTTGCTTGTATTCCCAGTCAGTACGCCGCGATCTTTCAATCGGGAACTGCTGCTGTAGAAAACGAACGTTTTCATAGTGGTAAAAATTGACCACCCATTGAGAAAGCACAAAAAACCACATTAGCATTTTTTTTATCAAATGCAAATGTAAAAACTTATTGAAGTTAAAGGTAGAAGGAAAGTAAAATATGATTGACGCTTATCACATCATGAATGTACGAGTATAGAAAATTCAAAAATTGATGGCACATCTGCTAAAGACGCTTCTCATCTCTGTCAGAAACATCAAACAAAAAATCAAAAATCTAGTTGGGACGTCAAAAAATTTCTGTTGCTGAAACATTAAAAATTTACAAAATCACAGAGTGATTGAAGAAACAGACACAAATGTAAATTTAATGGTATCTGTGCATTGCCAACCAGATGAAGTTTTATGAAAAGGAAAAAAATGCCTTTGTAAGTTGCTGTAGAACCTATTTTGATCAGGAGGAGGATAATGTAGAAAAATGAAGTACAAGTATTCCTCATATTTGCACAATAGATTAGTTCTAAAGAATTCTAAGTTTGTACTGAATAAACAATGCTGTCCAAAGATGATTTTACTTATTCGAAATTTTCAGTACTGGAAATTCTTATCATTCAAACTGAATTTCAAACTATTGAATTTAACCACTCACCTTTTATCAGTATTTAAAATCAAATCAGCAAATCGAATCACAAAATCAGGAACGGATACTATTAGAGGTTCATTCGGTAGGATTGGATTGTTTAGTAGACCATTGAAGTATTTCATCCAGTCAATCTGCAAATTTCATAAATTCAAGTCAATAACATAAGAGTTTCTTAAAAATTATTTAACAATGTGCCAGGTGTATGCTGTTTAATTAATATTAGAGTTATATGCAGCCCTCTTGAAAACTGTTACGTAAAACACTATAATAGAAAGTTTGAATATGATGTAAAAATAATTTTCTTCGTAAACGTTTACAATGAAATATGCTTAATTTCTTTTACAGTTTAAGTTAAGTGTCTTTTAAATAAAATGATTTTAAAAAAAATTTTCCATTATTTTAATAATCAATCAATATAATTAAATACACAGAATTTTACAATATTTTTTTAATATTTAAAACCAAATTTTAATAATTTTTTGCAGACTAAAAATAATTAATCTATTGTTCTACCAGCTATACAGTGAAAAAATGAAAACATCCGGTTCAAAGGCGGAAACGGACGAATCCATTACATGTTACATGGGTTAGTCAGACATATACAGTGCAAAACAATTTTGAAAGAAAATAGTTTATTAAACTTCGTGGGCTCTTTTTTTAAATTTTTTATGGTAATCTTAAATTTTAATCAGTAAAAACAAAAAAATTATTTTTATTGTATATAAAACTCCTTTGAAATTATTTTCTCCTCTTCGCACAACGCTGTGTTTGAATCCAATCCTCAGCTGCTTGCCAATTCAGATGGATACCATCTATCGCATGAATTTTCTACAAGATAGATGGTCAGACAAATTTTTTAGTATAAAATGCTTCGGCATCTGACATGCACAAATATATTCCATTTAATAATTTTCACGATTAAGACACATATGTAACCATTAAAGAATTTTTATGTGCAATTCTATCGTAAATTAAGAGCTAAAATTATTATTATATTTTTAAAGATGTTTCTCAAATTACTTTTTTCAATGTTAAAATTGTTTCATTAATGCACACAGTAATTTCTAGACAGAAAGCTATTTAATTGCATGAGATTAGCCAAAATTTTATGCAAATATTTATCGAGTTTGACTTTACCTTGAGGAATTAGTTCTTGCAATTTCTGGACAGTATACTTGTTGTATAATTTACTGATGTTTCTACGCTCCTCGCGCGGTAAAGAATACTGCAAGAAAACAAAGAAAACATTTAAAACATGGAATTAACAAAAATTATGTAAGTTTAAAATGCCATAGTTTTATATCTGAAGAAAAAAATATATATAAAACTCTTTCGTAAATACCTGGTTATAAGGGGATCAAAATGCACGAATGAAAATTTCTGAATTTAACTTACGCTCACCACCTTAGATTTATTTCATTTAATTTCATAAAAGTTTCATTTAAAAAAGAAAATTACCTCAGGAAGGAATCTCAGATTACTATGTAAAATTGAAAATAATTTTCTATAATAAAAGATCAAGCATAGTAAAAAAAAGTTGTACTAACAAATAATAAGTCTTGCGCAAGTTTATGTATAGCTTTGATATTAGTCATTTTTGTCAAGTTTTTAAATTTATTATAAAATAGCTTATTTCAATAAAAAGATGCATTTCAAAGCATCATTCAATTCTTTAACTGTTAAACGAATTTTCTTTTTTTCAAAATCCATGCAAAAGACTCAAAAATATATTTTAAAGCATTTGCAGCAAATATCTTTATATATAACTAAATACCAATATGTAAAAGTTGAATTTAGATGAAAACACCGACTTTCGTCTAAATTCAATTATCATGAGAAATTTTTATTATAAATCAAATAATTGCCTTTTTTTACTGTGTACCGTTAAATACAACGTAAGGGGCTTCCAACGTTTGTGGTATAAGTTGATTATTATATGTATACATTAATAAGTAAAGATTCAAGCCAATGCGAGAAAAATTCGAGAAAAGTTATTTGTTACATTTTTAACAATTGCAACTCAAATATAATTTTAATGACATCAAAATTCAGCATAAAGAACGGATTGGAATGCTTACAATTTCAGTTCTGAATATATTTTTATTAATAACTGATTTAAAAATCTTCAATCATTTTAATGAATCGCTTCCTATTTGAAAATTTCTAAATCTACATTAAAATAATCAAACTCAACTTTCGTTCAACTCGTGGCCCAGTATTAATGTGTGCAGCTATCAGAAAATGTAAGTTTGGATTCGCTGAGGGCAGACATTGGTATTAGAAGAAGAGACTCAATAGTGATTGTAACAACGTGTTTAAAGCATCTCGAATTGAAGATTAGATCCGGCCGGGAATTTTCTTTCATACTATAAGCAGTAGTAAGCAGCAGCAGCAGTAGTAGTAGTAGTAGTAGTTGTTGTTGTTGTTGTTTGTACAAGCGAGGCAGTAACCTCTTAAAGTTCTCCTCTCGTCACTCGATGGTAGATTGTTGGTGGTATATGCATAAATTTAATATGATATCCAACGATGTTACACACACAAAAAGGAAAGATGAGTTACGATGGCAAGTGTGTAGAGAGTAGTATTTTTTTAAATTTTATTAGCACCAATAACAAACTAATTACATTCTATTAAACATTTAAAAATCATATAGCATTTAAAATGAGTGAAGCTTACGTTGGCCAGGGATATTTCGAAGTTGAGTGCCTGCATGAGTTCTTCTTCCACGGTTTCTTCATTAGCACCGAGCTTCTTGGCCGTCTTCACCATCAAATCGAAATAAGCAGCTGTGGAGGAATCGTTCAAACCTTTCACCAGGTAAGTACGATCGGGCATTCCCAAAGATGTCTGATCCAACTATAATAGAAACATAGCAGTTATGAGCGAGGAATAATGCAATTTCCATGGATCTAATGAAATAAAGAGAATTTTAAGCACATATCATCAATATAGAAAGGCATAGGTTGATCACTTTTTTTTAAACAACAGTTAATTATTCTGGCTTTTAAATACTTTTAAGCTAATTTCTTGCGGAAAAAAATATATATAACATTGTTGGACTCGTATGTATAATGCATTAACATTCATGTTGAAATTGTAACATTAAAAATGTCCTATTAGGTTTATTAAACCTTCAAGTACATGAACTCCATTTTAAAATGTTAATACAAGCTATAGATAAGTTTTTACGTCAAAGAAAATTTCTGTATATTTAGAAAATTCTATTCTTTTCTATTATTTAAATAATTCTATTGTTTCAAAATAAGTATTTTTCAACATTCTGCGTTTTTAATTTTTTAAAAATTACTCTATTAATAAATTAAATTTTTTGTTGAAATCCATTTTACATTGAGTATTTTTTTTTTTATAAATAAGCATAAGAATTAAAGAAAAAAAGCACGTATGATATTTATCGCAGTACTAATAATTAGGGTTAATAAATTATTCAAACAACAAGTGATATATGAGATCTACGTAAACTATGAACTTCGGTAACCTGAATAAAAACCGCATAGACGTCAAAAGGAAGTTCCATTGAATTTTCACCTTGAACTGAATGTCAAGATTTAAAATTAATACAAGTTTTCCAAATGATTAAATCATGAACGTCACACAAAAAGTTAAACTTTGCATACTGTAGTAAGAAAACAAACTGAACTTGTGAAACGAAAATTAACGATATAAAAGTTTTTCTTAATTCGTACATAAATATTTTCCCTTAATATAAAGAGAAAATGCACTGAAAAATGCCTTTAATAATTCAAATGCCAAATCATAATTCTTCTTTGGGTATTGCAAGTTTAGAAACTTTGTTAAATTCAAATTTTCATTTATGCCACATAGAAATCAAAATGAAAAATTCAATTGAAAAAATATTTTTATTTTTTCCACCTTTAAAGCCATGATGCAAAACAGTGCGGTTAACGGATAATTATGAATTTTGGAGAATTTTTTCCGGATGTGGTAGAAAATGCATGTGGTATGGTGTGTCCGGATGTGGTATGGTATGTGTTGTAATTTGTGGTAGAGAATAATGGTAATGTTTCTAATCTACGCGTTAAATGTATGCAATGTAAACTTTCTTACATTATCATCTTCAAATGAATGACATCAAGGCAAGTCTCATCTATAAACCATTAAGAAAAAAATAGCAAAATTTCAGTAAAAAGCTAAAATTCCCACGAGGGATAAAAACCATTGCCAAATTAAGCTGGAAAAGTTATTTGAAGTATGGCTATCTCTTAAGGGGGAAAAAAGGTTTCTTAATGGAGGGCATCTAAAAAAAAGTGTGGGGTTCAACTTGAAGATCTTGTTCATGGCAATGTACTAACAATGGCATCCGTATGAAAGGGAGATAACAAATTCGATAGCAAAGAAAAAAAAATTTCGGATGAATGGTTTGAGTAGACAAAGCACTTGCCATTAAAGAAAAAAATCTCAAAAAATAAGAAATTCCTTGCCAGGGAGCAACGAATGGAAAACAGGAGGCAGTTTGAAGTTTCTAAAAATTGAGCTTTTATGATCTATTGAAGATTCTGAAAACAACAAACAGCTGAAAGACTATGTTAAAGAAGTCAGAATCCATAGATAATGTAATTCAAGCCGAAGAAATATGGTTTAAAAATACCAAATATTTCCCGTAATTACTCCTGACCTTGCGGCAAATTTGGATCATATAATGTATAAGATCGAATGGATGTGTTTGATGTATTAGAAACTGCCAAACGCTTAGGACAACACATTGATAAATGCTTTCTAATCAATTACGCTATTGGTTTACAGAAAATTGAAAAGAGAGCTAAAACAAATATGAGAATATAAAGACCAAGTCTGAAGGAAGCATTCCGTCATTTATAAAGGAGAAAACTGATGCATGATCTGACTGGAAAAGATAAAGTCGATTTGTTGGCACTATTAGTTGTTCAGAAAGGATTTTCCCAACAACTGGTAGCTGCCAAGATTCTTTCTGAAACAAAAATAATCTCAGTCAATAGATGTCTTTGAAACAATTAAATAGTATAGTAGACAATATTTTCTCAATGGATTTTTGACACTACCAACTCAAGCACTGGACATTATTTTGTTACTTGTGTCAGTCTAGAACCAAATATTAAGAAAGATATCTTATGACTTGATTAGAAGCATCACATTACGGAGATTGTAATTAAGCGTTTGAAGCATATGTGATTTTTCACTATTTAAATGCTTTCAAGAATATTGGGAATCATTGATGTAGATGAGTAATGAACTAGAAATTCCATTTGATACTATCGCACATCTAGTAACATATATAAAAGCAAGACACGATTAACTACGCGAAAAAGTACTTGGAACAAAAAGAACCAAGGCTAAGAGAAATTTAGAGATAAGGATAACAACTCGTAAATTATCTTTTTTACTACTATCCCGGAAATGTCACAGAGAGCAATGCACCATGCCTTCTAGATGGCAAGGTTGTTTATTCTTAAGATCTCGAGATTCAAAGACTCAGTTTAAATTGACTTCAAAATAAGGATTACGTGTGATGTATTTTTAACTTTTCATGCATATTTGAAGCTTGGATCTATGCAGTTCAAATTTTATGTGCTCTTTACGGCGATGTTTAGATTCCAAAATGTCTACTTTTAATATCATAAATGAATTCGCGTCATTTCCAAGTCAATATCTATTACAAATACGACAAGTGATAGTAAATTTAATGACTCGTCAGTTTGGCTTTGTTTCATAGTCGTGGCAGTAAATCAACTGAAAAGCACGTGGTGAAGGCTATGTAGATTGGAGCTTATGCTCATATTTACACTAAGCGAATCAGATTTCCTCTTCATTCATTTAAGAATAAAATGGAAAATTCTATTACAGCCAAGTCAATGATATTGTTTCAATTGGTGAAATTAGTAGCTGTATATCTTGCAGTTGATCCAGACATGTGGAATTGAGGAAGGATAGGAGGACTATATATATATAGGTTAAAAGATAAAATCTTGGCTTGTAAATGACCATGCTCAAGATCATTATAAAATGTACCCTATAGCATGGAAAAGTATTAAAATTTTTGTAAAAATAATTAATAATAAAGATAAAGACAATTAACTGAAAAATAAACATGCTAATAATACAGCAAATGAATACATCTAATGTTCTTAATTTTTTTTATTTATAAATTTTAGGGTAATTGAGTTACCTTAAAATAATCACATTTTATAGTATTTTTATATCAAAAGGAACAAAACAAGAATGTCAAACTGAACATTTCTGTCTCAAAGAATGAGACAGAAAAAAATAAATTTTTTTAATCTCTACATTACCGTCTAACAAGTGACAAGTACTGATGAAAGGACATGAAATTTTGATAACAAAACTAGAAAACAAATTCAGAAAATAGCTTATTTCAAATAAATAATTTTTCTTGCATTTTGAAATAGTACATGCAAACTGTACACACCACCACCACCACCACCACCACCAAAAAAGCTGTAAAAATTTCGTAAAGCCATTCATCCGTAAACAGCTGTTTTGAGAAAGAACGGGTTAACGGATTTCTTTTTCACTCATTCTTTGATTTTTGTCACATTACTTAAAAACAGATTGCATGTCATTTAGATTTGAAAACAATTTTTTAGTTTCTCAAATAACATTTACATTATGACACAAGTGAATCATTGAATCCAATTCCACACATGTTCGAATATATAAAAAAAAATTACATGTTTCATTGTAATTCATTAAATTAGTAAGCTTATTCACTGAACCTAAAATTATAATAATTAGATTGGAAAAAACGCTTTTTTTATTTTAATTTCATGATAAAAGTTACACATTTTCTTCCTAAATGATTACTCATTTTGCTGATAAAACTAACAAAATTGTAAAACATTTGAAAAAAAAATTATCCTTATCCATTTATATTAACGTTAAACTTAGACAAATCTTTTTACAGCTAGCTCAATTTGTGTGCTTAGTCTTTAAAGTGTAATAAAGGTTGGTTTCTATAGATTCCAAAATTTCAAGTCGTAGGAAGCTAGACAATTGAAAGTCTCAGTGGGCAAGGAATCAGGTTTTCAAATTGGACAGCGTGATATTTAATATCTCGTGAAATCCATCTTAAGATCATTCCCAAACAACTACAACATCATTTGTTTTATAGCTATTAACATTTTTCAAATTACTGAAAATTCTACATAGTTATAATAATATAATTGAAGAGAACAAATAACATTAGATTATATCGATGGTTACGCTTCTACAACCGATGACTTCAGTATATTGTGGTGCTTAGAAGGAAGTTTTAAAGCCGCACTTCTTTCTTCGTGTAGGATGGTAAAGGTCGAATGTAAGATTTATGCAATTGAATTTACCACTAGAACGACTGGCTTTGGCTTTTTGCTGATGAGTATTTTATGCAACAACTCATCTTCTCAGTTGTATTCAAAGTGATATTCAAATATAGCGACACCGTAATGATACACAAGTTCAATATATTTAACAAGTACTGGCTGTACCACCACTCTCATACGCATTACTACTAATGCTGAATTTATTTTTAAAATCGCTTTATACTTTTATGACTATCTAGGTTCTTAATACACTTTTAA
Source organism: Caerostris extrusa (assembly GCA_021605095.1). Lineage (NCBI taxonomy): Eukaryota > Metazoa > Arthropoda > Arachnida > Araneae > Araneidae > Caerostris > Caerostris extrusa. The sequence continues at coordinate 103,048 of BPLR01009496.1, read as the reverse complement.
AAAGACTGCCAAATTACGGTATTTCTGACCCTCGTAATGCAGACTCGTACCATTTTAAACTTCTTCGAGGATTCGCCTATGTCAATAAAAATCTATAAAATCATACACACATAAAAAAAAATATATATATTGGTAATTTTTTCTGCGCTCTCTGCTGCTACTTCTTATACCTTTTTAAATGATTATAAATTTAAAAATAAAAATTAACTTGTTTTATTTCTTTATTATAATCATTAGTGACTCTTCCTTGGTAAAGCATCTTTTCTGTGATGAACATCACCCTTTGGACACTCCTGTCTAGATACAAGGAACATCAAAGCATTGACTACCCTTTTTTTCTTGTTTGATATATCACGTTGATTGAAAGTTCTTTGTTAAGTTTACGTTTGCTGAATTCTTTTTAGTGATAGGTTGAAGACTTAGTGGGATATACGCAATCGAAAGTATACCAGTGCAGACACAGGCATGGTCATGCTTAATGATGATGACTACGATAGTTGTATGGGACATATAACCCCATAGTATTCTTTAATAATGCTTTCAGGTTTAAATAAAGATCGACAGTTGGAACGGCAAATTATCATGGTTACAATAATACGGAAGCAATGGAATTTGACATTTTGCTAGGTCTTCCATTGTCTTAGCATCTTAATTTTTTTAGCATCCCCACCTAGATCGTTTATCACTAAATATCCCTCCCTTCGGAGGTGTTACTTTCCCTCGAAACTTCTGTGTGGGAACGAACGGTTACATTATACTCCTTCATAGTCGATTCGTTCATCTGTCTTTTTGGAGCTGAGGTGAAGCCATAAAACGATCGTTGTTTAAGAATCCAGTTTCAATGTGAAGAATACTCATTTTTTAAAATTAAGTTTACTAAAAATAATAAGGTACAGAATAAACAAGGTACAGAAATCCCCAGTAAATATTAAATAAAAAGTACTTATTTGCAAAAAAAAGCCATTTCTCTATAATAGCTGTTATAGTTGATGATAGATTATCACGATACAATTGGTTCATCATAAAATTTCTCCAGTTGACGCTATTTTGACACTTTCCAAAGCTTGATGAAGGCAAAAGAATGATCAAAATATACGCAACTTCTTGTTTTTCCACCACTGTGTTTCAGCTGAGATACAGAACCTAAACATTTGACCTTGTAGCATTGAGAACAGACAAAAGGAATCCCAATTTTTTTTTTGTAGTTGACTTTTTGTTTCTGCTCTGCAATTGGGACACGCAGGACAAGCCAAGTTCGTGTTTGGAATCATTCCACTTCCTGTATAAATTTTATAGCCGTTTTGTTTGTGGCAAGTATAGCAGAGCAGGAAATAACAGTGAAATTAATAAGAGCAGAATGCATTGTAGTAGTTAATTAGGCAGTTTAATACACAAGTTTATATAACATTCAGGAGATTAAGAATTACAGTAGTAGTATTTTTAGTATCAGGTATGAAAGATTTATAAATGGCGATTCTTAAAACTGACATTTTACAAGCAATTAACTTAATTTAATAATAAAGGCATATAATTAACTAAAAAATATTTAATTTGACAATAAGAAATAATGAGAATACTGCGGAAAATTTCTCAATGTAATAACGAAGTATTTCATACAGAAAAAGAACACTTCATGCAACACAAAAGACAAGTGCAAGACGGGAAACTCCTGGCATGATTTGCATTCCGTTCCGAGCATCGGCCTTTTCGTATATAGGTAATTATACACCTAACAATTTAGTTATCGAATCAAGAGAGAAACAAGATGACTCACGTCTATGATATGAACTGTGTTATTCCTGTAGTCTGCAGTGACGGAGAGATCAAGCAGGATGTCATGACTGTATCCCACTTTCCTGAATTTGATGAGAGTATCAATCCAATCGAAACTAGATTTGTCCCATCTGTCTCCTTCCACCACGGGCCATCCACCTAGGGACTTCAGAGCGCTTTGAAGGGGATCGCTGCCGGCGGCATCTATTTTCTCTGCAAAAACATTTAGGATAAACTCGTTAACAAAGTTTATCTACAATTGCAGAACATCTTCAAATCAATACCACTGAACGCATCGGGATCCCAATCAATACAATATATCCTTTTTGCTTTTAAATGTTATATTAAGGGCACGCTACTTTTATTAAAAATAAAATTTTACAAATCGAGAGTAATTTATATAATTTAAAAGAATTTACAAGGATCTATTACAACTGAATTAAGATATTGAACTACTTGTGCAAAAATCTCAAAGATTTGAAAAATTCGTTTTCAATCTTTATTTTACTTTTTATAGCCTCACTTAATGATTAAAATTGCTATGTACGGTATCCAACAACCCATAAAACTTGTTGGGTTTATCAATTTCAGTGAAAGATGGACCACTTATAGTCAGGGAAAATATCAGCAGCACTTTAATGCCCAAGTATATCTATATGATAACATAATTCAGAGCCTATCACCTTCTTCGAAGAAATTGGATCAGTAGGTGAATTTCTGGGAAGAGGTCAAATTACTATCCTAAATTAATATTTGTTTAAATATTAATTAGGATAGTAATTGTCTTTCTGAGGCCATCTTAAACAAAGATCGCAAATGCTGTTCGCTTTCTTCATATATTTATTTTTAAAGAAAAATAAATCGTGAAGAGTTAATTTTGTAAAGGCTTCATTAAAATATGCTAGAATTAACTTCGAGCATGTCATCGAAAATACGTTTAGAAATTCGAGACCGTTTGAGAAAGACTAAGATTCAAATTGCTAAGTCGTTTGTTATTCAAATTATCATTAGTATTTTAAACAATTTATTTCACTACTTATGCATTTTAAAATATCACGTTTATCCCATTAATGAGTTTTAAATACCTAAATAACTATCTTCAGACCATTCAAATAAATTAATTATTTATTTTCTGATAAATATTAGATTGAAGAAAATGTTTTCCATGCGCCTGCTAAAGGGTCACTGGAAAAAAATAAAGCCCTATGTTGTTGTGACTACTCCCTCAGGGTCTTGCAGTGCGAGATGGACATACCATGAGTAATTTATTAATGGATGGAAGGAAAAGGGACAGCTTCTGTTGTGATGGAGCACCTATAGAAGAAGTTTGACCTAGCTCCGTGTCGTTGAAGAAGGAGGGCAGGACTTTTAGAGAATTACCCCTCATTTGCGTATCTTATGGGAGGGGAAACTCTGAAAAACTCCTACCAGGTAATCTGACTAACGAGGCAAGATGTTGAACATCACAAACTCCATCGAGTTTCCTCGTTTTTGAAATAGTGTCTGCAACAATGCCACCAGCGGATTGCACCTCCACCCTAATACTCACCAGCGCGAACGTTGCCACTGATCCACGAGCCGGGCAATAAGTTTTATATTTTTAGTAATTTACATTAATTCAAATTTATAATTGCTTTTCAAAGCGAAGTGATTTTTCATAATAAATTTACCAGTTTTAATTTGGTTTTTAATAATTATATATAGTATATATGTAAGTTAACCTAACCGGTTACTTCAAAATAAGTTTTTTTTTCTATCTTAATTATATTGAATTTTTGATGTCATTTTTATTCCACTTGTATTTAAAATTTTCTATTACTATATCATATTATATGTACTTACTCAAATCCATACAAGAAGTGTACATTTGTTTGATCATTCTGACATAATCTGGTTCGGATCCGACCACTTTCTTTTCCATCAGCACTGAAAAAGAAATGTTATTTATTAAAATAACGAAACTCGAGGAAGATCGACGAGGAAGGTACTTGACTTAAAATATTTCTATCTTATATCTAAAAAAATTACTGGAAATTTAGATTTAAAAATAATATTATAAAACAGGGATTAAACATTTGTAAGAAAACAGTGCTTGATATTAAGAAATTAATTCTGATATAGGCAAGAAGAAAATAATTATAAAAATATTCAGCTGCGAATAAACGTACCACATTTAATATTTCACTATTCACATTAAAATATTTATGAAAACTTGAACGGGCAGGAGTGCAGACACATGGTATATACCAGATTTAGCTTCTGAATTTAAGGATCTTGGTTCGAAACCACGGCAAGTGATGCACAATCAAAAATGCGTTGTTGATGCCAGCCATAGTCACAATTCCTTGACTGAAGAAGGAGGATTGGGTTTGTCGCTCTACAGTCATTTTTGCACACTTTAACCCAATTAGACCGGGACTTATACTTCCGAACCACTAAAAACATCTATGCCAATGCCAGGATTCGAACTTGAAGTTGGGGTACCAATGGCCAGAGCGCTAAGCAACTGGCTATTACGCCGCGTGGAAGAGAAAGGCTCCCTCTACTGGTCAGATATAATTTTGGAGTGTTCGTACTGTGCCAGCAAAATGAGCTGCAGAATGGTACCCCCCCCTTTCCATGATACACCCTGGATAACGCTAATTTTGTTACAGAACTGCCATTCTAAAGGCGAATGACGTCGGATCAAAATGCCTCGAGTCCAAGAAACAGCAAATTTGAACATACATTGTTTGATTTGATTTTTTTATTTTTATTTGTAATTATATTTAAAATCCAAAATAATGCAGAGAGTAATATTTCATAAAATGTGCAAGTGTCTATTTAAACAAAGAAGAAGAAAAAAAAAAAAACGAACCTCTGAGCTTGAGGTTGAGATCATCTTGCACTTCGGAAAACACCGAAACGGACGACCTGTCTTCTGAAATTGCATGGGTGTTTAGCCATCCCCCGCAGGAAAACTGGTAAAAATCATTGCAGGGGTCCACGTTCTCATCAAGGTTGGACAAGATGGCCGCAGCTAAAAGAGATAAAGAAATCATTTCAGTACAGAATTAATCATCATGAAAAAATGCATATAATTAGCGTAGTTTCCTGCTTACAAACCGCAGACATAACGCGGCAATAAAATAAAGTCATCTTGTATAATATACAGAAGCGTATTATTCACTTATTTTCTTTGCTATATCTTGTACCATTAGTGTTCCCCTTTTGTATCCGTGTTGAGATTCAATATACCATTTTTTTAAATTTTGAAGCCAACGTAATATAAACTTAACATATGTCACATTATAAATTGTGTACGTATGAATGAGAAAATGTGATGAAGGAAATATGACAAAGAAGTATATGCCAGACGTATTTTATGGAAAATATAACCAAACGAGTTTCCAGAAATCATTGTTAATTGTTACTTTTGTCCGGGATCTTATTTATCCACTCGCACACATCGACGCATAACGCGCTTTCCAAATGTAAAAATAAGCCCATCATCCTCAATTCCCATAAATTTCCCCAATTATTTGTAAAGGGATTGCTTAGTTCTTTCACACTGAAACTTCAACTTTTATGTTTCCATAAAAGTGCATTGACTAGACATTTTTTTTTTTCAGGAATTGACTTTTAGAGATATTTTCAAAGGGGAGCAGAATGAAATGTCCCATATTATGAGCACTAGTCTACAATCCACCAGTAGAATTTTTTTAATATATAACTTGCTGATTATAAGTAAGAAATTTTGTGACTATTGTATATAAAGTTAACATATCATAATTTTTCATTTTAGAATCTAACATTTAAATTTGTAGGTATATTCAAAATGTTAACAAGATCATTTTTAAAAAGTAAATTACAGAATTACAAAAAAAGATGCTAGTGATTTCAACGCAAACAACACTAACAAAAAGTTAAAATCGATGTTTTCTGATATCAGGATACACAGCAAATACTTATGCTTCTCATAATACCAAGCAATTATATTAAATGATTGGGTATGAAAGAATTATATTTAAAAAGTTGACAGGCGAATGCATTTCTACCGGATACAAAAATCTCATGTCGTAGAACAGCAGTTAATTGAAGTTCTGAGCATTCAGATGATTAAGCAGGGTGATAACGAGATTTTTAGTATTTCTAAACAGACCTTAAGATTCTTATTGGAAAGAATTCTGCTCAAAAATTGCAGTTCCAAGTCTTTCGATATTATCTTTAGTAGTGTTTTAAAGACACTGCCCTTAATGTTGAATGCGTTCCAGGGTCGTATTGTCACCACTTTGGGCGGGGCACTAAAAGGAACATATTTAAACAAGTTAGGAGAGAACATAAGAACAGTTACAGGGCTCGGATACAAAGTGTAGAAATTTTCCCTTTTAATATTACTATTTATTAATACATTAATGGATTTAAAAAATCCTTCAAACTCGATCACTGTTTTGCAGTTATTTTGTAGAAAAGTATCTCTTACAATTCATCCCCTTAACAAGTGAAAGGTTCCCTCAAGTATGCTGCATTGTACGAGAATTAACCTCAATAGTTTACACTTAAATGGCATAGAAATTTAGTATCTTCTTGGCTGAATTTTTTTTTTTTTTTTGAGGTAGGGGTCGAAAACATTTAGTAAGGGAAAAAAGATAGCTATAATTTCCCAAAAATCCAGATTGCAGATTTAACTTGAAAGTGATAATTGATTCATTTCACTTTCCCCTATTTATTCGAATCAATTATGTATTCAGAAGCTAAAAAAGGCATTCGCTGAGACATCTTTATTTCATTGGAAGTCTCGTGACAGCTCGAAGTATGTCATGAATTAATCGCCAAAGGAAAAGACAAGATGGCACATGAAGATTTTTTTTTTTTTTTTTTTTTGTATTTATTCATTTTAACTTTCCTTTTTTCCACCCCCCATACCTAGTAACATTCATTATAGCTGAACCCAATTTCTTGGTAATTTTCAGTCGGTGACACCATGCTTTGTAATTGAATTGAAAAAGAAAAGCCAGAAACAACTTTTCACGCCAACGTTTAAATGATATTTTATTACTTTAGAACTGGTTTTTTTTCTTGAATACATGCAAAATCTTTACTACTTTCATTAGCATATCTCCAAAAATCAGTATTGCTAACTTTGTATTCAATGTCCGTTTCTGCATATAGGTTTAAGTGGAACAATATTTTTCACTTCAAAGAATGATATTGCATCATCCTTATTAGAATTAGGAAGGATTCACCATGAATTCTCCCGAGAACTATATAGCGGACAGCGAGCGGAGAGAAAAAGAAAAAAATGTTTAAATAAATTGTACTCGACCGGTATGGCAATCGTAGAGTGTTGTTTTAAAAATTAAAAGTTAATCATGGCTTTCTGTTAGTTGTACTTTACGCTTCGCTTTGTAGTGATTACTTTGTTAGTTAATATAGTCTGCTTTGCGTTGTAGAAAATAAACGATATGTTTATGTCCATGTCAACTCTCAATTCTACCATTTCAATAATCTTCTTTGGAAGCTAAAAATTCTGCTTTTTGCGAGTTTCAAAGTTGCAGATTACACAACATTTAACTAACGCCATTACGTCTTCAACTGTGAGTACATACATATCTGGCCATAATCTTTACTCAATTAAAATTAATTTTTATATAAATTGAGAAAATAAATATCTCTTTAATAGATAATGAGGAAATAATATTGTATCATTAGTTATGCAATTTTTGACATAACAAGAAAATCGGCTCGATTAAGTTACAATAATTTCCTAGTTCAAGTTACAATGATTAATTATTTTTGTCAAAGTTCCGTAGACATTTAAAAATAAATGAATACATGTATCACTTAAATTACAGACAAATAATAAAGTGACTATTTTTATTCTATACGAAATTGCAAATTATTCATTATAACATTAAAGGTGTATATCCTCTAATCTCGCACATTTTAGTTTACCGATGCACGAAAAGTAGCATTAAACAAAGCATGCCCCATTTTCTCTATGTAACCAATCCTTAAAAAAATGTTAAAATCTAAATAAACCCAGATAACTGCATTTCATTGCTTATTTTAAAGACACCATTTGATATCATGGTAACCTGGTTTTACTAGAGATTTTATTGCAACATCGCCTCGTTATAAATTTATGCCCTGCTCATAAATCTACTCCCGACAAAAGACAGCATGAGCGGGAAGACCCCCATTGTGCAAATCTTGAAGAAGAGTCGACCGATAAGCGAGAGCCTCACCTGCTTTCACGCATCCGGGTGTCAGGCACACATTGACTCCAGATGAATTGTCAGACACGAGGCGGTCATTGTTGGAGGGCACATAGATGGCTTGTCTTGAGTCTGCAAAAAAGGAAAAGAAAGTGTGATTGGAAAATTCAGGATAGGTGGAGGACCCGCTGAGAGCTCAGAAGTCATCTGCAGATTTTCAAACAGAACAGCATGGATGGTGTAATGTGTTCAAGGATTTCATAAGATATGAACTGTGGAGAAAATTACGCTCTCCTAATAAAGCCATGGCATTAAATTTAAAGTAATTGATAAACATTTTATTTTTGCTATTCTTTGAATACGATCTCATGTTGTACAGATTGTAAAATATTCAATGTGGGGGAAATTAAGCCATGTCCAATAAAGCTATGACATTAAATTTAAAGTTATTGATAAACATTTTATTCTTGCTATTCTCTGAATACTATCTTATGTTGTCTAGATTGAATATTTTGCAATGTAGGATAATATATTATAATATTTTGGTAGAACCAAACATTCAATGTTATAATAATCATTTTTTATCATTGGATTATTTCTATAGGAGTGGTTTCTTAAAGGGCACTGAGATATGTATACGCTTAATTTTATTTAAATTAAAATACTTATAGCCACTTATTTTCGTAGTCAGAATTTCCCTTCAGAATTTGTAAAAAAATGAGATATTTAAATTTAACATTTTGAAAATTTCTGAATAAAATAATAAAAAAATGCAACTACAACCTAGCTCTCAATATCAGTAAGGATACTTACATAGAATGAATAGTATTTTTTTCAAAATATCCATTTATAGAGGGAAAAAAATGCTTTTTAAGTAACTATTAAATGCTAGAAAAACGCAACAATGAAAATATATGAAACAAAACAATAGATACTAGTGAATTGCAACAATAATTTATTCATTGTCATTGCATTGCATTGTTTTTTGGCAACTAACATTAGAATTCAAGGTGCACAACTAATAAAAAATTACAAGAACAAAATATGCTAATCATAAAAGTCAAAATTACTTCAGGTATTAAATTGCTATTTTATACATATAAATCACATCTTATACAACAAATTTAGTGAGATGAGTTAAATATTAGCAATATTTCATATCTTAATGGCTCAAGAAAAACCAGAATAATTTGAAGTTTATATGGAAACAAATAAAAAAATTCAAGGTAAATTGTTTTAAAAGATTTTAAAAAGACATTTCAAAAAGTTTTTGTAAAAACAACCGAGCAAATACAGTGAGTGTAAAAAGTATTCGTACAGTACGACAATTGATTTAAAAGAGATCCGTTCATAAAAAATTATAAACATAAATTCCATTTTAATTAATTATAAATATATAATAGAACATATTTTCACTAGTTTCATGTGAAATTGACATAAAAATAATTTTATACATGAATAAATATTTACAAAACTGAAACAATCCAACATCTTGTAGTGTAAAAGTATTCGTACACTAAAAGAAATACAAATTTTTTAAGTTATTTTGTGATTGGTTTAGCCATTATGATGTAGTTAATTGACGTCATCTTGTAAGTTACTTAAAAGGTTCTTCAGTGGAAATTTTAATGTAGTGAGAAACTAGAAATTCTGTAACGGGTCGTAAAAGTAAAGAGACAAGTGTTAGAACTGATTTTAAAGCTCCGTAAAAATGGTAAACCGTACAACAAGATTTCTGATCTGGTCGGTAGACCCCGTTCTACTGTGCAGTCAATCATAAAAAAGTTTGCTGCCACTGGAAAGGTTCAAAACAGTTCTCGTACTGGGCAACCATGTCTATTAACATCATCTGACAGACGGTTTCTGGTACGTTCATTAAAGAAGGATCCCAAAATAAGTGCTCCTACATTAACATCAGAACTAAAGGACATGGGAACAGCAGTCTCCGTAAGTACTGTTCGAAATGTATACAGAAATGAAGGTTTCCATGGCCGTGTTGCGAGACGAAAATTCTTTGTTAGTGAGAAGAATAGGAAGCTGCGATTGTCTTTCGGCAAGCAATACGTTTATGATAGTCCAGATTTCCCAAGCGACCCCAAGCACACAGCCCGAAACACATGGCTCTGGATACTATATAATACCCCAAAGTTCATGAAATTTCCTCCTCAACCCCATCGAGAATTTATGGGACGTACTTGATAAAAATATTAGATCCAGGCATATTTCTAATAAAAATGATTTGGAATCAGCTCTTAATCAAGAAAGGGACGCCATATCTAGCTCAATAGCAGCAAAATTGGTGGAATCGATGCCAAAGACACTCAAGGCAGTTATTCGAGCTAAAGGATATCCTACAAAGTATTAGCTGTAATATTATGATTGTATTGGCTAATATATGCCTGATGTACGAATACTTTTTACACCACAAGATGTTTGATTGTTTCAGTTTTGTAAATATTTATTCATGTATAAAATTATTTTTGTGTCAATTTCACATGAAACTAATGAAAATATGTTCTTATATATTTATAATTAATTAAAATGGAATTTATGTTTATAATTTGTATGAACTGATCTTTTTTAAATCATTTGTCGTACTGTACGAATACTTTTTACACTCACTGTAAGTGCTATTATTTCTTATCCCACTTGGTAGTTATGTAGACCAAGCGCACGAATCCGTATGGATTCAGGGTTGAAAGGAAAGGGGAAGCTTCTGTTGAGAGGGAGCACTCGTAGGTAGAAGTCTGACTTGGCTCCGTGAGTCATATGAGACTGGGACCTAAAGCTTAAAAGTGGATTCCGAATCACTACAAGCTTCCATGGCACCGCCGGCATTCAAACCTTAAACCTGTGACACAAAGTGCCCTACACCAGCTCTACGGTCGTTTTTTGCACACTTTTAGGCTAATTAGACCGGGACCTACAGTGGATTCCGAACCACAAACAAACATCCATGACACCGCCACGATTTGAACCTGAAGCCTGTGGTAAAAACCATAACGCTATCCAATTGGCCACCAGGGCGCTTGTAAATAATGGATCGGCAAGAAAGTACTTTCGATTTTTACCTCTGAAAAGCATTGCGAAAACCGAAATTACTTTCTTGCCAATCAATACTTACAAATAAATATTAATAATAAATATTTAATTGGTTCAGAGTATATATAAAAAAATATATAATAAGTATATAACATTTTGAATCAAAATATATATGATACTATACATAAAAAATTCATATATTAACTTTTTTTGTTAATGGTTGAAGGGAACTATAAATTATTCAGCGATAATTTATAAATTTATTCTAACTATTTCTTAACACGCTATATTTACTTTTAAAACAACAAACGAGCTGAACAACACTAAACCATGTTTAACAAAACGTCAAAATATTTAATCAAACGTGAACAAAGAAATAAATTTAAAAATGGAAGTTTCTATAAAAATACCAAGATTTTCAAGAATGAAATATTTTTAAATAACTTACTTATCAAACAACTCACGAAACAGAACAAATAATATAGAATCGATTTAGATATTGCAAAACGTTGTCGAATGCTAGAATCCATCTCATTTTTTGTCAAAGCACAGAAGAGGAAGGAAATATATATGTGCCACTAATGCCTATCTAAACTCTAATTAAATTGAGATAAGTACAGTAAGTTAGGGATATAAATAATGCGTTCTGTGTATACGGGTCTTTTTCTGCAATCAGTAAATTCCAAGGTTGTAAAAAAGACCACGTGATTCCTATTCATCCGCAAGCAAGAGATTGCGTTGGGAGTATTTATTGTATGCTTGTCATTAATGTAGGCATCTCAGCTGTTAGTCAAGATAGCGTAGTTTAAATAAAGGTAATTGGAGCATGGGAGATATTCTTGGATGTCATTTTTTTATTTCTTCTAAAATACACAAATTTGAACTAACTACGGAATGAGGTCTCTTGTTGTAATTTATTGGTTTCACGTAGTTGAATTGTCGTATAATGATATGTCGTATAATTGTCGTTTATACAGATGATTCTATTTTGATTAAAAGTGCATAATACGTATTTTCAAAAACTAAAAAATACTCTATTTCGAAGTTTTTCGTACTCAATTGTTCAATTAGTGTCTTCTAATTCCTTTAATTAAAATCCAGATAGAATTTAAATCTTTAGAATTTCTGAAAGAAATTAATCCACATTTGAAATATTCATAAGTAAAACCAAAACGCTTTTGCATCTAGACTGGCTATAAAGATTTGGTTTGGTTTGTCACTAATTAGACCATGGCATACAGTTTAAAGTGGATTCCGAACCACTAACAAACATCCATGCCACCACGAAGATTCGGACCTGAAGCATACAATACCAAAGGCCAGAGCGCTAATCATTTAGCCACCAGGCAATTGACTATGAAGTAGTCATTACTATTTCATTGATAGTGAAGTATATTGTTGCTGACCAAACAATGCAGCAAGGCCTTCTCGTGGCTCAGTGGCAACGTGCTGCGCTGGTGTGCATTAGGGCAGAGGTTCAATCCGCTGAGAGCATTATTGTAGACACTGTTTCAAAAATGAGGAGGCTCGATGGCATTTGAGATGTTAATCTTCTTGCATCGTTAGTGGGACTATCTAGTGAGAGTTTTTCGGGTTTTCTTCCATATAATACACGAAAGCGGAGTAGTTCCTCCTAAAAGTCCTTCCGGAAGGGCATTGTTCTTCTTTAGCGACACGGAGCGAAGTCAGACATCTACCTTCAGGTGCTCCATTACCAGCTGTTAATGTAGCTAAAGCTCCACGAGCATCAAAAGCTACACTTTTCCCTACAACTATGAATAGATATTCAAGGGATGTCCGTGCCGCACTGGAGGACACTGAAGATTAGACCAAACAACAACAAAACAGCCTTTTATAGTACATTAATTGAAATACATTTAGTTCTTAAACTTGTAGTATGTGGCCAAGTGGCTAGCTCTCTGGCCTTTGGTATCCCAGGCTTCAGGTTCGAATCCCGGCGGGGCATGGATGTTTGTTAGTGGTTCGCAATCCACATTAAGCTGTAGGTCCTGGTCTGTTTATCCCAAAGTGTGCACAAATGACCGTAGAGCAACAAACCAAACTAAACTTATAGTACACTATAGAATCTGAATTTTTCTTTCTTACTATTCGATTTTTAATTTAATTAGAAAACAACGGGAAGGTTTCCACATTTCTTAAATTTTATATAAGTTTGCTTGGTTTTGAATTTTCTTCCTCCTGATGAGTTGCTTCTCTTTGTAATAATATTTAGTTAAAAATAGAATTTTGAAATAAATTTTGGGAAATGAAACTTTAAAACTTTATATTAGATTAGTTTTAAAATTGATCTTCAAGTGCACAAAAAGGAAATAATTTGTCTTGAATATTTAAGGAAATAAAAAAGGCCAAAATTATTTCTCATCGTTTCATTGTATTCTGATTTTTTGGCAGATTTTTACATCTTTGGTTTATGACATTATATTGATATTAAAAATGAAAAAAGGAAGACCTTGATTTATCGACAAAAGTAGATCATTCTAATCTTACGCAAAGAATTGTGTAAAGGCATTTGCAAGGTAAAGGTATTGTTCCATTTCTTAACTATTAAATTCAATGTTTTCCAAGATAATTGTGTGAATTTGATATTTCAATATTACAATTCCAAATTTCTTATAAAAATATAATACAAGATCAGTAACAATTTTATTTATTTTTTTTTACAAATATAATAGGTCAAAAAAAAAAAAAAAGACTTTTAAATTTGTAACAAAATATTGCCTAATTCTTCTAACCCATATTTTGGAGTTAATAATTCTAACCCATAATTTAACCCATATTTTGGAGTTTTAAAACCAAAAGAGAAAAATAAACGACATGAGTGATAATATTTGTGAAGGGATAATATTTGAAGAGTGATAATTTGTGATTTATGAACAGTGTAAATAAGCAGAAATACGTAAACAAAGATTATAGGCAGTTTATCTGATACATAAATTAATTTTAAACATACACGATTTATACTCATTTTACAATCATTTCTCGAATAATAAGAATATTATGACATTCTATTTTTTAAAAGATTATATTTTAATTTATATACAATCCAGCTTATTTTGAGTAATTTTTTATGTCGCTTATAATAAAACGTTGTTTATCAAAAAAAAAAAGATAATGTGAATAAAAGGAAGAAAACGAAACAAAATTGAAAAATATATTCAAACCTTGTTTTGAGCTCTTTCTGTCAATTATGTAAAATAATTATTGTAAAATGAGATTAAAAGACAAGCGTAATAAATTGTAAATAGATTTTGACGATTTACTGTTTACAATAAACATTATTCTGAAAAATAATAGAAATGTAAATGTGAGTGATTTTTCTGTTGCTTTTGAAAATTCTTTTGTAAATAATCTGTCCAGTTTTTTCAGAGTACCCTTTATGAAATACTAGTAAATATCAGTTGATGCGGGCCTGAATGGCCGAGTGGCTAGTGCTCTGGCGCTCGGTACCACAGGGTTCGAGTCCTGGTGGTGCCATGGAAGTTTGTAGTGGTTTAGTATCCACTTTAAACCATAGGTCCCGATCTAACAGGATTGCAGAGCGTAGTGTTTACTCCGCGTCCGCAGCTTATCTTCAAGCTACACGGACAGCCTGTGTAGTGCTAAATGAGTAACGTCGGTGCGGCGTTTGCCTTAAGGCATCAAAGACAATTGTCCAATTGTTTGCCAGCTGCATTAGAACAAAATATAAGATAATGATAATGCAGAAGGATAACTGTTTTATGACTTCTCTTTGAGGACTTACCTATATTCTTTTGGTACAGATATCCAAAGACAGCAAGAGCAGCTGCCATCACGGATAGCATGAGAAGGGATGTCACAGTCACAAAACATAACGTCCTCTCTAATTTTGTTCGACGGTTCCACCATGGCGGATTTCTGGTAAAACAAAAATTTTCGCAATTATTCAAATGAAACGTGAAAAATAAAGATAAATGAATCAATTTATTTTAGAACTTTAATACTAATTGACATTTATTTCTTTATTTTTACTTATTAATGAATTTTGTAAATACAATACTCGTGTCATTTTAAATATATAACTTTAGTAAACCTAGTATGGTCACAGTATCAGACCAAATAAAAGGACTAATCATTTAAAAATCTTTATTTTTGACCAAGTATGTAAAATCGTGTTGTGTACAATATATACTTTAGTACAGGGGTGGCCAATCCAATATTTTTCCGGCCCGTCAGATTTATCACACATTTACAAAAATATATTTATTTTATAATGGGCAAAGTAGTGAAAACCAATGTATTAAAAATACATTATTTGTGCATCCATATATTCAAAATTACATCAATTTACTTCAAATATGCAAAAGAATCATGAAAACTTATAGCTGCTTTTGAAATCTGATTCAGTAATTTAGACGAATACAACAAATTATTTGAAATATATTCATCTCCTTTCATGTTGAAATCGAGTCGGCCCCAAAATATCTCCAAATGGAACTGGTTGACTTACATTGCAATATTGAATTAAAGCACATTTTTGAAACATCAGAATCAAAAATCGATTCTTTATAGCGTCACAGAAGAGAAATTTTCCAATTTAACAAATCTGGCACAAAAAGTTGTTAGCGCTTAAGTTAATTTTTTATTTTAAATGAAATTGGCCAAACACAAACACGCTCACACATGGAGAAAGAATGAAGAATGGAGAAACAAATATTGCACTAGTGGAATAAATATTGTTTAATGATTTCATTTTTTTTTATTTCATTTATATTTATATATTTTTTGTATTTCATTTTTAGTGTTATATATTTTAAAATGCGCGTTTATTATTATTATTATTATTATTATTATATTTACTATTATTCTCACATGTAAAAATAGATAACACAATAATAACTCATTATGTTTCAATTTATCACTCCAAAAATGTCTTTAGTGGGACTAAATCTAATATGGGGATATATAATTTTTATATGTTGACAGATTGAAAATCAATTAGAAAGTTTTTGCATATATATGGGTATATATATTAATATGGGGATATATAATTTTATATGCAGCCCGTGGAGTTATGACGCATTTCCAAAGTGCATTTGGGTTGGCTACCCCTGCTTTAGCAGATTCCTCTTAAGGGTTTTAAAAAAAAAATCCAAGTTAACATTTTAGACAAAAACTATGATAATGAAATTATTATAATTTGTTTACATAAATATTAAAGAATAACATTAAAAAATGTATTACATTGAACTCTTCAAAAAAGATTATAGAATCAACATTAGCATATGACCTTGGAAAAAAGACAAATTGTACTGAAGATAGCAAATATAAAACTTGTTCAATTTTTAAATAACTTTAGAACGTCTTTGAATTAAATATATGTATACTTAATAAGGATAAAATGGCAGTCATAAAGGTTTCCATTCTCGGAGTTAGAGAATCAATTAGAAAATTTTTTTGAATACAGTTATAGCTATTATAACGACATATTTTTTTAAAAAAGCTTGTTCTACGAGAATGGAGTTGCGATGTATGTCTGGTGTGATTGAATTTTAGAATAGAAGTAGTTCAGTTTGAAACCAGACAAGCGAAGTCGAACATGAAACTTACATGCATGTTCCAGGTATGGACATAATATATTTGTTGGCCAGAAAGTCCTTCCATATGATTGGAAGAAATTTTCTGGTTTATCGCTCTACGGTCATTTTTGCACATTTTGGACTAATTAGAACGGGACCTACGGTTTAACATGGATTCCGAAACAATAATATGCCAGTACCAGGATTCGAACTTGAAGCCTGTGGTACCAATAGCCAGAGAACTAGCCAATTGGCCACCAGGTCGCGACTGGTAGAGGAGGTATAGGTAAAACTCGATTAGAGAGTATTTATTCTAAAAATAAGATAGAAAGAGCCTGATGGCCGAGTGGCTAGCGCCTGGCTCTCGATACAACAAGTTTCGGGTTCGAGTCCCGGCGGTGCCATGGATGTTTGTAGTGATTCGGAATCCACTTTAAACAGCAGGTTCCGGTCTAATATGATCGTAAAGCATTTCAGGGGCATTGTTACTCTGCGTCCGCAGCTTATCTTCAAAGTTACATGCACCCCCTGGGTTGTGCTAAGTGAGTAACGTCGGTGCAGCCCTTTATGGCATAAAAAAAATCACGGTCTAAGCATTTGTCAGCTGCATTAGAAAAAAATTAAGGTAGAAAATCTAAGCATTGTTTAATAACCCCCTTCCCCCATCTGTACACCCTGGATAATTTTGCATATTTATCGTTCCAATGGTAAATAACCACAAAAATTGCCCTGAAATTGAAACCCACACGCTTATCTTACTGATCAAGCCAAACTATTGCAGATATTGAGCTATTAGTTATTTATTATTAAGATCTAATGAATGCTAATTTGCAAAGAAATTATTGCAAAATTCCAAAATCATCTCCAATATTTTGTAGTTCATGGTTTTAAAAGTAAATATAATTTAAAATCAAATGAATATCCATTAAATTATTAAAAGGATTAACAATAAAAAAAAAAAATTTTTGCCTGTACTATTTGCAATTTGAAACAGTAGAATGTTATATTGGGGCTTGATGGCCGACTGACTAGCGCTCTGGCACTCGATGCCATAGGATGTGGGTTCGCATCCCAGTAGAGCCATGTATGTTTTGCAGGGGTTCGAAATCCACTTTAAACAGCAGGTCCCTGCCTAATATAATAACTGCTACTATTGCACCACAACACATCACTGTGCCTAGAGCTGAGTTGCCCCTTTACAGTTTGGGAATGATGTGGGTGAGAAGAAGTCTGATTGAGCTCTCAGACGTTCTACGGTCATATAAGACCGAGACCTACGGCTTATAAGTGGATTCCGAACCATTACAAACATCCATGTCACCGCCGGGATTCGAACCCGATACCTGTGGTACCGAGTGCCAGAGCGCTAACCACTCAGCCAGCAGGACCGGTCCAATATAACTGCGTAGTGTTTGCCGTTGGGTTGACAACCTTACCCAGTAAAAAAGCAAAACATCGCCTGTTGTAGAAATCTGCTTGTAAGCAGACGGCCTTGGCCCACCAAGGAGCTGTTGCGGCAATGAAGAGAGAGAAGAAGGTTTTATTAACCTTAACAGATAACAAGGGGTTTTCGTAATCTTAGAGAAATATGATTATGTTAATTAATTACTAATGATATTCTAAAAAGAAAAACTCAATGGCATTTCATTTTGTATAGCACAAATTTTAAGTATCATAATGGGCATTAAAAAGCATAATTAGTTTGTATCCTGAGTTTGTTTTGCCTTTCGAATAAGGTGTTTTTAGATCTTAACCAAGAGCAACTCTAGTGCAAGTTGAATAAAATAATCTTGTATCATTTATTGGTTTGATGGTGGTTGTGTAACCCGCTTTGAAACCCTTTCAAAGAAGGTTACAACTGATTGGCTATAATGACTATAAGAATCACTCGAATAAAAAATGTAAAATGAAATGAATAGTTCAAGACATAACAGCCAATTGATATACTAAATTTAAAAAATAAACCTCAAGTGAAAATCATCCTATTTCTGAAATATATATATATATATATATATATATATACATAATATATATATATATATATATATATATTTATATATGTATTATTAATAGCTGTTTATAAAATAGCAATTACTCAGGCTACCTAATTACATTAGTCTTTTATAAAACCAGAATGGTGTTATAATTCTACTACGTTATGAGTTAATTTTCTGCACATAAAACGTATGTCTATTAAAACAATCAAAAATAAAGTTTAAAAAAAGCATGAAGAATCCACCAGTCAAAAATTGGATTCGATTACGTTTTTTGTATTTTAGCAGTTTATTATGGTAACACATCCTGATTATAATTGCTTAATGCAATTGTGTTATAGTATTGTTTGAATAAAAAAAAATTCAAGCTTGATTCTAAAATTAACATTATAAAAATGTACAGAAAATAATTCAATACTACCAAGATTTCCTTGACCCAAAAACTGTATTTTTCTTTTCAGCAAAAGAATAAAAAAAAAAAAAAGGATTCCCTTAACCTTTCCTTAATATAATAATATTTCAGAATATAAATTAAAATATTGTTAACGACTTTCAATGACAGATTTTATGTATTTTGTTATTTATATTCTTTTCATTGGGTATTTACAATACTGAGATTACTGAAAACCATCATAAAATGAAATAAAAAATAATAAATGTGATATTTTTTTTTTCTTTATTCAATTTGTGAGCATATTAAGGGCAAAAAAATATGTGATTTAATTAATGGAGAGCTGAAAAGTTATTTAAAAAGTGGAACATATCTATATTCTGCTTCAAAATATTTGTATCGTTTGGTAACCAGTAAGTTTTATTAATTCAAGTTTACTTTTTACTTAAATTTTGATCATTTATTCCGTTTCATTTCAGTTTATGCAATAAATTATATAATGGTAATGTTCATTTAATAAACATTAAATTTTGTATGGGTTTACATATTAAATTCTAAGATATTAAATTGAATCATTAAACTATTTATGGATTTTTAAATCATCTGACTTCTGGTACCTGTAAAAGAAATGGGATTTAAATTTTAAAAATTAATAAAATAACTGGCTTAGATTGAAGTAAATTCTGCCCAATTAATATGATAGGCATCTTTAATGCCATTCGATTTTGAGAAACATACAAAATATTAAAAATAATTATAATTATTAATTATTAAAAATAATAATTTAATTAAAATTAATTATATTAATATTTTGCGTTATATATATATATATATATATATATTTACTATTTAACTATTCAGCAATAATAATAGCTAAAGTAAGTAAAAATAAAAAGATTTGAGAATTTAACTTAAAACGATCGTGCATCATTACTACGCATGATTAGATAGATCTTCTGTTAGATCATTTATGTTGAAAATCTCCTTTTAATCGTATTTGATATGAAAAAAAAAAAACATCAAAAATATTTCGAATCTTATACAAAATCTTATTTTTTACAACTATACATCAAAAATAATTGCCATAGGGAGTAAAAAAATAATAAAAAAAAGCGAGACAGTGCATTGTCACTCTAAATGATAAGATATTTTGTTGAGTTATTTATGCTCAAAATTTTATTTATTTATATTCCAGACAGAAATATTGGTAGCGCGATACCAAATTTGTCGATTTTGAAATAAGTTTCAAATTATTTACACTAAAAGTTTCAAATATTGAGAAGAATTTAAATTTTGAAATTCAGGGGATATTTAGAGGACTTGCGGATCCTTTTAAAATTTAAGTTAACTGCACTTTAAAGATAGGTTATAGTTAACTTCTAGTAGTTATACAAATCAAAATAAGAAAAAACTGAAAAATAAAATTTTAGTACCATTATATAGATATCATTTAGATTTGAAAATAGGATAAATTAAATTGTAACTGTGATTCCTCCTACTCACTGGCAACAGCGCCCCTCTGTGGCGTTCAAGAGAAATGGCCAGTCGACATCGAGATTATCACCGAGAAGGAGTACAGAGCAACTGCCGTCCCGCTGAGAAACGTTTAGTTTATAGTCTCTCATCCAGAGAGAAAATATATTTAGCACTGCCCTACGCAGTAGTTGGCATACAGACTCTCACCCGGTGAGGAAGTATATTTCGCGTACCTTGCGAGTACCCGAGTTTCGAGTTTTCGGCTCAGAAGTGAGTCCTTCCACGAATCTATAATTATCTGTCTTTAAATGTGTTAAATATTGCATGCCTCTAATTGTATTTGTGTGGTGTTTGTGCGTGTGAAAATAAAGTTGCGAGTTCTCCAACCTGTGCCTCAAGTATCTCAAGCCAATTACACTCAGTTACAACCTGATTGCCCAACCTGCATACTACAATCTGGCACCCGAACGTATGATACGTACCCACACCAGTACAAAATGATTTTATGAATAAAAATTATTAATAAAACGTAATATAAAGCAACAATAAAAGACACTTTTAAAATTTCAAATTACCGTCTTTACATCTATTAAACTGTCAAAATAATAACACAACAGAAAATAATTAATCATTTAAAAAGTAGATTAAATAGACCTATTAAGATAATAGAACACCAAAAGTATAACATGTACCATTTAGAAAGAAAAAAAAAAAAAAAAAGTGGCCCAATTACACATATACTAACATTTTAACTAAGTAATCATTTCATTGTCTTCCTGTTGAAAATACTTTGCTGTCTCCTAGAGTTTTAGAACCACTGTTGTTATTGTTATTATAATGATAAATAAATTATTGAAGTAATTCCAATAAAGAGGCGGAAATGAAACATTGAAGTTTCAGCAAACCTGAAACCTTTATCTCGAAATGTCATTTCGAAGTCACATCATTACCATTATCAGCAGGTGATATATTATTATTGAATCAAAACGCAAGATTAAATTCTTTTAAATTATTCTTCATCTAGAAACTTTATAAGCGGAAGTAGCACTACTCTAACCTCGCCCAAATACTCATTCACACCACGCAATGTTTATAGTTTTTCTTACATATAAAAAGTAGGAAGTGATTTCTAAACTATGTCCAGCGTTCCTTACGTTACGTGTTTAGGACATTCATTTAATCCGGCATTCGTCCAAACGAAAGCAACAAAGGCGCATTAAGTGTCCGTGCTCCTTTTCTATCAAAAAGTGAAACAGGTCTCGCAGCAGACGTACAGCCGAGAACAAGAAAAAAAAAAAAAGCTTTCTGAACCAACGGTAGACCTCAATTATCCGGATTGAAAATCTCTTCCTGCTTTACTTTTTATTCGAGACGAATTTTATTTTCATGATGAAAGTTCACGATAACAAGCTGTTAATGTATTTAGAAAGCAAGAGCTGCTGGTGTTAAATGCCGATAATGTTCAAAGTTTAATTTTTTTTTCCTTTGCTACTTAACTTTTTAAGTTTTCCGTTTAAATTATATATTGATTCTTTTATTTTTCTATCAAAAATTTTCAATATGGATGCAATATTTTCATGCATATTAGTGCGCGAATGCATGGAATATTTCATCAGAACGTATAACGTATAGTCTCCTATATGCCAAAAACATGAATGTACAAGTTTTGCTTCTTTGAGCTTATAAGTTGGCTGGATCATTTTTTTCTTTTTTTTAATGGGCGGCCTGATGGCCAATTGGCTAGCCCTTTGGCATGGATGTTCGGAAATCCACGCTTAAACTGTAGGTTCCGGTCAAATTAGCCTAAATGTGCACAAAATTAACGTAGAGTGACAAACCAAACCAAAATCTTCTTCAATGGTGCAACAGCCCCATGGTACTAGCAGAAAAAACTCCAAATACTAGCAGATTCCAAAACAATTGGGAAAGGGTTTTCTTTTTACTCGGTAAGGTTGCCAGCCCTACGCTCTACAGTCCTATTATACCGAAACCTACGGTTCAGGGTGGATTCGAACCACTACAAGCATCCATGGAACAGCTGGAACTCGAATCCGAAATTTGTAGTACAGTGCGCCAGAGCGCTTGTCACTCGTCCATCTGTTCATTTATCTAGCAATGTAAATTTTTGTATGTCTTTATCCCTTATCCCTTTTTCTGAAAATGTATGTCCTTTTTTGAAACTCCTGGTTCTTACTTTGCGAGTTACTTTAATGTGAAACTCCCAAACAACATAGTAAACATTAAAAGGGCGTTTCTCATATTTTTGAAATTTGTCTTTCATGTTTCTGGCATAAGGGGACGAGGAGAGGTCATCAACTGCCCAGTATTTTTTAGGTTATGTGTAGGATGTTAACTGCTCAAAGTAGTAGCATCTACCTCTCAATAGTTTCCGCGAAAATCAAGTTTGAAAATATAGAAAAGTTTTCGTCCTTACAACCGGTCGAGTAACTTAGTTGAGAAACGCATGCTTAGAAGTGGGCTCTTTTCAATTTTATACACTTCCTTGCAAATAATATAACATGAAGTGAATAAAGTATTTACATTATTTTGTCCGTAGTAAGTCATTAATTTTTTTATTGGCGTCAATCTAAAAAAAAACTGGGCTCAATTTTGAGGGTTTTGTGCCAATTAAATGCATGACATTGGTCATGAAATTCATTTTACAATGATATGAAAATGAAACACAAATTATAATTAGCATAACTGTTATTAAATTAATGATTCATGTGTGTAAAATGTTATTTAATTTTTAAGTATTACAAATTTAGTACAGGAACCAAGATGATACTTATCATAAGAGCAGGAGAAATAAAATGTGCCACAATGTTTAAAACACGTTATGACAAAGTACAGACATGTAATTTTTTAAACCAAATGAAACAACTTTAAAGAGGTTGCCCTTGTTAAAAAACTATCAATATAAAACCTAAACATTAAAATAAAGATTACATTCATTTATTTTAGTAGGAAATTAGATATTTGTTGATTACTAACGTTTCATTTCAGTAACAAACTAGCCTTTTGCAGCTTAATATTGTAAAAAAAAATTAAAACCCAGTTATTCATAAAATGCTAAAACAAATTAATATATTTAATATAATTATTGCGTCATGAATATAAATGGTTCCACGAGCATAATTTATTATTAAAAAAATGGAATTGTAAACTATGCCAAAGGAAGTTATAATTAACTTCCTCGTCGTCTGGTTTCGGGTTCGTGGGATGTTTGTAGTGGTTCGGAATTGTTTTAAAAGTGTGCAAAGATGACCGTAAGAAATGTGAATATCAGAGAGAATGCGTTTGGTCTTTGAATAAAAGAGTTGATGTTTACAGTACACTGGAGTATGTGTGTTTCATTTGGATACCATAACATTTAAAAATAATCACGTTATTATAATATTTGTTGTTTCTTATCGCACTTGGTAGACAGCAACATCTAGACCAAGTCCATGAACCGGTGGTCAAGATCAAAGTAAGAAATGCAGCTTCTTTTCGTTCTTGACCTTGCGACACAAAGACATGGGACACCCATAGGAAAAGTCTGACTTTTATCCCCCTGGGCACTGGGTACCCATTTTAGTCGTTTTTTACGCCATGCATGGATTACAGTGAGGCTATTCTAACCCGAATCGACATGGGGGATTATAATATTTTATGATGAATAGGGAATTGTGGAACAGGGCATGATAGCATCTTCTTTATTAAAGGAAGCTCTAAATTAAAAGTTTGCTAACCATTGCATACTTGAATAAATGCATCCACGTCATCTTTTTCAAAACTATTTTATCACATGCATCTTAAGAACAACAACAAAAAATACCATACACAGATTAATTTCAACCATGACGAACTTTTCAAAACATACTTGACCCAGGGCACCATTAGCAAAACCCCTCTGAACCAAAGACGAGATTTAATCAAAATGAACATCGGGGTTATTTACCTCTGTTGCAGATCCATACCGGGACCGGATGACAAGAAACGCTAAGCAAAAAAAATAAATAAATAAACACAAAATTATCCTGCACGTGAAACGAGAAACTGAGAGTAAGCAGACTTGACACCAAAGGTTGGTACTTTCTCTCTTCTGCAGCACGGTACCTCGACCGGTCATCGCCTTGCATGTCCCTAAAAGGAATTCGTTCTAAGATTTTCCAGTCACGTCTTTCGTGAATCTGAGCATTCCATTAACATTTAAAGATGAGATCTCCTTCCTGTATTACAACATTAAAAATCTGATCATGCACCATCGATGACTAATGGTAGACTCATTAAAGAGTCCGCTATGCGATCAGCAGACTTTGTATTTTGACGTTATGGCCAAGAGCAAGTAAGTAGAAGACAGAACCCGTGGGCTAAGTAAGAACCCAAAGCAGAAGCCTTGGGGCTTCCAAACGTGGCTCGGAACCTCAGTATTGGAATTTCGTGAATGGTTTTCAATGGATTTTTTACGAAGTATAACACGAATGCTAATGTCTGAATGGTTCGATTATAGTACATCACCAATTTTAGCACAAAAAATGAATATTATAGTTAAAAATTCACAGTCAATTAAAAAAAAAAAAAAAAAAATACAAACGCTTTGAGAATTGAAACATTTAGGATAAATGAAGTGAAAGATTTTAAACCTTTATAATCTAATAACGGTTTAATTTTGATGGAAAAAAAAAATTTTTGAAATATAAAATTGATTATAATTAAAATCAAAATAAAATACTGTGAAGGAAAGTTTGCACTTTTTAGTACCATCTATATTGACTTTTTAGTTAAAAACTGGAACTCAGTTATGAAATTTATTAATATTTTTTTTTAGTTTAATTTTATATTAGGCTTACGGAACAATTTTTTGGATAAAAATTTTTTTTAATTTATTAATTACTTTGCAATACTCTGTACACATTCCAAATTTCTTGAAATACTTCATATAAAAAATTCATTTCCTCAGTAGCGCAGCAGTTCCATGGTGAACCAAAGACGTTTGCCTACTGAGAGATCCCGAGCCAGGAGGTGTTGTCTTTTTAAGGGGTAGGGTTGTCAGCCCTACGTCCAACAATCATGTTAGACTGGGACCTACGGTTTAAAGTAGATTCCGAAATCTACGGTTTAAAGTGGATGCATCCATTAAATTTTTAATTCGGAAAATAAAAAAAATTACTATAAATATTTATCAATAATTTGAAAAGAATAAAAATATAATGTAATGTTAACGAAACTGTTCAGATATGTTTTCTATTTGAATAATTGTTTAAATAATTTTGCATTATTTAAACAATTATTCAAAAGAAAACATATCTGAACCGTTTCTGAATCTGCCAGTAGACAAATGGCTTTGGATATGGCGCAATTGAAGACGAAGAAAATATTTTATATGAAATATTTCAAAGCATTTGGAATGTGTACGTTGGAATGTTGCAAAATAATTAATAATTTTATAAATTTTATCCAAAAAATTGTTCCGAACAATTGAAATTAAGAAAATTATTTCTCTGACTAAAATAGAACTAAATAATAATAATAAATTTCATAACTAAGTTCCACTTTTTAAACTACAGTCAATGTAGATGGTACTAAAAAGTGCAAAATTTTCTTCAAAATATTTTTACTTTGATTTTAATTATACTTAATTTCATATTTCAAACATTCTTTTATTGTTTGCTTCTTCTTACTCAAATGAATTTTCAGAAAGTGATTTAGCTTAGAACTTTAATAAATTTAAAAAAAAAAAAAATACTTAGCCTATTAAACAATACACTATTTTTTTGGGAAAATTTTAATTTAAGATGGTGATACTGTATATTTGAATATTAATTGATTGGTACATTTTTCAACATTTTTATGTACCTGAGAGAAATTTACTGCTAAAGACTCATTTCGTTAAAATAAGCAAGTGATCCATGGAAGAGACCAATTAAGAAGGCTAAAGGTCGCTGACCTCCCTTGTTACATTTGTTATCAACAACAATGACTCAGTAGATATAAATTATTTTCAATATTTTTTTATAAAAAATAATTTTAACAACAATCTTATTCTGAACAAGCTGCTTGCTTATTTAGAGATTTATATCTCGAAGCTTGAATTCTTGAAGAAACTTAACTATTTTATAAGAACGTGATCACCTTTTAAACTGCTGGTTTAAAAGGTAATCGTCCATCTAATAACCACCAACGGGTCATGGTGTAATTTTTTTTCTTTTTTTCTCCCTCTTTGTGTGTCGCGGTGAAGGAACTTTTGGAGGAATGCTATATCTTCCCTTTCGTTTATTTCCCCCACGCCCCTGCGACCTTCTGATGATGCGAAAGGAAGTTTCTTCCACTTGGTAAGAAAAAAAAAAAAGAGAGAGAAACCTGCTACCTCTTCGGGTGTGCGCGGAATTTATTCAAATGAGGTCAATGGTATGGCTGCACATCTCGCTTTTTCTTCATTAACATTGAATGGAAAACAAAAGTGTTTCTTTTGTGAGTCTCGCAAAACGGTCGTTGCCATTGGGTTTCGCTGTCTTTTGTGACATCTGACACTCGATTCGATCTCTGTATTTGAGATTTTAATGACTTGCCCTTGAAATACAGGTGCTTTTTCTTTTCTTTCGTTTTGTTTGAACATAAATTTGAATGATGAAATAACTCCCATTTGAGCAGTAAAAAAAAGGTGTTATTTATAGGGAAAAATTTAAATAGTTATAGTCCACCTTCAAGACCTACCTCCTTTCAATTCCTTTTCTAATCAAGATAAAATAGTCGGATATAATCTATCTGCTAGTCAAGCCTCTATTTTATCTGGTTTTCTCCCATATGATATTGAAATGAAGGTCCCTTTCCCTTAAAAGCTCTCCCGTCAGGGACTGCCCTCCCCTCATTATCTATCGGTGAACTATGATATATATATATAAGTTGTAATTTGTACATGAGGCCCTACCCATGTTATAAAAACACTTTCACACTTTATCGAATTGCATTTTTCGACAACATGAAATTTTTTTTAATTAATCTTCAAATAGCAAACTTTTTGAAAATTGACCGTCTTTTAGCAATTAATACTGATAACTTATTAGTCTTGTTAACATTACATGATTGGAATGTTTGTTACCAAAATAAAATTCTTCAATACCAAACATAGCTAATCAAAGCACACAAGGAAAGACAATACACTCAGCAGCAGCAACTGGTAACAAATGAAATGAATTGTTATTAAAATTAACTGTTTCTAATCCTTCTAGAACATTCCAGAAATTGAATTAAACTATGTAATTAATCTTGACCAATCATGCAATAGGCGATACCTTGGTTACCACAGTTACCGATTCGTGTACTTATGGCGCCCCAAAAAGTCGCCAAATCCCAACGGCCCCTACTTTGAAATTTGGCCCATTACTAAAAATTTTATACATGTAAATGTGTAATATTCTCTAGAAACTTTAAATTAATAAAGGTTACTTTATTAAATAAGAGTTACTTACACGCTCAATATTTCGGTATCGTAAAAGATCATTTAAAAATTAAAAATATTTTCACATAAGTTCTAAGTGTTATTATTATTTTGTGCATTGTGCACTAAAGATATAAAGTAAATACGTTTTACAGTGTTTAAACAGTTTTTGAATTGAAATTTAGTAAGTAATATGAAATAAATATTTGCTTTCATCCTTTCTTATTGATGATGAAAAATCTCTACTAAATTAGAACTTTCGGTATTTTGATAATATATACTGAAATATTTAATTCAATTTTGACGGATTACGTAGAATTTATAAATGGTTTTTAAATCATGTAGTTTTCTGAAATCTCGAGATTTTTAAATGTGACAGTATAAAAGATTTTCATTTCATAAAAGCATTTAGTGAAATGAAAATTTTAAATTGATTAATAGTATGATAAAAGCAGGGCATCTATTTTAAATTCATATTCAATAAATAATGCTATACTTATCGCATTATTATGAAAAACCTCTCAGTTTCCCATTTTTTAATTAACTGCGCATGCTCAACAATCAATTAAAAATTTAAATCCTCTACCTAAAGAAAAAAAGATGGAATATTAAATAAAATTAAGAAGAAAAAAAAAGATTTTACTATAAAAATATTGCAATTTCGAAATAGTTCCAATATAGCATGTACAAAAAAATAATGTTAGGTAATGAAAAAAAAAAAAAAAGATTTAAAATGGTGAAATGAAAGTTTTTATATTAAATGAGCTTCTGTGATTTGGAAAAATATTATTTATTATATAAAAGTATGTAACTGGATAAATGTTAAAAGTTGCATTTAATTCCAATAAGAAATCAAAAGAGTTATTAATTTTAAACATTGTAAAAAAAAGCGGAGCACTTGATAAAACCAAAATGTTAATTTTATAAAATTACCGCTTTAAAAATGTAATGAAAATTGTTTTCAAGATAGCATTCCATTCACTATCATTATTCGTGGGAGCTTTAGTATTCGAATCATTCACTGAAGTAAGTGGCAAAGCACCTTAATCGAGTAAAAAAAAAAAAAACTACCTCCTAGTCAAGCAAAAGTAGTTGATTATAATTCCCTTTAATAATCAAGAAAAATAATCAGTTATAACTACCTCCCTAGTCAAGCAAAAAATAGTTGATTGCAATCTACCTCCCAGTCAAACAAAAATGGTTTATTACAATTCCCTTTATAACCAAGAAAAAATAGGCGGTTATAATCTACCTCCTAGGCAAGCAAAAATAGCTTTTATAATCTACCTCTCGGTCAAACGAAAGAGTAGTCGATTATAATTCCTTTTATAATCAAGAAAAAAAACAAGTGTTATAATCTACCTCACAAATCAGAAAAAAAAGTTCATTATAACTTCCTTTATAATCAAGAAAAAAATATTTAATCTATTTCTATTAATAATATAATATTATTATTAATAGAATATTAAATTTCTATTAATAATATAAATATTATAATCTATTTTCTAGTCAAGCAAAAAATAATTGTTTATAGTCTACCTCCTGGTCAAACAAAAAAAAAGAGTTGATTATAATCAATATTCTAGTCAAGGGGTCTCAAACTACGGCCCGCGGGTCAAATCTGGCCCGCCAGTGTCATCAATCCGGCCCGCGACAGCGTAGTAGCTTATTGTTGCTGTAATAAGTTGGATGAAAAAATACAGAATGATAATAACTCGGTTTTATTGACTTGCTAGGTAAAGATTAATGATAAGCATAATACGCAGAAAATTTAACTAAACATAACAACTAACTGGAAATTATAGATAATGGCAGAAAAATTAAAATGGTTTTGGCCCTTGGTACTTACTGGGTAAACAGTATGGCCC
This sequence comes from Caerostris extrusa, assembly GCA_021605095.1. Classification (NCBI taxonomy): domain Eukaryota; kingdom Metazoa; phylum Arthropoda; class Arachnida; order Araneae; family Araneidae; genus Caerostris; species Caerostris extrusa. Next base: position 73,326 of record BPLR01009496.1, on the reverse strand, counting down.
TAAGGCTGGAAAGTTTGGAGATCCCTGCCCTAGTCAAACAAAAATAGTCGGTTATAATCTACCTCCTAGTCAAGTAAAAATTAGATATTTTAATTCCCTTTTAATCAAGAAAAATAGTCGATTATAAACTAACTGATAATCAAGCAAAAATAATCGATTATAATCTACCTAACATATCGAAGTAAAAATAGTCCCTTGTAATCTACATCGTCAAATAAAAGCAGTCGATTATACTGTGGTCAAGTGAAAATCGTCAAATACTGTTTACCTCTATTATCAAAATGCACGTTACAAGTGTGCTATCTTATCTTTTCCCCCAAACAGGCATCAGAAAAACGTATAAAAGAAATGTGCTACAATGCATAAAATGTCATTTATCGCAAAAATTATGTACCTTTCATACCATTCACCTTTATTTTCATGTCAATCCAAATTGAATAGTTATTATGTTCCTAAAACCTCGAAAACCAAGTTTTTTTTTTTTAAATCTACTTTTATCCTGGTCTTTTGATGGATCAAAACGGTATTTCACAACATTGTAAATAAAGTACTTCGGACGAAAGTTTCATTGAAAAATTTATACTCCTACTTCTTTATTCCCTTTATGATCATCTTCCAAGATATGAATTATATGTTAGTTAACAATAGCCACCAGAATACTTTTCGGAGGAAACGTTGATAAAATTGTTGGTTGTGAGAGTCAAACTATTGTCCGATAATTTGCACAGAAAAGCAGCTACGTGAAATAAACAGAGATATTCAATGGTGATGTTCTTACAACACGTCGTTGATGACAAAGAAGACGACGAAGACACAAAGAAAAGTGCCGACATTTGAGTGCGTTTTGAAAAAGGGCTTCTTTTTTTTCTGGGAGACTCTTTTTTTTTACGCGAGAAGTCTTTGAGTATGAATAACGTTTAAGAAAGCAAAGTGCAATTTACTGGTTCATTATGACTTTCAAGAACAAAAAAGAATGCATTCTTGTTGTCAGCAATTTTCGTTGCGAAATGCGTTACGTAATAAGATTAATCAAGAAGAAAAATTCATTGTTTTCTGGGTTTTTTAGAAACAAAATTTTTTTCGTATATAACATTTGACCAAAATGGTACAATCACCATATCTTGAGATATTATTATACCATGCCATTTTGATGCTAAAATGATTAAAAACTTAAACAGTACATTAATTTTTGAAGATGATTAGAACTATTTCGTAAAAGGTCGAGCAAATCTTAAAAGAGAATGATTGTAGAAAAGCAGTCATTATTTAATAGGCTAGGGGTTGGGGGGTTTTATTTTAGCAAAGAAATTAGAAATTTCAATCTAATGTGATTACATACACAATTCCATAATGTTATACATACATACATATATATATATATGTGTGTGTGTGTGTGAATGTGCATGTGCATGTGCATTCTTTTTATCCACACTAAAGTTAATTAAATCAATTAATCAATTTAAGATTAAATTTAAATTTTTCGCAGTTAACATGGATACTAACATAATACAATTAATTATAATGTTGCAATTATTTTTTACCACTGTATTTCCAAACCCGAGTGCAACGTAGTTCTACCTCCTCTTGGTGCAGTTCTCAGTGGGGAATTTCTTAGAGTTTTGCAATGAAACGCAGGTGGATTGTCCCATTATCATCGGTGGGCATTGCTACGGCTTTTCTGGGGTCACGATTGTCTCCGCAAGCACCTTCACAGAATTAAACTGACTCATGACCCTCTCTGTCTCCTGTGTGATAACCAGGAAGAAGAAATGGATATGCTACCTCACCTTTTTTCTGCACTTCCTCCTGTTTCTTTATGGAAGCGCTATTGGATTAACAAGTGGAAGGCTTAACTGATGTCATTTGTTTCTATCTTGTTCTTTGAATTTATTCAATTCATTCTATTAGTTGACACTCTCCCTATATATATCTTGTTCAAATTTTCAATCGTTCATAAAATATTTTTTAATTCATCCTCCTCAAGTTCAAATACATTTTTTTAACTTGTAGTGGATGACACTTGATGTTAATGCAGTTTTTTCAAATATTAATTCATTAATTAAATTTAATTAATTCATTTTAGTTTTTTTTTTTGATTTAAATTGCATGTATGTACCAATAGATGGCGCCAGATAAACGTAAATAAAAATGAATGAAAATTATTTATAAAGGACTTTCTGCAATATACTGGAAAAAAAGTAGGAATTGACTTTAATTTTTTTTTTTTTATATATTACTTGTTTTTTATGATATCGGTTGTCATTTAAACTTCCCATTGGAAATAAAAAAAAATCAAACCAGTTTAGACAAATGCACTTTCTGAAATTGAATTGTGAATTGAATCTGAATTAAATTTTCAATTTAATTTTAATTCCAAAAATGTAATAATAATTTAATTATTCCGAATTATTTAAAAATACCATAGTTATACAAAAAATATTGTACTGCTTCATATTAAGAACAACATTTTTAAATGTGACAAAGCTCGGAGATAAAGGAGTTGTTACATTTCTGTTAATAAAAGACAATAGAAATTTAAACTCAACTATCTTAATCTTACATTTTACTTTTTTTTCATTTTAGTTATAATAACATATTAATAACTATGTTATAACATTACACAAAATTTCAGATTCCGAATTGGTTAGTACGTAATAAATATTTCATCTAATTATTAATCAACATGTGTTGTATGTAAATTTAAATTTGTTAATTATTTTGTTTGATTTTTAGAAAATCTTATTTATTTTTTATTTATTTTTATTATTTATGCATATTCAGTGTAATAAAAACAGCATGCATTCTTTCAAAATTCTTAAATTTGCTTAAAGCAATATGTATTAGTTGTTTTAACAATTTAAATTTTCACTTTATGAGGAAATAACAGTTTTCATTTAAAAACAATCATTTTTGCCTGCCGCTTAATATTGTAAAAGGCTGCATTTTCAATAAACTTTTGGTGTAAATCTGCATTATGTATGAAACTTATTACAACAGCGAATTGTTGTAAATGTTTTATTACTTAAGCGATCAACCTTTGCACAATAAGAACAAGGAAAAAGTCAAGCCTTGAAAAAGAAATCCAAGGAAAAAAAAGAAGTCCAAGACTTTTGAGGTCAGTGTGAATTTTCTTCACGTGCAAAGCATGATTCTTAAACCTGTACTTATTATCGTTTTATTAACTCATGGTCAGATTAAAAGTAAGAAGATTTTGAGAATCATTTTCGGCATATTTTAATGATTTTTTAAATGTATAAAATGTGTCAATCTTGGACAGAGTTTTACCTCAGTTTTAGTTAAAATAATATAACAAGGGATATATTATTTATTAATACACTATATGAAAATATTATATATTATGCAAAAGACAACAGAAAATTTAAATAATGCAACAATTATATTGCAAATTATAAAGTTTATTGAAATCTTAAATTTCTGGAGTGGCCTAGTGGATAGCCATTGAGTTTCTCAAGTAGTACCTGAGAAACTCCGTTCGAAACCCAACTTTCTAGAATTTTGTGCCAAACTGTTTTGGTCGGTTTGGTTTGGTTCGTCATTCTACAGCTTTTTTGTTTTGTTTTTGCAGACTTTAGGCTAATTAGTTTGGTTTGCTTTGACGCTCTACGGTCATCTTGTGCATAATTTAGGCTAAACAGACCGGGACCTACAGTTTAACGGGGATTCCGAACCACCAACAAACATCCATGCCACCGCCAGGATTCGAACCGGAAGCCTTTGGTATAAACGGCCAGAGCGCTTGCCAGTTGGCCATCAGGCCGCTTTAGGCTAATTAGACCAGGACCTACAGTTTAACGTGGATTCCGAACCACTAACAAACATCCATGCCCCCTCCAGGATTCGAACCTGGAGCCTGTGATACCAAAGACCAGAGAGCTAGCCAAGTAAGTGGCCATAAGGCCGCTTAAGAACAAGTCGGAGATGGGCACGATAAATATTATAAATTATCCAAAATTGCCAAAACTGTTCTTATTCTGGAGAGTAAAGAATAATAATGAAAACCTCCAAATCAATCATTGACAATATTCTTTCCAAATTGTAGTAGCAAAATGAGATAGCAGTGAAACATATTTCCTCGTGGGGAAATCCTAAATAACGATGAATCTGCTGTATTTCTGCTTTTGCAATGATAAAATACCTCAACTTTTGACTTGTTTATATATCTACATTTCTTTCGAATTTTATTTGCTGCCGTTATTTTGCAACAAAACACGTTAGAAAAATTAAGTTTTTCCTTGACATTTATACTACAAAGTTTAACAACACATAGTGACATTTTTTTAACGAGAATAATTCAAGGATTACTATTTATATATATTTCACTCAAGGCAAATTATTCATATATATTGTATGCCACGTAAAGATAATAACTGAAATAGCATAGCTATGAGCAGTAGAAAAGATATATTAGCATTGAGATATGAAAATATTCCAGTAAGTTAAAGGAATTGTGTTTCTGTTAATGTGTTACAAGAGTGATGCACCTTTTCTACTAAGAGTGTGTCAAGGAAAATATATTCAAGCTAAAAACATGAAAATGAATCGCTCATATGAATGTGATGAAGGACAGATGAGCAAAAACGTTTAAAGCGATTTATTTTGTGATACGCGTTTATGAAGCTCCTTTCAAACGAGATGGCTAGTTATAAAAATAAACAAAAGAGTAGAAATATTCATATTCGTACATACCTTGACCATTTTCGTGTGTAGTATTACTTACTGCGGAAATTTCTCAAAACCTGTTCATAGAATTCCACCGCAAGATTTCATATATCATTCCTTATATGAAGTCTATGAAATTCTTCGTAATAATTGAAGGATTTTCAATACATTCGAATTTTTAAATGTCGAAAAAGTATTTTGAAAAGTGTTCTTTCTTTTTCCTTTTATTTTCCGTATTTATTACTGACGAATAGATGTGGTCTGGCGTTGCCAACTAGCAGAATACAAAACTTTTGTAGTTTTGATTAAAAAAAAATATCGGTTAAAACTGAAAAAGAACAAATAGAAAATCTCAATTGCGAATAAGAATTAATTACAATTTTCCAAACGATAATTATTTAATCGTCAAGGAAAATAATTCTGAGTCAGCTATTTATAAAGAATTTAAAAAATAAAAAAAATAATTGTTGAATCTATGCAAAAAACATTTATTAGCAAAGCACATATTAAAAGAGTCACAATCATATAAGGCGTTGCCAGGTAACAGAAAACAAAAACTTTTCTAGTTTTGATAAAAAAAAAATAAATATCGGTTAAAACTGCAAAAGAACAAAGAGAAAATCACAATTGCGAATGCAAATTAATTACAATTTTCCAAACGATTATTTTTTATTCGTCAAGGAAAATCATTCTTAATCACTATTTATAAATAAAAAGAATTTAAATTTAAAATAAATGTTAAATCTACACAAAAAAAACATTTGTAACAAATAAAACACATTTTTAAAAACACACAAAACACATTTTCAAAAGACACAATCATATAAACTTCAGTCATCATGACACCAGATGGCACTCTTTGTCAACAGAAAAAAAGAATTTATTTAATTAAAAATCAATAATAAGAATTTTTTTTCTTAAATTTTAACTACATATAAAGAAAAAAAGTTTAACCATTTAAAATTATTGAATAATTTTTTTTTTTAAATTGAAAGTCTAAGAATTCCAAAAATGCAAACGATTCTCTTGCTTTATATAGACACATTTAAATAATTAATTTTCACAGAGTAAATTTTTATCAATGTAATTCATTCTCAGAAGAAACATTTCTATCAAAATTTGTTTCATTTCAATTGTTCTTTAAACAACAGGAAGTTATGTAAGTTAATTTCATTGTGATTCATAAGACAACTGTAAATATCCTTAAATACTATTTTGATGCGTAATATTTCATGGTATTTATAATTATTTACTCCTTGCTTTTAAAAATAGAATATTATGACAAGGGCACCTTGAGGTGATATGGCATAATTTAATTTCTGCTTCAAGTTCTGCGTAATTTGGTAGTAGGAGTACAGTAATCCGAGAACCATTCACAAAAAAGCATCCGCCATTAAGAACTAACTTAAGGAGGAAGACATTTTCTCATTTGTACTATATGTTAAGTTCCGCACTCTACTGATTGACTTAAATAATAATGATCATTTAGAATAATTCTTTAAATGAGTTTATTTGCAAAAGTATTCGAGGAAAAAAATGTTTGTTTGTGCGTGTCAAGGATTTTAGGGTGATGAAGGGAGTTCTTGTGTTATGAAAATGATCGTTCTACTTACAAGTTGAAGAAAAACTATGCAAAATGCCTAATTATGGATCATTTTTTGTGCCAGCTTTATAAATGAATAGAAAAAAAAAAGAAGAAAATGTAATTTATTTCGCTAAAGGTTTCTTAGAAATCTGTTGCAGTGAGGTTTACGATTTAGAGGGATTTCTATTTATAGCTGTTCGTAGAAATTAATAATTTCATTTTGCTTTAAATTTAAAATGTATTTCGTTTTAAAAATTTAATATTTCTATTTTTTAGCAATAATTAAATGATTTCAGTATATTGTTGGCTTGTATTGATTTTTTTTTAATTTTTATTAATTTTTATTGAATTTAAATTTATAGAAAAATATTTTAAACATTTATAGAATATAGAATTTTTTTTTAAATTTATAGAATAGAATATTTTTTAAACATTTATAGAAATGGAATAAAAAATTTATAGAATAAAAATTTTTTTTAGAATGGAATATTTTTTTTTTAAAATTTATAGATTATTTTTAAAAACTTATATAGAATACAATGTTTTTCTAAAAATTTATAGAATGGAATATTTTCTAAAAATTTATAGAATAAAATGTTTTCTAAGAAATTATAGAATGGAATATTTTTTTTAAAAAATTTATAGAATAGAATATTTTTTTAAAAACTTATGGAATAGAATATTTTTTAAAATTTATTGAATAGAATATTTTTTTTTAAACCTTTACAAAATAGAATATTTTCTAAAAATGTATAGATTAGAATATTTTTTAAAAGTTTATAGAATAGAAATATTTTTTTAAAAATTTATAGAATAAAATATTTTTTAAATAATATTTTTTTGTCAATATTAACAATATTACAATTATTTACTTATTTTTTGCGTGAAGATATTTATTTTATTATCAGATTGCGATTTATTAAACAAATCTCATTCTATCCTTTTTATAAAACTTTTTCATAATAGTATTAAAAATTTTTTTTTAATATTGCTATTTTAATTTACTTTTTACTTTTATTACTTTTTTACTATTTTAAAACTTTAATAGAAAAAAAAAATTATTATTCACAAATGTACATTTATTATATACATTTTTATATTTAGACAATTTATAATGAGTAACATAATATAAAACCTAAAATAAAATTATTATTCATTTAACATAGATAAAGACACAAAGGACGTGGGAAGAATTTATTTCCTGAAATTACACTGCACTTCAAAGCATTAATTGCAAAAGAAAAAATAAATTGCACCAGTTTTCTTACTTAAATATAGAAAATACTGGGAAAAAAATCTTGTAGTGCTTTAATTCTCTGCCCTAAATTTTCTGATAATTCTTTTCATTTTAAGAAAGCAAAAGAAGGTGTTGAAGCTAAGAATCATTTCGTAAGAGGAAGTAAAAAACGAATCCAGAACATTGAGTTTCATCATCTCACAATTTTTGTAATTGCATAAATGTTCTAAATTGTTTCCTTGTAAAAAGAATATTTAACAAGTATTCAATAATCATATACCATTGAAGAATCAACTTAGTGAGTGATTATTGGTCAATTATTAAAGATTTATAGTAATTTTATGGAAATGGATTTTTTTTTCCTTTTTAAAGCAAAAAAATGTCATTAAAATCGAAGGATAATATGATCATCATACATTTGAACAATTGTAAAATTAAAATAAGAATAATTCTTAATCCCAACTAGTGAAATATTATAATTTCATAAAATTTCACGAATATTTTACTTATTTGTAAGTAATATCGATGCTCTTTGTGTTTGTGTGTGTTGTTGAATTTTAAAAAGAAATTAACATGTTTCTCCAAAACGGGGGAAAAAGATTCTGAGGAAATCTAAAAGAATCCAAAATGATAATCCAATGTTCCCTTTAGAATATTGGATTATGTTCTGTGGAAAATTAATAATGAAATAACAAAAAAATTATTTTATAATTGTTCTTATAATACATTTGTTCATTCTGAAATAAGAATTATTTTTTAGTTCTAACTATGATTTCCCCTAATTTGCTTTCTCTTTTTGAACAAAAAAAAAAAAAAGTATTTCAAGATTTAAATTGAAGTTATAAACCTATGTGTTAACGGCTGAATGACTTCATATGGGAAGCGTTTTGGAAAATTATGTTCATTTTTATATTTACAGTACCAAATAATATTAAATTTATCTAAATTTCTTTTGGAATTAAATTTTATATTCTTTCTATTGCATTTAATAATTCCATTTTAACTATCCAAAATTCATGTTCGATTCTAAGTCATTTTTTTTAAGCTTAATAATAATTTTTAAATTTTTTTTTTTTTCAAATACTATGCAGATTTGGAACAGCTATTGACGCATTAAAATAAAAATGATTACTAAATACCATTAAGTATGATATGTTTAAATAACTTATGCGATTGTCAGAGTTTATTATACAGTGTTGTTAGTTTTTGTAAGATAAATTAGTTTATTTTTTTTTAAATATATTATTATATCACATCTTCCCATACATGTATATAGCGATCCGTTATATAAAAATGTGTATTTTAAAATACAAAATGCATGATTTTATTTGTTTTTATTTTCTTATACAGTTTTACTGTTTTCTAATTCAGCAAGAAAGATAAAGAATTTATACAAAAATATTTTGCCATTTTACCATTATGTATTCAATATTTACACAACTTAAAGCCTTAAATACATTTAGTCAATCTTTAACACTTATAGTCATATGGCTAGACATTTTCTAATGTTTTGCAGAAAATCGCCAACATCCAAAATATATAAATCTTACTTTAACTGCACTTTTTCCCTTCTGACAAACCACAGAGAACAATAGAGGTAACATGAAACTGGCAAATCTTTTCGAAGTTACTTATATACCTCAAAGAAATTTCAGACAACATATCGTTGTTACAACTTGATGTTATCGAACGCTTTCCAGTATGTCCTTACAGATTCTCCATACTTAGCATACGAGGCCTGAACCCATCCATTGGAAAACCTGAAGAACCAACCCTGTGTCTTGATGAGTGTCTCTGGTCAAGGTCTGATGAATGTGGGTGAGACAGATTAGCGCTTAAGTAGTTTTGTTCCGATCTATTCACTCGAAACTCAAGGGTAAGTGGATATCCTCTTATTTGTGACTTGTCACCCGAAAATGACAAATGGTTCCATCGGCGTGATGAAAGACGACGGAAACTTATTTCGAGAACAACACTTCGTACTTAAGGTACAGCGACTTAAAAAATATTTTCTTTTACAAGAAAAACTTAGTGTAAAAAGTCGATCCTATTTTTATTTCAATAAATACAGTAAAATTCAAAAATGTATACCACTTCAATAAAGTAACGTATACAAAAATAAATTTATTTCTTACTCATCAAAAATTTACCAAGACATATTAATATCTCTAGCCTTAAAGTGGCCTGGCAAAAAGCACATTCAGATTTTCTGAACCGAAAAAATCTCTTTTCAAAACTCTACAAACTGAACCGATATACACAAATTCCCAAGTCGAAGTATCAAAGTCGGTTTGGTTTGTAGCTCTACGGCCATTTTCTGATCACTTTGGGACAATTTAGCCGGGACCTACAGTTTAACGGGGATTCCAAACTACTAAGAAATATCCATGCCACCGAAAGGATTCGAACCTGTAGCCTGTGGTACCAAAAGCCAAGAGTTAGCTAATTGACCATTAGGCCGCGTATTTAAGTCGGAGATGAGGTATGATAAGTATGCCGTCATTGGTTTTAGGTTTGATTTTGGTTTGTTGCTGTACGGTCATTTTGTGCATACTTTTAGGTTAATTAAACCGGAACCTACAGTTTAACGTGGATTTCGAACCACTAACAAACAGCCATGCCAAAGTCCAGAATTCGAACCTGTAGCCTGTGGTACCAAAGGCCAGAGCGCTAGCCAATTGGCCATCAGGCCGTTGGTTTTAAGAGAAGGGTCCAAGAGGGCGAACTTCTCAGATGCTGTCCTTACAGATGTTTTTTTTTTTTCCAAATTGTCTAGTATTAAAGAATAATATTGATCCAGGGAAATGATGTCCTCTTTATAAAGTGGTTAGCGAGCTTAGTGTGTTCATAAGCTGAATTTTCAATGAAGAAACGTGAATATTATGTAATTCCTTCTCAAAGAAAAATATGTCCATACATTAGTTCTTCAATACACTGACTTCACCCATTTGTATTTTTACTTTTTAGGGAAGGGGGGAGGAGGAAATTTACACACATTTTAAACGTCAGTTATACAGCTATTTTGCTTTGACTAGATCTTACAGTTAATTACTTTACCCGGAAACTTAGTCAATCAAGGGAGAATATTAAGAAGTCTTTTTTTGCACAATCAGAGACCGGTAATTAACATATACATCCAATAATATGCATGATCTATCATACGAGACTATCTGCAGTTTGTTGACGGTTACAACTAACAACATTAGATGACCTCCGACACAAAAGGATGAAATTTTTTCCGTTTTTGATTTTATTAAGTAAAGTTCATCTCATCATCGTCATCAATAGTACGACAGCCCAGGTTCGGGCAAGGCTTTCGTCTGAAGAGATTTTCACGCATTCCTGTGGTGACAGTGGTCCTCCAATTCTTAACCTTCAGTACAGCAAAATCTTTTCCATTGCGTTTATTCATCGTCGTCTTCTTCCTCTCTTTCCCTGTGGTTTTGCCAAAATGTGCTTTTTTACACAGGGTTTAAATCATTCATTCTAAATATATGAGCAGCCCAGTGTAATCTATTGATCTTAATAAATGTTATAATATCTGGGTTTTTAGCATTTATAAATTTCAGCGTTGTACTGTCTTCTTCAACAATCACTTTCCCTAACACCTCCAAGAATATCCCTTAAAATCTTCCGCTCAAATATGGGCCTCATCAGATCTTCCAAAGTCCGTGTTTCAGAGCCATAGAACAAAAAATAAGTCTAATAAGGGTTTTATATAACAAAAATTTAATTTTTCTGTATCTGAACTGTGATTAAATAGATGTTTTAACCCATAAAAGGCCTTATTGACAAACACAATTCGGTTTTTTATTTCAGGTAAGATATTATTATAACAATTAATTTCTGATCCTAAGTAAAAGTTTATCTGAATTTGCATATTAATATAGATATTTTCGTACGGTTTTTCTATCAATTGTACCTCAGACTATTAACTTTCTTAATAATTGATTGATTTGCATATTAATAGCTATATTTTCGTAAGATTATTCTACTAATTTTACTTCAGACCAATAACTTTCTTAATAATTAATTGCAATCCTGATTTGAAATAAAATATTCAACATGTGATTGCAAGTATTAAGTAACCTTGCAATTTATATAAATAATAACTATTATTTATTACTGTGACTATTATTAGTATTTATTATTATTTGTAACCCTGTTCCTAACTCAAAATTGCAGTCGTGTTTATATGATCAAAGGTAATAAAGAAACAGGTATACTGCAGTAATAAAATATTGAGTTTTATGTAACTATTTCAAATAGTAAGTTTAACGATGTATATCAATTATATATTTTCTTTTTTTTTTTTCTTCCTTTTGTGTGCATAGAAAGTTGTTCATGACTCTGTGAAGCTATAAAAAAAACTTGTCAAACATCTTAATGTACTTTCCCAAATCTATGGCCTCTTTTTCCGATGGCTATGGTCTTTGACAGACAGTGATAACCGGTGGTCATGCGAATTCTAAATTTTTATTCTTTGTGGTCACGTTTCTCGCTATTTTTCAATTACCGCAGTAAACCTTTTTATACATTTATGCATAAACAGTCTTGTCACCGGCGGGTTTCTTAATAATAAAAAAAAGCAATCATAGTGTGCTGTAAAATTATTTGTTCAAAGGTCAGCAACGTGATTACTTTCAAGGACAGCGATTTACGTATAGCATAAGAATCCGACTGACAAATCTTATGTGACAGAAATTAAATAATAAATATCATAGGTCGCACAAGTTATTAATAACTTTTATTGCATTTAAAAATTAGGGGTGAGCAATAGTGCATATTTAAAATTCAAAATGTCAAAATTTGTTAAAATTTGCGAGTTTTGCTTTTTATTTTAAAAATTAACTTAGTTATGTGCATTTTTTTCCAAGATGGAAAATATAATAAATATATATATATATATATATTTTAAATAATATTAATAATTACAAGATATAATATAACAAAATACAAAATACACATAATAAGATGAAAAATATAATTCTTCCGGGAAATCATAATTATGGCAAAAAAATAATTGTTGAATTAAATATTAAATAACGACTTTTCAAGGTCTATCATGCAAAAATGATAGCTCTCATTATTTAAAAATACTTAATAAGATATCATATACTTAAATCATATGAGATATTAATATACTTAATGAGATATCATATATTTAAATTATATGAGATATTAATATACTTAATATCATATATTTAAATTATATGAGATATCGATATACTTAATGACATATATACTTAATATCAACGATTTAAATAACGACTTGTCAAGGTCTATCATGTAAAATGATATTTCTCAATATTTTAAAACATACTTAATGAGATATCATGTACTTAAATGAGATTCATTTTCTCTAAGATAGTAAAAATACTGATGTTTCTTATCCCTTTAAAAATTCATAGGATATTATTATGTAAGAATCAAGAAATTATTTTACTTGCTAATTATTATTAGGGTATAATAGCCGAGTAACTAGCGCTCTGGCCCTCAATGCTACAGGTTCGGGCTCAAGTCCCAGCGGTGCCATGAATGTTTGTAAGTGGTTCGTAATCCACCTTAAACCGCAGGTCCCGGTCTACTATTATTACATAGAGTAGGGCTGACAACCCTACCCAGTAAAAGAAAACATCTCCTGCCTTAAAATCTGACAGTGAGCTGCGGCCCTGGACTACCATGGGGCTGTTATGCCAATGATGATGAATTATTATTATTTTACTTACGCACCGTTCTCTCACAATTTTTTAAACAATTTTTTTAAGTAAAATTATTTTCTTCAATCTCAGCGATTTTCTGATCAGGTTCGAATCCTGGCGGTGGCATGGATGTTTGTTAGTGGTTCGAATCCACTTTTAAAATGTAGGTCCAGGTCTGTTTAGCTCTCGTGTGCACAAGATGACCGCAAACCAAACCAAACCAGCGATTTTCTGAGAAATGCAAGTTTCAAAGATAGTAATAACTTTTTTAATAGATTCACGATCAAATAACTTTCATCTTTGTCATATTTTCTTATAATACGTTTGTTAGTAAAAGCCTCTTTAATTTGTTATTCAATTCCTTCTATTAGCTCAGACTCTCCCTATATATATCTTGTTCAAATTTTCAATCGTTCATAAAATACTTTTTATTCATCCACTCAAGTTCAAATACATTTTTTAAACTTGCATAGGATGACACTTGATGTTAGTACAGTTTTTTCAAATATTAATTCAGTAATTAAATTTAATTAATTAATTTAAGTTTTTTTTTTACATTTAAGTTGCATGTATCTAATAATAGATGACGTCAGACTTTATTTGTAAAGGACTTTTCTGCAATATAGTGAAAAAAAGTAGGAATCAACTTAAAATTTTTTTTTTTTTTTTTTTATATTACTTGTTTTACAAGAAAATCATTTGCGTAATTTTTCCAAGAACAAATAGTGTACCATTGTCAAGGTTTATCATGCAAAATGATAGCTCTCAATATTTTAAAATATACTTAAATGAGATTAATTTTCTCTAAGATAATAAAAATGCTCACATTTCTTATTCCTTTAAAAAATTCATAGTATATTTTTCATATTATTTTTTAAAAAAAAAAGGCGGGTATTTGATTTAAACATCGAATTTCACTAAATCAGTTAAATCGATGAACATAAGAGTTTTCTTTTGCTTATATTTTGAATGTCAAGTAACTTTTTTTTTGACAACTCGTATTTCAGGTGAGGAGTAACCGTCCTTTGAACTCTTCTGAGATGAGTGAAACTTTTTAATCCCAACCTCACCTTTATGCCCTTTGCTGAAGGGCAATTTTTTTTTTTTTTTTTTTTGCTGAAAATGGGTAGATGATTGAACAGACAATGAGAGTTACCTCAACGGCTTTCTATCGAATATCCCGTACATCGTGTCAGTTATCAGAGCAACGACCATATGGATTTGCCTTTTGTCCGTTACATTTCAAAGGTTATTTAAGTCGATTCGATTCCTCGTCAACTTTTTCTTCTAGACAAGTAGCTTTCCCTCTATATTTTCAGGTGAATGATTCTTTTTTTTTTTTTTTTAATTTAATGATAAAAGATAATTTTAACTTTATTTCTAAATAAACTTCTATTGATAGATTTATGAATGTACTTTTCCTATTCGGATTCTTTAGACTTAAATGAGGGAACACTTTTGACATTTTTCAGTTAAAGATTCTAATGCTAAAGTTATCCATTTTATAACAAAAACTTTTACTTAAATGTGATTTGGTTTGGCTTGTCGCTCTACGGTCATCTTGTGCACAAGAAGGCTAGACAGACAGGGGTATATAGTTTAAAGTACATTCCGAACCACTAACAAACATTCATGTCAACGCCAAGATTCGAACCTGTGATACCAAATACCAGAGAACTAGCCACTTGACAACAAGGCCACTGCTTAAATATGAGGACAAATGAATATAAGAAATTGCATTAAAAACAAAAGAAAGTTTTTTTTTTTTAATTATTTATTTAAGATCTAGGATAAATATGACTACTTATTTCGAAATAAGATGTTCAACCTTTCAATCACAACTGCATCTGGTTTGGTTTGTCGCTTTACAGTCATTTTTGAGCGCACTTTAGGCTAATTAGACCGGTATCTACAGTTTAAAGTGGATTCCGAATCACTAATAAACATCCATGCCACAGCCAGGATTCGAACCTGAAAAGCCTGTGATACCAAATACCAGAGAACTAACCACTGCTTAAATATGAGGACAAATGAATATAAGAAATTGCATTAAAAACAAAAGAAAGTTTTTTTTTTAATTATTTATTTAAGATCTTGGATAAATATGACTACTTATTTCGAAATAAGATGTTCAACCTTTCAATCACAACTGCATCTGGTTTGGTTTGTCGTTTTACAGTCATTTTTGAGCGCACTTTAGGCTAATTAGACCGGTATCTACAGTTTAAAGTGGATTCCGAATCACTAATAAACATCCATGCCACAGCCAGGATTCGAACCTGAAAAGCCTGTGATACCAAATACCAGAGAACTAACCACTGCTTAAATATGAGGACAAATGAATATAAGAAATTGCATTAAAAACAAAAGAAAGTTTTTTTTTTTTAATTATTTATTTAAGATCTAGGATAAATATGACTACTTATTTCGAAATAAGATGTTCAACCTTTCAATCACAACTGCATCTGGTTTGGTTTGTCGCTTTACAGTCATTTTTGAGCGCACTTTAGGCTAATTAGACCGGTATCTACAGTTTAAAGTGGATTCCGAATCATTAATAAACATCCATGCCACAGCCAGTATTCGAACCTGAAAAGCCTGTGGTATCAAAGACGATCGGCCATCAGGCCGCATTTACTCGTATATCTGGCATCTTCCTTTTTAAACGTCAAATCATCAATCATACAATTATAAGTTATATGAATTCAAAATTTTTGTAGTGTATTTTATTAATCTTCTTGTGTCCCAAAACGTAAGTCATAAATAATCTTTGATAAACAGAGATTTTTTTTTTTTCTGGATAGACTTCAAGGTTATTTATTCACCATTTATGTGTATTATGATAAGAAAAAAAACCCGAGATTTTCTATCAAGAAATCCAGCTGTTGATATAGTTTTGTTTGGCGCTCTAAGGTCATTTTTTGCACACTATGGCTAATTAAATAGGGGCCTACAGTTTAACGTGGATTGCAAACCACTAATCAGCAGCTATTCCGAACCACTGACCAGCAGAAGATATTAGTCTAGATCAGGGGTCTCCAAACTTTTCAGCTTTAGGACCATATTGTTTACTCCAGTAAGTACCAAGGGCCAAAACCGTTTTAATTTTTCTGCCATTATCTATAATTTCTAGACTAGTCGCCAAGTAAGCACTCTGAGCGAGCAATTTTATGTTTGATTCAGGATATATGCATTCCAAACATCGATATACATACATATGCCATACTATTTATCCCCACATAACTACCGAGGGTAACCGCGGGATGTTCTCTAGTTTATAATGTCAGTGGGATTCATTTCAATTATTTGTTAGTTGTTATGCTTAAGTTAAATTTTCTGCGTATTATGCTTGTCATTAAGCTTTGCCTATCAAGTAAATAAAACCGAGTTTGTTATTTTGTGTTAAAAAAATAAATAAGCTATTCGCTGTCGTGGGCCTGATTGATGACACTGGCGGGCCGGATTTGGCCCGCGGGCCGTAGTTTGGAGACCCCTGGTCTAGATGATAGTCTTCTCGTTTCTGAAATCCATACTCCTAATTGATAACTGTCATTTTCTTCCACTCTATATCGCGCATTACCACTTGTCCACGATTTGGACATCTCTGGGAGTTACCATAACTGCATCAGATAAAGAGACTGTTCGTTCTGTGCATTTCTTATAAATCTTCATGATTGTTGATTGAGGTGGTTTTCTTTACTTGTAAACTACTAAATTTGTTTATAAAACTTCCGTGAAATTATATCAAATCCCTCGTAAAGAAATTTCTCTCCAACAAATGCTTCTCGTTTGAAGATATAGTCAAATCAGAAGATTTCATCCCAGTAATTTTTGCAAGTAGTTAGCAACACAAATAAAAATTTGACAAAATATTATCAAATGGAATTTAACACTTCAAGGATTAATAATCTCATAAATAAATTTTCCAAGCAATACTTTTAAAAATCATTTCCTTAAAGTGTCAATAATTATGGTAAATTAATAAACCCAATAAATCCGAAGTGTTTTTTTTTATTTTTCCAAAAACCACCTAAAAAAAAACTCTTTTAAAATTTGACCCTTTGTGATTATGAATCAAGATTCCTGGATTTTTTTGTCAATGATTTCGTAATGAATTCATAATTTTTAATGACGAATGATTGTTTTTCCTGTGGATTTGCCCACAATTAATTATGAATCATCTTCCTCCATTAATCAATCACCAAAGAATACAAAAACCAATTTTATTTAACTAGCATAAACAACTTTTTCTTGCTTAACCCTTGACATTTAGAATACGTGGATCCCTGTTTTTGTCCTCGTCCCATAGCAAATCATGCAGATCAACAATTTTAATTAGATGTAACTCTCGCGATAATAAATATTTAAGTGGATAAAAACATGACAAGGTGTCTGATGGCCGAATGATTAGCCGCAAGCAACTACCACTTATGGATACCATCTTTTACCGCTACCAAGTTACAACTTGGTTGTGGGAAAAGATGAACAACTGATTGAACATAGATTGGTTTGGTTTTTCACTCTACAGTCATTTTGTGCACACTTTGGGCTAATTAGACTGGGACCTACTGCTTAACATAGATTCCGAACCACTCAGAAACATCCATGCCACCGCCAGGATTGGACCTATGGAAACCTATGGATTGGGCCTATTGGAAGCCTATGGTATCAAGGCCAGAACGCTAGCCAATTGGCCATCAGGTCGCCAACAAGCATTCATACTTGAGTTATTAACACATTTTGCTTTCTCTCCTGGTGATAGTTTTTGGAATTGTTTTCCAAAGCTTTCCTATTGTAGCATATAAAATCCATTAACCATCTTTGTATCAATAAATATGCATTCCCTTGATCTAATATTTTTCGTTTTATAGAGACTTAAGATTGAAATTTTAATTGCCTGCTTCTTAGTCTGTTTAAAATCATAATAAACGCAATGCTGACAACGTGATCTATTGACATGCGAAAATAAATTGCTGCGCTATTATTGCCATTGGTAAAGAATTCTGAATTAATGAGTCCGCCGTATTGAAAACATTCGCCACTTTTCCGAAACCAGTCAAGTTTGTCCCAGTTAGTGAGGCATAGAAAAGGGTGAAGTTTGCGAAATGATTGTTTTGCCATCGTAAACTCTATGCCTCGCGGAAAATACTTTCTCTTCAAATGATATTTTTTTTTTTTCATGTTTAAATCTCTTTCCGGTTCAATCCTCTTGATCGCTACAAAGTTTGTTTATCTTTTTGACTGCATGTTTGTTTAACTGTGAATTTTAAATCGAATTATGTGTGCACTGATGAAATGGTAGCTGAGTCACTTCTTACATAAGACTTGTAAGGTAACATGTTAAAATATCTGATGCTTCTTCATCTAGTTTGACATTTTTATCATGGCTAAACCATAAAAAGACATGTGGTTATCAGTAGTAATCAGCTTATAAGATAAACGCCACTTAAATCGTGCATGACATGAATTCATAATTTAGAAATTAAGAAATTTCAGCAGAACTTTAAAATTTTTTTTAAACAAAATGTCATATATGTTAACTTCGAATTGATAATAATTATAAATTTTCTAAAGATTTATTAAATCTTAATAGCTAAATACGCGATTTTTTAAAAAATTTTGCAAAAGTTCTAATAAATTATCTTTCTGGTCAAAACATTGAAGATTTTATAAACCGATATTATTGCAAGTAATTATGAATCATTATTTTTTATATTAAAAATGGCATATTGACCCTCTAAAAAGTATTTGTAATGGTATAATCAATAAAGAAAAAAGTAAGGCTGGTGGATCAGTGGCAACATACGCCGCTGCCGCCAACAAAGGCAGATTCTGTTTTCGGAACAGGAATCTGTTTCTTTTTTACGGGGTAGGGTTGTCAGCCCTACCCCCAAAGTTCTACAGTCACAAATAATTTACAATGAAGCTGAGTTCTGTTTTATGATAATTTATATAAAATTCGTACGTTTATTCATTTCCTCGAAAATTTGCTAATTTGTTTGAGAACCATGAATTAAAAAAATTAGTTTAGTTATATTAGAGAGTCTTTGCATACCGTATTTTTATAATACGGTATTGTTTTCTCTCTAGCGCGCATGCTCACAGGAAACATTATTACAGATACGCATGTGCAATTTCCTATGAGCATGCGCGCTAGGTAGAAAAAAATACCGTATTATAAAAATATGGTATGCAAAAACTCTCTATTGAGTTCAGTTTGTCAATATTGCCTACTATGGAAGGACATACCTTCAAGTAGATGGAAATTGTCCAACAATGAAGATTTTTACATGAGAAACATAAACATAAACCAGGAACCAACGTTTCAATCATCTTGTGGATGATGAAGCATATTATGAAAATGCATATCAAGTACAAAAATAGTCATTTCCCTTTACAGGAAAACACCCTTTTGGAAGTAGAAATTACTTTAAACCATATTATATACAATTGACACTAACCATATTATAACTGAAATATGACAACAACTATATATGAACTGAAATATACAACAAGTAATATTAAAAAAAAAAAAAATTTGAAGTCAATTCCTACTTTTTTTTTCACTATATTGCAGAAAGTCCTTTATAAATAATTTTCATTCATTTTTTAAGTTTATCTGGCGCCATCTATTGGTAGATATATGCAAATTAAATGTAAAAAACTAAAATTAATGAATTAAATTTAATTAATGAATTAATATTTGAAAACAATGTGTTAACATCAAGTGTCATCCACTAAAAGTTAAAAAAATGTATTTGAACTTGAGTGGATGAATAAAAAAGTATTTTATTAACGATTGAAAATTTGAATAAGATATATATAGGGATAGTGTGAGCTAATAGAAGGAATTGAAAAATACCCAACTCGGCTAGCTGGACAATGGTGAAGCATAATGCCGAAGTGCAATCAGTTTCCCATTTCAAAGACAGAACTGCCTAACTCGTGGCTCAGTGACAACGGGCGCTGCTGGTGAACATTAGGGCTGAGGTTCAATCCGCTGGCGGCTTTATTGTAGATGCTGCTTCATAAAACGGAAAGATACGACGGCGTTTGTGGTATTCAGCATTTTTGCTTCGTGAGTTGAATTACCTGACGAGAGTTGTCTGAGTTTTCTTCCATACAATACTTACATGCGGGATAGTTTCTCTAAAAATTATGCCAGAAAGGAACGGCCCTCCTTCTTTAGAGATACGAAGCCAAGACAGACTTCAATCTACGGGTGTTTTACCACAGCAGAAGCTCCCTTTCCCTAAATCTATGCGTAGATTAAATATGGGGCCTCTGTCCCACATTGCAGGATATTGAAGATTAGGCATGATAGGCTCATAACTGAAATATACAAAAAGCATCCCCTCGGCTAGCTGTACAATGGCAGAGTATAATGCTGAAGTGCAATCAGTTTGCCATTTCAAAGACAGAATTGCCTGACCCGTGGCACAGCGGCAACATGCACCGCTGGTGAGTATTAAAGATGAGGTTCAATCCTATGGCGGCGTTGTTTACGGTTATTTTGCTCTACAGTTATTTTGTGTACACTTTGAGCTAAACAGACCAGTACCTACAGTTTAACGTGGATTCCGAACCACTCACAAACATCCATGGCACCACCAGCATTCGAACCTGAAGCCTGTTGTACCAAAGGCCAGATCACTAGCCAATGGGCCATAAGCCGTTCAACTACAAAAGCAGGGGATTTTTTTAGACCAAATTCTGCTGTCATCAACCCTAACCATCAAATTCTGATTGGTCATTAGTCAATGACTATGAAACGATTAATAGCTAGATCTTAGTGTAATTTTTTAAAATTTAATTTATGTAACCAACATTTATACGAAAAATCAAAATTAAATTCAAGGTTACCATTTGCTTATGGATTTAGTTAAAGAAAATGTTATGTTAGCAGCGTAAATATTTCATCAGCTGTCATAAATATTTAATTTATTTGATTTTTATTCATAACTCGAATGTCTTTTAAGTGAACAGTTTTCTTAAAAGACTTTGTGCAAACTTCAGAAATGACATTTTAAGAGACAATTTCCCGGATACCGGGTGAAGGACATTGAATATTGTATTCTGAAGTCACCTAATGACTGTTTCGTCAAACCATATACGAGTAAAATAAATTATTGGTTAAAAAATTTATGCAATTCTTGAGTTTTAATTTTTCTCGGTTTGTATGTTATGTTGTAAGAAAAATTGCATAATAAAATCTTCTTTTATCTTTTTATTCAAATAAATTCGAATATTTTTAATGATGGAAAATTTTCATTTTGGCATTTTAAATGAAATAGAATTCATCATTTTATGACAAATTGCTATGTTGAAAGATAAGAATATCCACGTGTTCTATCATTTATTCATATGTTGTATTATTTTTTTATTGTGTATTTGAAGAATTAATCCGTAAGCAATGTAAGCAATATTCATAACTTTAATTTTATTACTGTTGTTTTTTATCCCACTTGGTCGACAACAACATCAACATCAAGCACATGAATCCTTATGTTCTCATGGAAAGAGGAAAAATTGTTGCTTGTGTTGTGATGGAGCACCCGTTGGTAGAAATTATGACTTAGGTCCATATCGCTGAAGAAGGAGGACAATGCCTCCCGGGATGACTTTATGGGGGACTACCCCATCATTTGGGTATCGTATGGGAGAAAACCGGAAAATCCCATCAAAGGTAGTTTGACTAACGAGGCCACGATTCAGGCAGCTTAAATTCTAATGTGAGATATGAATGCTTCGTAAAATATGAATTCAGTAACTGCCTGGTAAATAGAGAATTGGGCTTACAAATCATAAGAGTTGAAAATCTCATATACGAACCCAAATCCAAAATTATCGTTATGCCGGGGATAAGCGTGACAAATGTAAAGATCTAAAAGTACATCCGTTAAAATGAACTAAATGGACAGGGGGATACAACCTCTGATTGGCTGACGTCCTACAAAGTAAGCTTTTAATGAAAACCCACCATGAAGGATACAAACTACATTAGATGCCGTCTTTCAGGATGTTTATATGAAATTTCTGTAGCGCAATTTCAGAATTTCCATGATTGCACCTTGATAATGCTGAATATGCTAAAAATCTACACATTCCAGTGTTGAATGACTGTAAGTCAGGTGGCGGCTATTTAAAAACAATAGCAATGATATAAGAATGTCTCAATTAGTTATATAGCGCAATATAAATTGTTGCATAAAAGGGTTTCCATGGCTGCACCCTGGGTAATGTTGAATCTATTACATATCAACTCTTCCAGTGAGGAATGACAGCAATATTGAAAAAAATAACAATGTTATTTGTGCAGTATAAGATATAAAATGTTTCAAATGTTTGGAAGCTTTAAATTACATTCAGTAAGGCTGATTTTTAGTGTTTAAACTGTTTTACTTCTAATACTTTACTTCTAATATGTTTATTTCATTACATATTAAATAATATTTATTGTTACATAGGAAAAAAACGTATTTCATATTCAACATCTAGACCCAGTCCAAGAATCCATGTGGTCTCAAGGAAGGAGAGAAAGGGGCTGGTAGTTTCTATTGTGGAGGAGCATCCATAGGTAGAAGTCTGACTTGGCACCTTAATGCTGAAGAAGGAAGGCAGTGTCTTCCGCGAGGACTTTAAGGGTAACTACCCCGTATTTGCGTATCGTATTTGAGAAAACCCAGAAAATTCTCACCAGTCAGTCCAACTCACGAGGCAAGATACTGAACATCACAAACACCATCGAACCTCCTCGTTTTTTCAAGCATTGTTTACTACAAAGTCGCCAGCAGATTGAACCTCAGCCCTAATGATCACCAGCGGCGTGCGTTGCCACAGAGCCGGCATATTAAGTTCTTATTGATTCAAACAGTAAATCATCAAAAATCATTTCTTTCAGAAAATAGATACTAGCGCAACGAAACCAGAAGTTACAAAAGCACTTTAGAGTCAACAAATACTTTAAATAAAGGGAAAAAAAGATGATGTAGCAGATTAAATGCTGCTCAAATTGTTTAGGGAAAAAAATGGGTTACGAAAGTGTTTTTATATCCTCATACACAATGATGCCGTCTCGCAAGACAACAAAAGGTTAAAGAAGATTTCAATGAAAAAAAACATAAAACATCTGCATGAATACTTGACATGTCTTGTAAACAAACGCCTCCTAAAATTAAAAAAAAAAATAACTGTACGTTTTAACAAAATCAACTTGTTTGTTAATAGTATTTCGTAATAGTTATTGTTCTGTTGTATCAGACGACACTATATAAGGAAGGAAGTTTTCTACTCTAAGAACTTTTTCAAACTTTTTATTTTATTTTATTAACAATGGGGAAAAAAGCAGGTGTCCTCTATTGTACAAACGATTATTTTCATGATTTTTTTATTATTGTTATTATAACTGTCTTCCACAATTTTTATTCATCAGTTTGGCAGCAAGAAAACAGAGATGTTTAGGCCTAACTTATGACATCATCTCGATCACAGCTGGGAAGTCAAAGTTTCATAACTTTTGAATGAGTTATGGCGTTCAATAGATACCGGGGAAGAAAATAATCGGATGCATAACATTCAATTTCGGAGTTTTTGAAAGGAGAAATTCTTAAGCAATACCGATTTTATAAGAGGGTTACATAATAATATTCTATTTTTTAATGTAATATTATGTAATTTGTTTTTTTAATATTATTTTTTACAAAAATAGAACATTTTAAGACATTTTAGTCATTCCTGTTTTTGACAGTTTGTACACAGACATGCACTTATGAAATTCATCGTATTTGAAGCTATTCTTTGTTTATTTTTTTTTTCAAATAAGTCTCTGTCTAAGACTACTTCCTTTCTTCCTCTAAAGTATTACATAATTTTTGAATAAATAACGTCATCTTATTCAGATGTCAGAATTGAATCATGTTCTAAATAAATATGGTAACTATTAAGTTGTGTTGTATGCACACGAACTGTCTTTCATTAAAAAATGCTTCTGGTATCTATTTTGTCCGATTTCTGGTAAAACATGCAGATATCTTGTTGAAGGAAAAAGATTCTAATATTCTAGTCTCTGCTTTCAGAATTTCTGTAATTCTGTTCGAATCTCCGAATCCTATAATTTCTGCTTGCAAAAAAGGGAAGATTGGTTGATAACTATGACAGGTGTGCCTCATCAACAATCTAGCTGAATTGCAGAAATTTTCCTTGTTTCCTCCAGTATGTCAAACAAATGTAAATTCGGTCATCTTAAAAGTTCTTCCTGAAGACAACACCTCTACTTATTGGAAGACTATTCGCCGCACATATGAATTGAACATAAAAATGTATAAATAATATTAATATTATTTGTTATAATAATTATTTATACACTATTAAAATGTTTCATGCTATTTAAATTATGAAAATCTTCTAGTCTCTGCTTCCAGAATTCCTGTAATTCTGTTCGAATCTCCTAATCCTGTAGTTTCTGCTTTCAGAAAAGGGAAGACTGGTTGATAATTGTGAAAGAGTATGCCTCATCAACAGTCTGACTGAATTGCAAAAATGTTCCCTGTTTTCTCCAATTTGTCAAACAAATGTGTATTCATTTAATCTTAAAAATTCTTCCTGAAGACAGTACTTCTATTGTTGGAAGACTATTCGTTGCATATATGAGTTGAATCTAAAGTCATCAACACTCGAAAGTCTGTTCGAATGTACGAATTTCTGTAATTTCTATTTTTAGAAAAGAGAAGACTGGTTGATAATTGTGGCAGTGTGTGCCTCATCAACAGTCGTACTGAACTGTAGAAATTTTCCCTGTTTCTCCAGTATATCAAACAAATGGAGGATTCAGTTAACCCTAAAAGTTCTTCCTGAAGACAGTATTTGTTATTCTAATTGTTGGAAGGCTATTCGTAGCACGTATAAGTTGAATATAAGTCTTCGAAAGACTGTTCGAATGTTCGAATCCTGTAATTTCTGATTTCAGAAAAAAGAGAAGACTGGTTTATAATTGTGGTAGCTTGTGCCTCATCAACAGTCGGGCTGAATAGTAGAAATTGTCCCTGTTTTCTCCAATTTGTCAAATAAACGCGGATTCAATATCCCTAAAAGTTCTTCCTGCAGACAACACTTGTTGCTATTCTACTCATTGGAAAACTATTAGTAGCATATATAAGTTGAATATAAGTTTTCGAAAGTCTGTTCGAATGTTCGAATCCTGTAATTTCTGCTTTCAGAAAAGAAAAGACTGGATGAACATTGTGATGGCTTGTGCCTCATCAACAGGCAGGCTGAATTGTAGAAGTTTTCCCTGTTTTCTCCAGTATGTTAAGCAAATGGGGATTCAATTATCCCTAAAAGTTCTTCATGAAGACTACACTTCTACTTATTGGAAGACTATTCGTAGCACATATAAGTTGAATATAAAGTCTTCAATGTATAATTAAGATAAATATTATTTATTATAATAATTATTTATGCACCATTAAAATGTTTCATGCTATTCAGAAAAGAGCATCTTTTTTAAGTAAGACATTAGTTTAGATATTTTGTAAGTGTACAAGTTTTGTTATATTACTGCAACGTAACTTAATTAATTAAGAAAAACTGTTTTACAGTTAATAAGTGAGGATTGAATTTTTAAAGTATAAACATAAAAAAAGTATTTATTTTTAGTAGTTGACCTTTTTTTTTTTTAAATTGTTACGAATCAAATATTGTGAAAGTCGTAATACCTGAACTAGATTTTTTTCTATGATTTGTTTTTCAATTGTTACTTATGTTCTAATGTTTATAAGACTATTTTCTTTACAATCAATAATGATGGGATATGTTGAAACTTGCTTTTTTGCGTATTTTAGACTTTTATTGATTTACTAGTTGGGCAATATTCTCATAAAATGTGTCTATTTCGTGATACATGCATTCCAACTGCTATTCGAAATCAATCACTGATTTAATGTTTTTTAATACGAAAAGAGGCCAGATTGCGACATTTAGATAAATTAGTTTGCTCTAGTTAGCCGATAATCAGGTTCTGATTCTTCAATTCATAAAACTGTTTTGTTTTCCATTGGTAATGTTATAAAAATTAATAGCCTTACTTCATTGGCAATGTTAACAATTAACAAAAGGTATACCTCACTTCTTTTAAAGTATTTTGCAAACTTAATGGACTCATTGCCAAAAAAAGTAAGAAAAGCATTGAACAATTGCGTAATAAATACTTAATTGATTTATTAAAAAGTATTAATCCTCAATTTATTTTCTTAATTGTAAATCATTTAATAATTTATTTCTGCCATTCCAATAAGTAAATTATGTCCCGGTCTTCAAATATTGGAAGCCATGATCAAGAGAGATTTTTTTTTCAAATTCGCTTGTGCAGCCATTGCTATCAGAAAAGCTATATTTAATAGTGAATATTCTTGTGTCTAATCCTCAGTAGCTGGCAGCGCGCGGCGGACACCCCATGAGTAGTCTACTCAAGGATGGAGGGAAAGGGAGCAACTTCTGATGGAACACCCTTGCCTTTGCGTTGAGAAAAAAGGAGGGCATTGCCTTCCGATAGGACGTCTAGATTGGTGCGGTTTGATTTGTCGCTCTACAGTCATCTTGTGCGCACGAGGGCTAAACAGACCGGGACATACAGTTTAACGTGGATTTCGAACCACTCATAAACATGCATGCCACCATCAGGTTTCGAACCTGAAATCTGTCATACAAAAGGCCAGAGCTCTAGCAACTTGGCCATCAGGCCGCAGGACTACTAGACTTCTAGAGGGAACTACACCTCATTGTATGGAAGTTAACCCGTAATATCTATGGGAGATAACCTATAACCCAGCTTATCGCATGGGAGATAACCCGGAAAACTGCCATCAGGTGACTAACGAGGCAAGATGCTGAACATCACAAACACCATCGAGTCACCTCATTTTTGAAGCAGTGTCTACATCAATGCTGCCAGCGGATTGAATCTCAACCCTAATACTCGCCACTCACATGCTCACCACGCACGTTGCCACTGACCTAGGAGTCGGGTAATGTTGAATGTGACAAAATATATAAGCTCCTCGTAAAAATAGTAAGGCTTTCTGTTGGGAGTTTTTCCCGGGCTTTCTTTCATATGACACGCAATTGGGAAGCAGATATGTCCTCTCAGAAGGCAAAGACCACCTTTCACCATCCGTCAGTGGGGTGTTCGTAGAATATTTAAGGAGAAAATGAGATTCACTGATGTAAAACCCAAAAATATATATTAATATCATTTCATCTCATATTTATTAAAACTATTTTTATTGTTTATAGAGATATTAATTAACCTATTTTTATTGTTGTATTACTTTATTAATTTCTCACCTTGAGTAAATAATGCAGTATTATATCAGAGCTAAATGTTTTTCAAAAATTAGTTAATTTTAGCAGTTTATCAAAAGAAAAATTTTACAAATACTTTTGCAGAATCCATTCAGTTTTAAGATTGCAAAAGCGAATTAAAACATTTAAAGTAACTGTTAAATTGTCCTTTGTCATGTAATGTCGGAAATATTACATGGCTGTGCAAAAAAAAAAAAAAATAAAATAAAATAAAATAAAAAAAAAAAAAATGTAGTCTGTCAATTTAAATGTAGACGGTAGGGGAAAAAGTAGGCTAGGCCTAAGGCTCGCTTTACATTTATCTCACAACTTTCGTTGCGCAAATTAAACATGTAGCTAGCTTCTTCCTCATATTTCGAAAAAACTACAAAGACGTGAACTTCCTTTACACCATCCACATTGGTTAAGAAACAGAAAGTATTTCCACACATAGCTAAAAACTATATTCTTAAAAGGAAGAAAAGTTTTGGCTATGTAGTAATATTTTATTCGAGATAAAAGATTTTTAAAAGATAAAAGATAAAGATAATAAAAGATTTTTTTTTATCTAAATGAGAAATTTTATCAACGCTTAAACTAAGGTGAGAATCGATATTCGATAAGGATTGTTATTCTATAGATCTATTCAGCTTTCAAAACTTGTATATAAAAATAGATAATTTGCATTTAATTTATTAATCTTAAAACAAAACTCAAATGAATCATAAATATCTTCTTTTATTATAAAATCAATAAAGTATACTCAAATCCAAGATAACATTATTGACGAATAAATAATGACTGTTGGGTTTTGTTTTGTTTGTCGCTCTACGGTCATCTTGTGCACAATTTAGGCTAAACAGATCGAGACCCACAACTTAACGTGGATCCCGAGCCACCACAAACATCCATGCCTCCGCCAGGATTCGAACCTGAAGCCCAGAGCGCTAAACTATTGGCCATCAGGCCACAATGCCTGTTGGTAGGAAAATGACGAAAAGATAATGGTTATTCAATTATGATTGGCCACACTCTAGGTTAAATAAGAAAAGCAAGGTTATGCGTGAATAAACGTAAGTTGAAATTGTAATTTCATGCATTGTTATGACTCGAAGTTGATTATGACAACATGACTAAGCATCTTAAAATGGCTTCGCTGGAGAGAATTTACTGTGTTTCCTCCAAAGCTGTGTTTAGATTTTAAACATTCGCCCGAATGTTAAGTCTTCGGGCGTTGTTGTTTGAACGCGAAATACAACCCTCCTCCCTTATCTCCTCTTAAGAACGAGCCTCCAGTCATCTTAACCATTGTGATGCATTACCAAAAGCCGGCACCAGGCTGATCGGCCTTTGAAAGCTGGTAAATGTTTTCGCATAAATTGCGTTTTTCATCCAAACTGAATTAAACTGGTTAAAGTCGCGTGTACATTTGAATGCATGAGCTTTGCATGCGAAAACGCTTGCCAGCTCTAAGGAAAACAAAGTCTTCGCTCAGCCTAGAGTTGGTGTTAGGTCACTCATTGAAGGATTTACGAGGGAATGTTTCAAAGAACATTTTAGAGAATGCTACAAATCTTAAGTGCATTGGTGATATAGGCAGTTATTCTTGAAAATCTTCCCAGAAGGCTTTGATTACGGTAAATTATGAAAAGAATGCAATTACTCATGGGAAAGGGGATGATACATTCCCTCATAGATGGAGGGAAAGGGGACAGCTTCTGTTGAGAGGGAGCACCCGTATGTAGAAGTCTGACTTGACTTCAAGACGCTCTTACAGTCATATGAGACTGGGACCTACGGCTTAAAGTGGATTCCGAATCACTATAAACATCCCTGGCACCGCCGGGAATGGAACCCGAACCCTGTGGTAGCGAGCGCCACAACGCTAGACACTCGGCCATTCAGGCCCAAGTTTTCTTCTATATCATAAGCTAATGCGGCAATTGCCCCCTCCGAAAACTCATCTTAGAAGCTAATAACCTCTTTTCAACTCGTAAGAATTGAGAATTGTTATGACTTCGATATAAAAAGTTATGCTTTATTAGGTGCATATCTGACCTACTAATTATCATATGTAATTTGAGTTGATTTCTGAAATAATATGTCAAAATTGCAAGTGTCAATAAACAAGAATGCGCAGTCATGCGATATATAAGCCTGGGATTTGATTAAAAATAAAAAAAATTAAATCACTTTTTTTAAACTTTGGCTCAAAAAGAAAACAGGCAATAACAAAATATCGTTAATAATAATCTAATAATAGAATATCGTTAATCTAATAATAGAATATCGTTAAATTATAAAGACCTTAATAAATTAAAACTATTTTATCCTCATCCCTGCTTTATTTGAACTATAAAATATCAGCACTTTTAATATAATATAAATATTCCTTAATCTCAAATTTTGTTGTTTAATGGAGAATTTTCGTCATCCCTCGATTATTTGCCTATTGGAAAACTGATCCTTCCTAAGCATTTATTCAAATCTGAATGTCGTAAAACACATGTAAGCCGTATACATCTATAATTCACATGATTTCGGCCATGTGATAAGGAAATGCAGGAAAGCGAATGCATTGTGGATCTTCTATAAACAATGGATTTGCAATATTCATTTTTTCCACGCTTGCGAACGACCCTGTTCGTAATATAAATGTATTGCAAAATGCAATTCATTTTTTTTTAAATAAAATGAAGAGCATTTAAAAACATTCAAAAAAATTTAACTAAATTATATTTTAAATATATTTGAGTTTTCTAGTAGTATAAAATTAACTTTAGTTTTCATTTTCCCTAATTTTCAAATCATTGTTAAAAAAAAATTTTGCTTATGAATTAAATAAATGCGTTCAAATTTTGATATTTTATTGTTTATGCTTAAAGTTTGAAAACAAGTATTTTAAAGCTGTTTATTTGATGACATACAATTCTCTGTTATGTTTTTTGTTAGCTGTATGCATGTATACATTGCAAATCCTTGATAGTTAGTGAAAATTAATATTTTCATCATCATCATCATTGGCGCAAAATCCAAAGTGTCTAGAAGAGGCAGTCACAATCACGACAAGTTTCTCATTTTCTAAAAGCAATAATTGTATCGTACTCCGCCAGCAAAGAAATGAACTTCTATCTTCTTCATTGGCGTAACAGCCCCATGGTAGGCCAAGCCCGTGAGCCTATTTGCAGATTTCGAGACAGGAGATATTTTCTTTTCACGGGTTAGGGTTGTCAGCCCTACTCACAACAGTCATATTAGAGCGGACCTACAGTTTAAAGTGTATTCCGAACCACTACAAATATCCATGGCACGGCCGGGATCGAACCCGATATCTGGGGCAACTCTGCCATCAGGCCCAAATTAATCATCATCATCAATGACGCAACAGCCCCATGGTGGGCCAAGGCCGTCCGCCTATTGGCAGATTTCTAGATAATAAATGTTTTTCTTTTTACGGGATAAGGTGGTCAGTCCTACGCTTAACAATCATATCAGACAGGGACCTACGCCCTAAAGGGGATTCCGAACCACTTCAAACACCCAGGGCACCGCCAGGCCTCGAACCCGAAACCTACTGTACTCAGCGCAAGTCACTCGGCTATCAGGCCCAAATTAATACTCACCATAAATAAAATAAAAATATTTTTTTATTTAATTTTGCTTACTCTGCAAAAAAAAAAAAAATTCTAATGAAAAATATATACATAATAAATAATATGAAATAAAAAACCCATTAATCATTAAAAAAATTATCAATTACTCTAAAGTCAAAAGACTGCAATAAAAATATATTCTTCTTATTTATTTATGTTTGGAGACAATTTTTTCCAAGTTTTTTTTCCCCTCCATTTTGTTTTATTTGGTAATACATATTTATTTAAAGATTAAATTGATTTACCTTATGCAGCAAAGAACAAAAAAACAATACGTTTATAACCAGATGTGTTTTTCCTGCGCAGCTGAAGAAGTTGATAAATTTTCCACGCCACACACATCTTGAAGGTATTCAAGGTCTAGTTATTATACTAATGTATGCTTTAAGATAACACAATTACGTGATTGTTAAATGGAGAACGAAAAATGATTCGATTCATAACAATAGAATAAACGTTTGATGCCTACCGATTATCAACAAATACTTGTTTACATTTTTTCTTTTTTTTTTTTTTTTAAATTTACATGTGTATTTATTCTATCAATTTTAAAGCACAACTACAAATTTTATTTTAAATATTTTTTTCCTTTGTTGGAGATAAAAATAATTTCAAAATTACTCAATATTCATGTTATTCACATAAAAGAACGACTACGAATTTTATTTAAAAAAAAATTTTTCCCTTGTAAATTATAAAAGATTATTCCAAAATTATTCAATATTTATGTAACTTACAAGAAGAAAAAATTATCTAATATTCAAACATGTAGTGCAAAATAATTAATATTAGTTAAAATATAATAATAATATTAAATATTTATTAAAATAATATTAAATATTTATTAAAATAATATTAAATATTTATTAAAATAATATTAAATATTTATTAAAATAATATTAAATATTTATTAAAATAATATTAAATATTTAAAATTTTAACATTAAATCATATTTTTTTTTTTTCCTCAATATATACTAATAATATTCATTTCAAAATAAATTGGAACATAATTTTTTGGTAATAACAAAATAACATAATAAAACATTCGAATTTTTATTCTTTGTAATAACAAAATTTAATTTAATAACAGGAATTATTCAATTTTTTTCATATAACAAGATTCGAATAGAAATATTCGATTTTTTTTTTATATAACAAACATTCGAACAAAAATATTCGAAATTTTGTTTTTTCATAATAACAAAATTTAATTAAATAACAAAATTCATATTTTTATTTATTTATTTATTTATTTTTTGCAAAACATGAAATTAAATGAGTTAAAAGTTTGTAACAAGCAATATGCACTAATTTTCGCATCTTTTAAAATACGAATTTTATATTGCCAAAATTGAACCTCTTTTTGTAAAACCCAAAAAATAATAATAAAAATAACAATAATAATATTATTATTCAATAAATAAATTAAAATAAAATAAATAACTTTCAAGGAAAATATCGTTTTGAATTTAATTACAAATTCTTGAAGCGATTTAATATTTTACAAAAAAAGTGTTCCAAATAGAATGTTTACCTTCCTTAAACATGAGCATTTTTCCCTTAGAAATTTAAATAATTTTCAAAGAAATAAATAATCTTTTCATTGAATTTACCCAATGTATATTTTTAAAAATAATTTATCGCTGCATTATTTAAAAATTTATGTGTTTTCCTAGTAAAAATTCCCTTTAAAATTTTTTATATAGATTATTATGTAGATATAAATAGAAAATTATTTTTTAGATTAAAAACTCAGTTGACACAGAAGAAAAAAAAAAAAAAATTAAGCTTGCAGTTTAAAATAATATTCCACATTCAATCTTTATTCCTTTTTAAACAAAAAGAGTTTGACCTCGATATGTCTTTGTGAGACTTTCATTGTAATAGGAAAATTACTAAAAAAATTAAATCTGTCTCTCGAAAATCAGAGAAAAAGTTAAATTTTCGAAACTTCGAGATATTCAGTGACAACTTATTTATAATGAAAAAGTATTAATTTTTCGAGGGAAAAAATAATTTCGACGTTATTTTTAATTAATTTTTTTTTTACAATTATTGAATATAAAAATTCTACTTTTTAAAAAACATAAAATTTTGTTTAACGTAAAATCATATTTTTAAATTTTTTTTTTCCTGAATATATACTAAAAACATCCATATCAAAATAAATTTGGACTTAATATTTTATGGTAATATACAATAATAAGATAAAAAAAAAATTTTTATTTTTATTTTTTTTTGTAATCACAAAATTTAATTAAATACCAAGATTCGAATGAAATATTCGAATTTTTATTTTATATATTAACAAAATTTAATTAAATAACAAATTTCGAATAAAAATATTCGAATTTTTATTATTTTGCAATAACGAAATTTAATTAAATAACAATATTAGAAAAATATTCGAATTTTTATTTTTTTGCAATAACGAAATTTAATTAAATAACAAGATTAGAAAAATATTCGAATTTTTATTTTTTCCAATAACGAAATTTAATTAAATAACAAGATTAGAATAAAAAATTTTCAAAAATTTATTTATTTTTTTGTAATAAATTTAATTAAATAACAAAATTAGAATAAAAATATTCGAATTTTTAATTTTTTTTTTGTAATAACGAAATTTAATTAAATAACAAATTTAGAAAAATATTCGAATTATTTTTTGCAATAACGAAATTTAATTAAATAACAAGATTCGAATAAAAATATTCGAATTTTTATTTATTTATTTTGTAATAAATTTAATTAAATAACCAATTTGGAAAAAAATATTCGAATTTTTTTCTATAACAAAATTTAATTAAATATTAAGATTGGAATAAAAATATTCGAATTTTTATTTATTTATTTTTGTAATAGGAAATTTTAATTTAATAACTATATTCGAATTTTTATTTTTATATAACAAAATTTAATTAAATAACATTCAAATGGAAATATCGATCTTTTACTTTTTGCTGTAATGAATAATAAAGATGAATAAAATAACGTTCGAATAAAAAAAAAAGAAACTTACCTGAATTTTTCCGGCTCTGATGTTAGCGTCAGCTGGCTATGGCACACGCTTGTCGACATATTCGTGACTTATCGTTTTGTAGTTTTTCCAGCCGGTCTTTCTCTACTTCCTTCCGCTACGCGACCTCCGCAGATCTGTTGTTTCGGACGCCTGCCGCCATGGCTTATCCTAACCTGTTCTCCGCCCCCTTTCCTTTTCCCCTCGTGTCATTCGCGAACGGTTAAAAAGGGTCAACCCCCGAACGTTTCTTTTCCCTTCTCTCTCTCTCTCTCTCTCTGTGCGCTCACTTTTTTTCCACAGAAAGTGAAACTACCCGGATAATACAGAGAAAAAAAAAAAAAGAATGAGGACGTAAAATGCAAAATTGTTTGGCGGGAAAACAATTCTTGAGAAAATCATCAGGGGTAAAACATTCGATTGTTCTGGCACATCATCTCAGACACTTTTGTTGAGTTGTTCCCCAGAAAAAAAAAAAAAAAAAAATCAGAACACTTGTTCGTTTACTTAGAAGGAACAATCGTGTGTAAGGTCGTCGTGATTTGCAAAGAAGAAAAGGTAAATGTATGTGAATTACGACACTGATTTTCTTAAAAATAAACCTTCTGTCATTTGATTGCTGTGTTGTTCATGATCATGAATAAATGTATGTAAACCAAAGGAAAATGGTTGTTCGTCGAATCATAAGTCAAGGTATGGAATAAATTTTAAAAATTTTGACTGATTCATGGGCATTTTTCCAAAATATTATTTGTTTTGCATTTGTCAAAAAATATAAATTCGGTTAGTACTGGAAAGATTTTTCATTTCGTTCTGAGAAATTTCACTTTTTCAAAATCTTCTTCATGTTTATGCAATCAGTTTTATTTACCCTTGACAAGAAAATGGAAAATTGAGAACAATTCGTATTTAGATTATTCGCAATTATGATGGCTAAATGATTATTAAATATTTCTATGTAAACAATAACCGATGAAAATATGAGATCTTAAGAAAAATGAAAAATTTATATGTAAATGAGTAATATTAATATAGAAAAATTTAACAAATCTTGTAAAGGATAAATTGACATTATTCAAGAGTTCATTAATTTTTTAATGAAAGAAAACTTAAAGAAAACTATACTAAGGATAAACGATTATCACTTATTTTTAGATTAAGAACACATAGAGTTATGACTCGAAGAGTCTGAAAGTAATATAAATATTTATTTACTGTAGGTTGAAGACAATCTCAAATAAAAAATAATTTTGAAAAACAGATCTTATTATTTTTATGTAGAATCTTGAACTTTGTATTACAAGTACAAGTTCTTTTTGCATTTGGTAAAAAATAAAATCGATAAGATCAATTTATCCTGTGTAAATACGCTCTAAAATGTATTGAAAATATAACAATAGTAATTGGATTTGAAATTGTCCATGTCTTTTCTTAAATCAAGAGGCAAATGTACAATGAAACACTATATTACAAGAACATAAACTGATGTGTTCAGATCCCAACGGATTGCTATCGAGAGAGACCTGAGCTATGTAGAGAATATTGTTCAACCCGATATTGTGAATATATGGATACTTACTGACAGCCGATCCTCAGTTCAATATCAAAGTAACTAGACAAACGTTGGTAGGGCTGGCATTTCCCTTCTGAAATTGCATTCTAGATCTTCAGTTAATTCCGAGATACACAACTAATGGATTCCTTCACATGTCGGCAATAGTGGCAACGAGAATACGAATTCCCTAGCAAAGGTTGCTTCTTTGGAACCTTCCCAGTCCAATATGCTTCGCACCTATAGTGAGGTGTTCTCCGAGTTTGGGAAGACAATTAAGGATCTTTGGAATGCCCCTCTAGTACATGACTGGTACTCGATAGATCGCCCTGTAGTGTCCTGCTTTTTTGGTGTCATAGAAGCCAACATAAGAAAGTATGTTGGCTTCTATGGCTATCGTATTTTGCTAGTGGACATTTCAGGAATCTCACCTATAAATAAGGACAGAAGATTTTGGAACCTGCACCAAATGTAGAACTGCTCAAGTATCGCCTTCTCATATTTTAAACTGTCTTGATTATATAAGATTTACGGGGTTTTCTTCTAAACCTCTTCTATTTATAGACTTTTAGAGGTTTATGGACTTATGGATTTGGTCTAATAGCTAGACCATATCGGGGATCATAGATAACAACACACAAACTGAACTCTATAATCATATTGAATATAACACAGCAAATCCATAAAGCAGAATTAGTCATGATATTATATTTAATATACACATATATATTAGAATCAACAACAAAACTCGTATTATGTTCATCGATTTCTACGATTTTCGACAAACTTGCCCTATGTTCATCTTAACTAAGCTCTAATGTGCGACATTTGTTTTCCGTTCTAGTTTATTATTGCCTTAATTCGGTTTTAACTATGTTCTCCCGGTGTGCTTCGGAACACGGGCAAAATAAAAAGAATTATCGGACTTCGACAAAGACATAGTGGTGATCACATTGTTTATAAGTCTTTTGTAAACTACATGTTCATAGCATGCAGTAGTCAGCTCGAATCAAACGAGTGCAAACAGGTGGGACACCATCCTTCCGAAGACAGGGCAATGATTATCAAAGGACATATGTCTATAATTGTTTTGTCAGAATTTTTCACAGCAATTTGGGACAAACGATCCCTAGGTAAGAATCTAAAAGACTGCACCATCACCCCTTGCTCCTGGAGCCCAATGAAATGACTTTCGTCTACAGATTTATCGTTCTTATCGTCGGCGGTTCAGTTAATGGCGGTGGCGAAGGTTTTTGCAGGTAATCCTGATGCTGTTATTGACAATGGATTTACCAGTAATAGTAAAATGAATGTGTTGGAACACACAGACTGTGGGCAGTAATTCAATGGTAACAATGATTCATTGACAGAAATCCATTCTGTAATCATGCTCATTGGACTACTGAGGAGTGGGAGCAAATCACATGGACCAAACATATCGTTAACATTAAACATACGAATGGTGAATTTCGCATGGTCCTTTTTTCAGTGGTAAAAATGAAACGCGACTTACAAATTCAGTTGGTTTCTGTTGCAAATATAGTGTGAGCCACCTACGACATCCAGTTGACGGCATCAGAGCCCCATCAATTTTTACAGCGACCTAGTTGCCAATTGGTTAGCGCTCTGGCCTTTGGTACCACAGGCTTCAGGTTACGAATGTGGTTTTGGTTACCACTGGCTTCAGGTTTGAATGTGGTTTTGGTTAACACAGGCTTCAGGATAGATAGATAGATAATTTCAATGATTAGTTTGGGTTTGTAATTGAGTACAATTTTCAATATCTGTAATTGGTTGCTAAATTTTTCTTGCGGCATTTAAACGCATTAAATGTATTGCCTTAAAAACAGAAAGTATTTCTCTGAGAAAAATACAAAAATATGAATTGTACCCAAACAAAGGAATAGGTTAAGCTGTTAACTTGAATAAAAGTCAATATTTCACCAGAATATGCACACATTTTATGATATCACCACGACGGTATTCAGTGAATTTAATAGTTTACACGATCTGTCCAAAGATCGTAGTGGTTTTCAGGAAACCATAATTCATCTCCATCTCAGATGGAGTGTCCATTGTTCAAGGTCGCGCAAACAACCACGTTAAGTTTTCTTAACTTCAAGACTTTTTTCTTTGCAAAATGAGACACTTGTGCTAGTGAATTCTGCGCAAAAATATTACACAAAACACGTGCTGGAATTGACTAGCAATATTTTTATTCCATGCTGCGACTAAAGGTGTGCACAAAATTAGAAATAAGCTTTTTTCTGCTCACTTATTAAAATAAAGAGATTCATCTTATATATATATATATATATATATGTATAATAAAAGGGATATTTAAACCATTCACAAAACAAAAAATATTATAAAAATGAATACTTGTAAGCTAGTTTTATCAAGAGCGGGACAGATTCCAGGTGTACATTATCTCTGCACGAAGAGCGACGTGTTCTAAAAAATGTCCTTCGTTCTGGCCCAAAACTGTCAACGATATGAAAGAAAGCTAATTGAATTGAAAGATCCAGAATTTTTTTAAAAAAAAGGGGGAGGAGCTTAGGAGCATATAATTTAAGTTAAAGCATATAATTTAAAGCACATGATTTAAAGGATTAATTCAAGTGCAGAAGCACTAAAAGGTGATCAAAATACCGGAACTAGGGAATACTGGATACCGGAAATGCTGGAACCGAAGGAGTTTATAATTGTGCATTATATATACATATATATATTCTTCTTCTTAAATGGCACGACAGCCCTCATTTTGGGCCAAGGCCTTCTGACAGATTCTGAAACATGAGATGCTTTCTTTTTTACTGGTTAGGGTTTGCAGATCTATACCCAACAGTCATATTAGACGGGGGACTTACGGTTTATAAAGTGGATTCCAAACCATTATAAACACAGGCATCTCTAAGACTCGTACCCGAAAACTGTGGTACCGAGGGCTAGTCACTCGATCATTAGGTCCCATATATATATATGAAAAACAGACGAGAGAGACAGAAGTATCGATTAAAAAATGTCCTTCGTCCTGGCCTAAAACTGTCAACACTATGAAAGAAAGCTAATTGAACTGAAAGATCCAGAATCTTTAAAGAGGGGAGGAGGAACTAAGCAGCATATAATTTAAAAAGATCAGTTCAAGAGCAGAAGCAATAAAAGGTGATGAAAATACAGAGGAGTTTATATTTTATCATTATATATATTATATGTATATTCTTCTTCTTCAATGGCCCGACAGCCCCCATGGTGGGCCAAGGTCTTCTGCCTACTGACAGATACTAAAACATGATATGTTATTTTCTTTTTACGATGTAGGGTTGTCAGACCTACGCCTAACAGTCACTTTAGACCGAGACATACGGTTTAAGGTGGATTCCAAATCACTACAAGTATCCATGGTATCGAGCGTTAGTTACTTGGCCATTATGTCCCATATAGAGAGAGTGAGAGAGAGGGTGGTGACTAATGATAAAATCTTGGAAGAAAATAATTGTTAGGGCAAAATAGTTACAAATACGACGAATTATTTCTCTTTAAATTGTACTCATTAGGAGTGTTTTTGTTCTTGAGGCTGCGACTGGTAACGGCTGAATGTTTAAGAGTTAGAGAGTCAATTAGTCAGTTAGAGAGTTAGTGTTCTAGAATTCTTTCAAGTCAAAAACATTTCCTTGGCTTTACTGTTTACTTACGTACAGTAAATTGTGTACGTTAAATGTGTACTTTTAATGACAATATCGAAAATATTATACATAACTTAGCTTATGGGGATCAATGGGGATTATTTTGTTGCCTTCAAATGCTTTTGACCTGACGTCATTCTCCAACAGAACGATAGGTGTAACGTTGATTTTAGTGCACTAATGAGATTATTATTCTCTACATACGATATGAGGAAAGATATACGAAACTATACATATGAGATTATTATTCTCTACATATGATATGAGGTAATATATACGATACTATACATATGAGATTATTTTCTGCATACCCAACAGATCATTTCGGCATACAGAGTTAACACACCCATCCCCATTAGAGATAGTGAAGTTTTTGATTCGGTTTCTTTTATCGATTTCCGAACTAAAAATAAATTTAATTAATTAATTAGAAAAAAAAAAAAACCCTCCCGATAATAATAATAATAATAATAATAATAATAATCCTAAATTAAAAATTTCTCCCTTAATTGAAAACCAACGCGCAACACACTTACCGATATATTCATATGAAGCTCAATTGGCTTCATATTAATATATAATATACTTTTTAACATCATCTTCTAGCGATACGGAAATGACACACAGATCTATTTTAATAACTTAAAAACTTGTACTCCTTAAAAAGGCTGACATTGCACTTTCAATTTTCGTTTGACAAATCATTTTTGTGATAGAAGGAACTAAAATTTAAAAAAAAAAAAAAATAGTGGTTATGAAGTGTTGCAAAAAAATTATTATCAAAACAAATTGCTAAATACTAGTATTTTAATGTAAAAAAATTTTAAAACGTGCTCTATTTTAAAAAGTGAAACAAAAATAACTAATATTGAAGACATTTCTCACTAATGTTATTATTTCCATGCAGAAAAGGGCAAGGCCTTGGTAATTTTAGTGGGTTTTATCTATACCTTTCGTCTATATATTTAAGTTTTTAAAATAACAATAATATTATTGAAAAGCAAATAATTAAGTCAAAAGACAAAAAGTTTTTCTTCAGATAAATTATTTTAAAATCCTGCAACTCTCTTAAAGTATCTTACACTGATTGGTAAAAGAAAGTTGGTACAGAGATTGAATTTAAGGATAGACTGTACTACACTCATGTCCATAAATTAAGGATAATAAAGTTCAGGCAAAGAAAGAGACAGAAGCAAAACAAATTTGACTTATTTGTAAAGTCTATTTATTAAACAAAAGGTAAAGAACAAAAAAAGATGCTATATGTTTGACATAATTAATAAAAATTGCGATTTTTACTCCCTGGAGCAAATTTCAAAAAAGAACCTATTTACAAAAAGCAGTATAACATGGTTAGTATGATGGTTAATATGGAGTATGTCTCCCGGACGATGCAATACAGGCCTTACAACGCCTAGGCATGCTGAGTATCAAATTATCAATCTGATCTTGGGGAATATTACACCACTCATCAAGCAATGCCCTCCGAAGTTCCGGTTGACAGGTGGGAGGGTTGACGGGTTGCAATTCGTCGGCCAAGCATATCCACACATGCTCTATTGGATTCAAGTCCGGTGAGTATGCTGGCCAATCCATATGGGAGATATCCTCCAATTGAAGGCATTCGTCTGCAATGTTTGCACGGTGAGGACGGGCGTTGTCATCCATAAACAGAAATTCAGCATCCATGGCGTCCCGAAACAAACGTACATGTTGTTCAGAATGACATCCCGATAGATATGGCCTGTCATTGTTACACTATGAACATGCAGGTCAATTCTGGAACCAAGAATAATTCCTCCCCAAACGAGCCATCCTGCACCACCGTAACGGTGTCGTTCAATGGTGTTCTCTTGGTGGTAACGGGTACCTGGCGCTCTCCATATGAAAGTCGGCGAGAATCAGACTGCAAACTAAACCTGGACTCGTCGGAAAACATCACACAAGACCACTGTTGCGGCGTCCACAATGCATGCTCTCTACTTCAGGTTAATCGCAGGCGACAGTGAGTTGCGGTAAGTGGAACACATCTGACAGGCCTACGAGCATATAGACCAATGTGCCCTAAGCGTCTGTACACGGTCCGCCTTGAAACTGTCGTACCGGTAGCTGAAGAGAGCTGACGAGACAGGTCTGATGCTGTGCTCCGTCTGTTTCTTTTGGCAGTAACTGCTAAATACCGGCCCTCATTCGGCGTTGTAACTCGGGGGCGACCTGTGCTGTAACTTCTACTCACATTACCATCATCTTGGAATCGTTGCCAAAGCCTGGAGATGACACTCTGGGCGATTCAAGTTCCTCGGATACTTCCAGCTGGGTACGTCCACATTCCAGTCGTCCGATAATTCTACCACGTAAAAAATCATCAAATGCTTCCTTTGTGCCATAACTATGCGGTTATTGCACTGAAAAGACCTTTAAAGCGCTTGTGAACAATTTTACTTCTTTGCCACCATTCCTTATATACCCTCTCTTATATATATATATATATATAAGGGTAACAGAAATTTTGAGACAGTGGCAAACGAGAAACACAGGAAAAAAAATATTCGTTAAATTTGTAAATTTGAACTCTTTTATACGATAATTTGTTTCCGTAGACGATAATTTGTGGCCACAATTGCAATTTAGCTGTCGTAGAATAGATTTTGGAAGAAAGGAAAATGGAATTGACGCGAGAGCGTTATCGCGCTATGATTTTCTAATGATTTTAAAGTGGGGTTAAATCAAGAAGAATGCCTTCAACGTCTACAACTAGTATATGGAGACGAAGCTCCATCTCGTGCTACTGTATTTAGATGGTTTACAGAATTTCGTAGAGGTCGAAGTTCTCTGCTCGGTCAAAGAACATACAGGAAGATTTTCATCAGCTATAGTTCCAGAAAATGTGTCTGCCATACGAAAAATTAGTCGATGATAATCGCTGCCGTTACCAAATGATACAGAAGAAACTTAACATTGGATCCGCAGCTATACATAGAATTATTCATGAAGAACTGCATATGAAAAAAAATTAGTTTGTCGTTGGGTCCCCATAATTTAACAGAACACCAAAAAAAACAGAGAGTGTCAGAATCTTCAAAGAAACCATAAAATTACTTAACGACGGTGGACACTACTTTATTTATAAAATTATAACTGGTAATGAAACTTTTACATACCATTGTTTTGACGTTCCAACACGACAAGAAAGTAAAATATGGGTCTTAAAGTATGGGCCATTAAGCTGGAGGGACAGAAGGTAGTCACAGCTAACTGGTACACCACTAAGTGTCTTTCAGAAATTCTTCAAGAAGTGAATGTAAGGGGGACTCATGCTTCACCATGATAATGCATCTTCTCATACGGCAAGATCGACAGTGGAATTTCTTAAACAAAAACACAACAAAGTGATAGAACATCCACCTATTCCCCTGATCTTGCTATGTGTGACTTTTGGCTTTTTAATCTCAGGAAAAGTTTACGCTTTTTTTTTCAATTCTTTCTATTAGCTCACACTCTCCCTATATATATATCTTGTTCAAATTTTCAATCGTTAATAAAATACTTTTTATTCATCCACTCAACTTCAAAAACATTTTTTTAACTTGTAATGGATGACACTTGATGTTAATGCAGTTTTTGAAATATTAATTCAGTAATTAAATTTAATTAATAATTTTTAAAAACTTTTTTTAGATTTAAGTTGCATATATCTACCAATACATGGCGCCAGATAAACTTAAAAAAATGAATGAAAATTATTTATAAAGGACTTTCTGCAATATAGTGAAAAAAAGTAGGAGTTGACTTTAAAAAATTTTTTTATATATATATTACTTGTTTAATCTCAAGAAAAATTTACGTAGTCGCCGTTTTCATTCCAAAGATGATATTGATGAGGCTTTAAAAGCATATTTTTCATTAATTCTAAGAAATGCATGACGTGAAGCATTTAATCTTTGGAAAATCGTCTGCAAATGTGCATTGATGTTGAGGGGAC
Organism: Caerostris extrusa; assembly: GCA_021605095.1. Lineage (NCBI taxonomy): Eukaryota > Metazoa > Arthropoda > Arachnida > Araneae > Araneidae > Caerostris > Caerostris extrusa. The sequence continues at coordinate 29,890 of BPLR01009496.1, read as the reverse complement.
TACTTTTAAACACTCTTAAAATCTGGTAAGTTAAACTTTTACCATTTAGCCGTGTCTCAAAATTTTCAGAGTGACCGTTGTATATACTAGCAGAACATTGTCCTTTGTCCGCATACGTTGTCCTGCCAAAAAAAAAAAAAAAGCATTGTAGAAAATTACATATCGCGAATATATTCTCCATGTTCCAATATATATACGTACTAATTTTCATGGATATCAATAAATATATAAGATGAAATGCTGCAACACCATCTGGTGGCAAGTAGCAATAAAGTGGATAGCGCAAACATATTTTCTATACTGAATGCGTATTATTACCAATTTTCATAGGGATTGGTTGAACGTTACATAAATTTATCTACTTCAGCACCATCTAATGGCGACTTACAACATAGGGCATAGCATGAAAAACATTCTCTATGTTTTGTCAAACACATACAAAAATTTCATCAAAATTGGTCAAGCCTTTTAGGAAGAGTTCAGTGACAAACACACGTACAGAAGAATTATATCAATGGCAGCGCCACTTCCTGAGTCAATTGGGAATCTAAACCATCCAGGGATCCACTCACACACACAAATAATTTTTTTTTTATGAAAATCGGTCAAACCGTTTAGGTGGAGTTCAGTGACATACGTACAGAAGAATTTTATATAAAAAGCTAAAAAAAATACATTTTTTAAAAAGAAAAACATTTTTTGAATACTTTACATGTAACCAATGAAAATAGTCGTTAGCTACCTTACAAGACATTTGAAGGAAATTTGAGATGTAGTAATGACTAGGTGCATATTGACTGCATCAGCACAAAAAAGAAATTTAATGATTATTTTATATGAAGAAATATTTTTTTACGAATGCTATACATTTTGACAATCGTTATTTGCTACTGTATAACGTACTTTGAAGAAAATTCAACGTTACTTAGGATGCAATATGAGAAATTTGTCACATTACACCTGCAAGGGATGAAATCATATCTTTCAGGAATAACATTATCTTTTTTTTACAGAGAGAAACGATAAACAGAGAATTCTACCGGCAACACTAGAAGTCTTTTACAAAACTACGTGTTTCTTATCTTTCAAAGCAATAATTGTAATTCACGTCTCCAGCAAATACAAACTTGCGCCCTGATGGCCAATTCGTTAGCACTCTGACCTTTGGTATCACAGGCTTCGGATTCGAATCTTGGTGGCGACATGGATGTTTGTTAGTGGTTTGGAATCCACGTTAAACTGTGGATCTCGGTCTAATTAGCCTAAAGTGTGCACAAAATAACCGTAGAGTGACAAACTAAATTTTCTTTTCTGTATAAGATTCTGATGAAAGATGGCCGAGTAGCTAGCGCTCTGGCGCTCGATACCAGTGGGTTCGAGTCCCGGCTGTGACATGGACGTTTGTTAGAGGTTCGGAATCCACTTTAAACTGTAGGACCCGGTCTATTTAGCCACAAACCAAACTATGTTGTATCCTAAGTAACGTTGAATTTCTTCATTGCCGCTGTATACAGTGGCAAATAACGATTGCCAAAATGGATAGCATTCGTAAAAAAAACATTTAAACCGAAAAATTCTCATTAAATTTTTTTGTGCTGATGCAGTCAATATGCACCAGCTATCACCACAATTTTCCAATTTTCTTTCCTATATAACAACCTGACACACAATTGCATTTTCGTTGCATATAGAAAATGTTTATATTCATTTCCTGAAATAAGTAGGAGTTCGTGCATATTTTTTTTTTTTTTCCCACCTCGTGTCAAGAACCTTTTTATACATACGAGTATTCTTATTTTGACGAGTTCTGTTTTTCAGCTGTCATGGATGAAGCTATAATTGCATCGAAAACCGTTAACGTCAGTTGCTCATTTCTGGAGCGGGAAAAAAAAAAAACAATTTCATGCAAAGTATCCCTTGATATAAAACATGTCTTATTATTTAAGATAATTAAAGAAATAGATTTTCAGAATAAAAACAAATGTCTCAAAAACTTAAATAACTGGAAAAAATAATATTTTTTTGTTATCTTCAGAATTTGTTTCGATAAATTATTAATATATAATCACATATTGACGCCTGATGGCCGAGTGATTAGTGCTCTGGCGCTCGATACCATAGGTTTGAGGCTGAGCTTGCCATGAATGTTTGTAGTGGTTCAGTATCCACCTTAAACCGTATGTCCCGATCAAATACGACTTAGAGAGTAGAGCTGACTACCGTGTAGGACTATGTATCCTGCTTCGGAATCTCGCAGAAGACTTTGGCCCACCACGAAGCTGTCGCGCCATTGAAGAAAAATCATATATTAATAAGCATAGCTTTTATATTTATTAATTTTAAGGTAAGAATTGTTCTTTGGGCTTATGTTATAACAGTACATGCGTTTATACTGAGATCAAACCTCAATGAATCATTCTATCAATTGAATCATTCGTCAATGAATCATGCCATCAATTGAATCATTCGCCAATGAACCATTTTTGTAATATGAATCCTTCATCAAAGAATCATCTTATAAATTGAATCATTCTACTATTCGTCAATTTAAACATTCATCAATGAATGATTCTATCAATTGAAGCATTCATCAATGAATCATGCCATCAATTGAATCATTCACCAATGAACCATTTTGTAATATGAATCCTTCATCAAAGAATCATCTTATAAATTGAATCATTCTACTATTCCGTCAATTTAAACATCCATCAATGAATGATTCTATCAATTGAAGCATTCATCAGTGAATCATGCCATCAATTGAATCATTCACCAATGAACCATTTTGTAATATGAATCCTTCATCAAAGAATCATCTTATAAATTGAATCATTCTACTATTCCGTCAATTTAAACATCCATCAATGAATGATTCTATCAATTGAAGCATTCATCAATGAATCATGCCATCAATTGAATCATTCACCAATGAACTATTTTGTAATATGAATCCTTCATCAAAGAATCATCTTATAAATTGAATCATTCTACTATTCCATCAATTTAAACATTCATCAATGAATGATTCTATCAATTGAATCATTCATCAATGAATCATGCCATCAATTGAATCATTCACCAATGAACCATTTTGTAATATGAATCCTTCATCAAAGAATCATCTTATAAATTGAATCATTCTACTATTCCATCAGTTTAAACATCCATCAATGAATGATTCTAGCAATTGAAGCATTCATCAATGAATGATTCTATCAATTGAAGCATTCATCAATGAATCATTCTATCAAAAACCTTCTTTTCTGGGAATATGTATGCATTTTCTGGAATTTAATATATATATATATATATAAGTAAATTTTAAATATTTTTAATGATATCCGAATTACGATAAAATTTACATTGAAGAAAAAATAAAATTTTGACTTACATTAAAATCTAACTCCATGCGCCATGATGTTTTACTATATGTTAGATTTTTAAAGAATTTAAAACTAATTTTATATAAACGTATAACATTCACGGCAATCATTTTTTTTTTCCTGTCGATCTGAATTCTCCAACTGAAATTAACTTTACATTTTTCTTTGATCTGATTTTTAAAACACTTCACCTTTCAACCATTTATAGAAAGGGAAAAATGTGGGTGGTTCATTTCTTGTAAGAAATGTTAAGGAAACAGATCCACTTTTATCGCACAAAAGTGGACAAAAATATTCATCGGCCAAGTAGATGATGACAAATGAATTACTAAAATGTAAGCTTATTAACTGAGCCATCTTTTAATTAGCATGTTATCTTTGAATTTAAGTTTGTAGTTTGTTTTTTAATAATTTTCTTTAAAATATTATTTTAATAAAAACATTTGAAGAAATTTTTAAAAATCATTGTTAACTACGTTTGATTTGTATCGTATTACTGATACAGAATAATATGCTACTAAAACTACAAAATTACAAACATTTAAACAAATATAAAACTTTAAATTTTTATCATCATATTACAGAAAGATCAATAAATAAAATATATTTCTTGAATAAAGAAAAGGTAAATAATTTAATAGTATTTCAATCAATTAATACCATTTTTCAGTGTGTTATAACAGATGAACAGCAAATAATACTAATTCCAACAAATTCTGCAAGTCCTTTGAAAGTAACATGACTGATTTTTCTTTCTGGATAATAGAGTAAACCTTTACCTTAATAAAGTCTCCATTTCATTGAAAACGCAACATACAATTGCATTACTCCTTAAAGTGAAATCTTCTTCATTTTACATAACTCTTGCAGATTAATTATCTTCCCTAAAAAAGAACCCTGACAAACGTTCATAAATTTATTGATTTAGCTTGACAAATATGGCCACGACATTGTTAAAAGTTTTTTTTGTACTGTGCAAAACAACTACATCAAATAAATTTGTGGGTTTCTTAGTATAGTTATTATTATCGTGATATTCCATTTTATTGTTAATTAGATAGCCACACTATTCCAAGAAATTGTGAGCAAAATAAAACAGTAAAATTGCTTAATACAGGAGTGCAGCTCGGCATTTTTAATGAGAAATTTCAGATAGTTTTTTACATTCATGAAAAAAAAAATTCATTACAAATTTCTTTGCTTAATTCGCGTGTTCAATGAAGTTTGTATTTTTAATTATTTTTAAATATTTTTTAAAATAATTATTAATAATAATTCTCAAAATATTTCGAAAACAAATCTATATCATAAAAAAAGGATAAAAAAAAATTATTTAATTAAATAAATTTAAAAATATGGCTTTGATGCATTACTGATTCAACATATTTTTTATATGATTTTTTTTTTTTAAAAAATAAAAAAAATTAAAAAATAAAAAATTACCTGACTCGTGACTCAGTGGCAAAGAGCATCGCTGGGGAGCATTAGGGTTTAAGTTCCATCCGTTGGCGGTTTTGGTGTAGACACTGTTTCAAAAAACGAGAAGACACGATGGCGTTTGTGATATTTAGTAGCTTGCCTCGTGAGTCGAACTACTTGGTGGGAGTTTTCTCCCATACGATACGCAAATGAGAGGTATTTCCCCTAAAAGTCCTTCCGGAAGGCGCTACCCTCCTTCATCATTGTCACGGAACCAAGTCAGACTTCTACCTGCGGGTGCTCTCAGAATAGAAGCTGCCCTCCACCTTTCCTTTCTTCCATGGGACCACACGGTTTCTTGGACTTCAAGTGGATTAAAAATAGTAATAATTAAAAAATATAAAAGGTCAATAAATCTCATATATTGACAAAAAAAAAAGAAAAAAATATCTCAAAAGAAAGTAAATATATTTTTCAATGTGCTATAACTGATGAACAGCAAATTAGTACTAATTCATGCAACTTCTGCAAATCCATTGAAAGTAACATAATTGATCTTATCTCTCTAGATAATACAGTAAACCTTTACCTTAATAAAGTTTCCATTTCATTGAAAATGCAACCTGCAATTGCCTTCCTTAAAAAGTGAAATCCTCTTCAGTTTGCATAACTCTTTCAGATTAATTATCCTACCTAAAAAAGAACCCTGACAAATAAAAAATTATATTACTATAAAATGAAATTATAAATAAATAATTATTAATGAAATTATAAATAAAATTATATTAATTATAAAATTCATAAATTTATTGATTTAGCTTGACAAATATGGCCACGATATTGTTAAAGTTTTTGTGCTATGCAAAACAACTACAGCAAATAAATTTGTGGGTTTCTCAGTATAGTTATTATTACCATGCTATTCTTTTTTATTGTTAATTAGATAGCCACACTATTCCAAGAAATTGTGAGAAAAGTAAACATTAAAATTGCTTAATAAAGGAGTACAGCTCGGCATTTTTAATGAGAAATTTCAGATTTTATTTTGAAATAATTTTTTAAATTCATTCTCAACAAAAAAAAAAATTTTAATATTTCGAAAACTGTTCTATATTCTTCTTTCTATATCATCAAAAAATATTTTGATGATTAAAAAAATATTAAGTTAAATGAGTTTAATGGCTTTGATGCATAAACAGATTTAGCATTTTTTTTTATCTAATTAAAAAAAAATGATAAAATAAAAAAATACCCGACTCGTGGCTTAGTGGCAACGTTCTCCGCTGGTTAGTATTAGGGCGGAGGTTCACTCAGCTGGTAGCTTTGTTGTAGCGTATTGTACAAAAATGCGTATGTTTCACAAAAACAAGAAGCCTCGATCTCGTTTGTGATGTTCAGCATCTTGCCTCGTTAGTCAGACTATCTGGTGGGAGTTTTCTTCCATACGATACGTAAATGCTGGGTAGTTCCCACCAAAAGTCCTCCCGGATGGCACTGTCCTCCTTCTTCAACGTCACGGAGCCAAGTCAGATTTCTACCTATGCTCCATCACAACAGACACTGCCCTACCCTTTCCCTCCTTCCATGAGACCACAGGAGTTCTTGGATTTGGTCTAGACGTTGTTGTCAAGTGGGATAAGAAAAAGGGATAGTAATAATAATAATAATAAAAAAATAACTATAGAATTCCAAACGATTTTCTTTTCTTAAAAAATCTCATTTTCACTTTGAAATAAAATTGTCTTTTCTTTCACCAGACGATCTTTTAAAACAATTTTATATTAATTTTTTTAATAAAGTTTTTACTAAAATATTTAATAATTACTCAATTATTTCGTAAATAAATATTATGTATAAAAAAAAAAGCTCGTGAAAGAAATTTTAAAAAATCTCGTAAAATAAACTTTAAAAAAAAAAAATTACAGTTTCAGTGAAAATGTCCAAAATTGAAAGTGGTCAAAGACATGAAAACCAAACTCTCCAAAACAAATTTCATCTATTTTATGAGTAAAAATGTCAATTATAAATAAACATAATAAAGATGTAAGCAATGAAAATTCAAAAAATATATACATATCAAATTAATGCATGCAATAAAAATTCAAACTATTTTAAATCTGAAATCAATCCCCACTACATAAATCGTTTTCAAATTATCCCAATAAAAATATCCCAATAATTTGAAAATACTTAACTCTCAAATCATTTAACATATATTACGAATCCATGTGACATCAAAAGTAAAATCTAAGAAATAAAAATTTTTAGAGCTAATGTTGTCATATTCTTCCCAATACAAGTCATTTTACTGGAATGTTTCCACGAAAAATTCTACATTTTAAGTCAATAATGTGTTTTTCAAAAATCAAAATATCGATTTATCCAATTTTGATTTATTTGCTTTATTATGATTCTCCTTACGATTATTTGATGCAATATCTTACATGTGGTTTATTTATATAGCCAGTTGTCAATCACGTCGAAAACTAAATTCTTATTTTGCATGATGGAAAAAATGCAGATGTTTTTAAACAATACTTATTTTTCGTCTTAAAAAAACAACAGCTGTAAAATTGAAACCAAATCAAATGAACAACCGTTATTTCATTTATTAAGTTCAAAATCGTCATGACGTAGTGTCGTTTCTCATTATTATGACATGCATCTGATAGTTTAATTTGTTTCACTTTCAGGTGATTCATTGCTTAGGTCTTTAACATGCATTACACTTATCTTGTCATAGGAAATATCGGTAAAACGGATGTGAAAGGAATGATCCGTAATTATTCTCCGAATAGCGTACCTTAACGTTAACAACAAAAGTTTACCCTTGCATTTCCTATGACAGATAAACCACATCTTCGTATTTTCTTTTTCTCTTAATTCTATGCATTACAAATTCTGCAAATCAATTTTAATTAACGATACTAAAAACTACTTTTACGATACTAAAAATATAACTAGCTTTTTTAAAAATATATATTTTTTTAAACGGGTTTTTTATTTACTAGCAAATAATAATAACTTTGAATTTTTTTTTTAAATAAAATCTTACTTTCTAGGAAGTTAGGTAAATTAAAATACTATCGGCAGAAATATACAAATATATATGCAGAAAAATTACTGCAAGTGTTATAGAAAAAAATTATTACAATATAACATCAAAAAATATTTTTCTAAAAGCTTTTTTTGAATAAGCTCTTTTTCAATTTGAAATATTTATAACTTCATCATTTTATTTAGGAAATTTTTTTTTCATAATTTATATTTACTGCATGATTTCTTCCAATAACATAATTAAATGGTTCTTAACATTAAATAACTATTGTAAGCATAAAATAAATAATGAATTACAAGTTAAAAAATAAATTAAGAGATATAAAAGTTAAAAAGTTTTCTTCCTTCACAGAAGAGCAAAGTTGTATCTAAAGGCTTATATTTCAGGCAAACAAAAATGTCTATTAGCACATTTTATAAACTTTTTTTCCGTAAATCAAGATAGTCAATATAACATAATTCAATGGTATGTATATGTATAAATATATATATATATATATATAAGATTCTCCATGATGACTGTCATTATTTGTTTTGCTTTGAAATTTAAATTTCATTCTCCCAGTCCTCCTAAATTTTTTTAAGTAATTCTTTTTGTAATAAGCTTCTTAATTTTTTTTCTTTTTGTAATATTCTTCTTAATCTTAAATCTTAAGAATTTGATAACAACAATTCTCTATTATTTAACAACAAATTATTACATGCCAATGATCAATATGCTACAGATTTCATTTAAAAATGTGTGGCATTATGTATCTTATAGCTTAAAAAATAATTTTTAGGCACTAAACTTCGCGTTAAAACTTCGCCATTAAAACTCTCTAAACAAAGTACTCTATAAATCGAGGTGTACCATAGACCGAATTTTAAAATGGAAACTAGAGTTTCATTATTGCTTTTTTACATTTACATAAACTTTTCACTGTTACTTTTAAAAATTACTTTTACATTTAGAGTTATACTAAATTATGCAATTCAATATTGTCTTCCGGAAAGACTTTCCGGAATAATTGATCAGAACAATTACGTGTCGTATAAAAGAAAATCCATAAAAAGGGCATCCAGATAACTTGATTAGGAATGAAAAACTATCGCACATATTTTCACAATCATCGTTTAAATTTACGTAAGCGTTTTACTATTACTTTCTTAAAATTACTTTAATGTTTGAGTCATACTAAGTTATGCCACGGACAGACCATTAATGTTCAGTATTGTCTTCCGGAAACACTTTCAGGATAATTATGTGTCGTATAAAGAAAATCTATAAAATTGCGTCCATTTAAATTGATTATGAATGCAAAAAGTTTCACACAAATTTTCAGAATCACCATTTAAATTTACATAAGCGTTTCACTATTACTTTCTTAAAATTGCTTTTACATTTGAGTTACGCCACAAACAGACCATCAATGTTCAGTATTGTCTTCCGGAAAGACTTTCAGGAATAATTGACCAGGATAATTACGTGTCCGATAAAAAGAAAATCTATAAAATTGAATATAAATAAATTGATTATGAATGCAAAACTTTCACACAAATTTTCACAATCACCATTTAAACTTACATAAACGCTTCACTATTACTTTCTTAAAATTACTTCTACATTGAAAGTTATACTATGTTATGCCACGGATAGACCATCAATGTTCCGTATTGTCTTCCTGACAGACTTTCAGGAATAATTGAGCAGGATAATCACGCAACCCATAAAAGAAAATCTATAAAATTGAATCCAGATAAATTTATTATGAATGCAAAATGTTCACACATATTTTCACAATCACCATTTAAATTTACGTAAACATTTCACTATTACTTTCTTAAAATTACTTTTATCTTTGAGTCATACTAAGTTATGCCATTCCGTAATTATCCTGGTCAGACCATCAATGTTCATTATTGTCTTTCTGAAAGACTTTCACGAATAATTGACCGGGATAATTACGTGTCGATTAAAAGAAAATCTGTAAAATTGCATCCAACTTGATTATGAATGCAAAACTTTCACACAATCACCATCGTATCTTTTTGAATATTCACAATCACCATCGTATCTTTTTATATATTTTTATATATTTCACAGAGCTTTATAACAAATAAAAAAAGAAATAAAATTTCTACTTAGTCTTTCTTCTGTGAATTTTTCTTTCTTAAAAAATGTATTAAAAAAAAAATATTTTTCTTCAAATAAACAAAGAAACCTTGAAAAAGAAATTCGTTCATTATATAAATTAAAAACGAAATAAAAAATATTCTATGGCAGTTTAAAAAGAAATATGCAAACAAACATTTCAATCAGATTTTTTAAAAAAGAGAAAATAAATAAATAAAATACACGATTAAATCTTGTGAAATATTTATTGTTATCTGACACCAATGAATACAGATGACGACTTACCTAATTAATAAGAAACGTGAATGGATATACTCAGCAAAATCGAAAACAGAAAAATTGGCCCAAAAATTATTTTCGTACAAAATGTTTGTTACAATTTTAGATTTAATCATTCGTGTAATTACTCTCGTTTTACTTCCATGCACTATTTAAGAAACCATTTGAATAGTAGCCAATCCTACAAATTGCTCTTTCTTTATGAAAAGAATAAAAATGTTAACCTTAGTTCGCGAAATTAGGTTAAAAGGTTAGAATTCGAATTGTTTCGACGATTAGTGAACCCAAACGATAAAATATTTTTGTATACATGCTACAAAATGTGTAATCCTTCCAAGATTGTGACATTCTCATGGTATTTAATGGAGATTTTTTTAGAATAATTAGATTAAACTGATAAAAACTCCAAAATTCCTGATGCATAAACACAGAAAAAATGTTCTTGTTAATTTCTCGTTTATTCTAATTACTCGTAAAATTATCGGTATTTATTTCGAGAACGCAGTTTTCGTTTCCTTGAACAATTTTTTGTTCTTGACCACTTTCAACGTTTCTTATTGGTTAATTTTTATTAAATTTTGTAACGAATTATTCGTATCTGTTTATTTAAAATTTTTAACGAACTATTTTATACATAATATTTATTTAAATGTCTTTCACAAGCTGATAATTATATAATTAAATAATGCGCAATTGTTCTAAAAGATCGTTTGGTGAAAGCAAAGAAAATTTTATTTTAAAGTAGAAATGGAAATTTTCAAGAAAAAAAAATTGTTTGGAATTCTATAGTTTTTTTTTATTTATTTATTTTTTAATATTGCTGTTATACGTTTTGTTCTTACATTAAATTCTAAATTGTATGGATAACCCGTATATCGTTAATGCCCTTGTTAGTTTTTGGTTTATTCTAATTACTCATAAAATTATCGGTATTGATTATCGGTATCTTTAGCCTTTAAAATAATTAGCTTAAAATAAGCTCTTTAGCTTAAAATAAATATTTATATTTATTTAATTAATATTTATTAATTTAATTAAGTCTTTCTCAAGCTAGTAATTATATAATTAAATAATGCAAAAATGTTCTAAAGGATCGTCTGGTGAAAGCAAAGACAATTTTATTTCAAAGTAAAAATCAGATTCGTTTGGAATTCATTGAAGACTCGTTTGGAAAAAAAAAAAAATCGTTTGGAATTCTATAGTTATTTTTATTTTTATTATTTCTGTTGTGCTTTTTGTTCTTAAGGCTCGTGCTCACCAAGGTGAGAAGATGCAAGCGAAAAATTTGACCAATCACTAGCCTCACCGCGGTCGCCTGAAACCGGTTTGCAATCCGCCGCTTGGAGTTGCCCAACTTTCAACTCGAAGCGGTTTTTCACTAGGCGTAATGCTATTTCTGACGTTTCGCTGTGAAGGGGTCGAAAAATTTTGTCGCTTGCCTCTTGAATCTTCATGTCTCTCGCCTCGGTGGGAACGAGCCTTTACATTAAATTCTAAATTATTTGTGTAACTTGTATATCAGCCCGCCGATTATTATTATTTTTATTTTGTTTGATTTATTTTCGTGCTTTGAGAATAGCATAAAATAAACAAAAAAAATAATAAGGCATCGCAGAATATGTGTGTATAATCAGCCCACAAAGAGAATGAAAAATTGGCTAGAGGCCAAATAGAACAGGGTTAAAAAAGAGTAAGAAAGATAGGGAAAGAAATATCAATCAGAAGGGATTTTAATTTCAATAAAAAGAAATTTAATTTTCCTCATTAAAATTTAAGATTGCAAGATAAAAAAAACTTAGATGAAAAAAATTTTTTTAATAAATTAATTTTTTTCAAAGCAGCATTGTTTTGCATATTTCTGGCTGTCACCTCTATTAAATAATCGATTCATCCACTTTCACTGTTTAGTATCCCAGCGATCTATCCTCGAACGTATTTTGTATGGTTAAAAACTTCTTTTGACTACATAATTATTTGCGCAGCTGAGTAACTATTTCGTTAGGTGATTAAACAATTACGTTAAAAAGATACCGTTGTTATAAAACACGCGCATTAAAATAATAAATAACGACATCAAGAAATGTAATAATAATTTTATGTTGTGGAAAGTTGCATTTTATGTCGTGCAAAGCTGTATTTTATTATTGTATTTTATTTTATTATTTTTATTTTATCGTGCAAACATACCAAACTGCACTGCTTTTTAAAATCAGGCTACTGTACAGTATGGAACCCTGAATGAGTAGTTTCCAATCTTTAACAATGTTAATATGGTAATAAAATAAAGTTTTAAATTCAATTTATTATGCTTTAATTCTATTTATTGTTATGCTTTATTATGATGTAATATATTAAGGTAATATAATACATTAATTATGAATTTTTAGAATGTCTGTTTTTAATTAATTAAAAAGAATTAAGGAATTAATTAATTAATTAAAATTCTTTCATTGATATTTTGGTAACGAGTGTTATAAAAGTATACTTAATTCAGAGAGCAAATTTATACAGGGATTTCTGGGCCCGTTACAGAATTATCTAAAAATAATAGAGAAATAGAACACAATTTAACTGTAAAAGTTAATTCATTTCGATATGATATCCTGCGCTTGCCAGTAATATGTTACGTCCAAGTGATATACGATTTTTTGCTATGTATTGATGTTAAGGTTTATTGATGTTAACTGAGAAATTAAGAAAGTAATAGCAACTTCTTTATGATTTTCAAAACTTCTTTGGTTTTTGAAAATCGATAAGAAATAACTATAGTCAAGTATATAAAACAAATCTAAAAAAAGTTTTTTTTTTTCTTTAAGAAATATTGAAATAATTTTGAAAACTGCATCTGTTCTGTAATTTTTTTAATTATAAATTTCGGTTGGAGAAAGAAATTTTTCACTACAAGTTTGTGAATTAATTCGCAATGCTAAATTACGAATTATATTTTTGTTATATAACATAATTTCGTATTATTTACAATAATATATTTTTTTTCCTTCCTACAAAATTTGAAAAAATAAGTTAGTTATGGATAATGATTTTAGTTATCTCTCTTTCATGTTTACAATGCTAAAATTTTGTGACTAATTCAAACACAAATGAAGTCTTATAATATTTAAATATAAAACAAACTTCTTATAACATTTAAATATCTCAGTAAATTGAAATATCTTTATATACATAATTCTTCTGTACATGTGTTTGTCACTGAACTCCTCCCTAAACGGCAGGACCGATTTTGATGAGTTTTTTTTGTGTGTGTTTGAATGGGTCCCTGGAGGGTTTAGAATCACAATTGGACTCGTAGGAGGCGCTGCAATCGATATAATTATTCTGTATATGTGTTTGTCCCTAAACTCCTCCTAAACGGCTGGACCGATTTTGATGAAATTTTTTGTGCGTGTTTGAGCGGGTTCCTGGTTTGGTTTGCGTTCGCGAAGGCTAAACATACCGGGACCTAGTGGTGGTACCACTAGGTCCCGGTAATAGTGCTTGTAGTAATAATGCCCGGTAATAGTGCTTGCCCGGCTTGTAGTGGTCGGAATACACTTTAAAGTGGGTTCCGAACCACTGCAAGCATTCATGTTACAGCTGGGACCCAAACCCGAAACCTCTGATACCGAGCGCCAGAGCGCAAGCCACTCGGCCATCAGGCCCCTTAGTGGATGGTTTAGATTCACAATTGGACCCGGTAGGAGGTGCTACAATCGTCTTCTTTTCTGCGTGTGTTTGTCACTGAACTCTTCTTAAATGTCTTGACCAATTTTGATGAAATTTACCGTTCAAACGATATGAATGAAAATTACTACGCACGTGTATTGGAACATGGAGAATATATTCACGATACGTAATTTTCTACAATGCTTTTTTATTATTCTGGCTTTCTTTCTTTTGGCAGGACAACGTATGCTGGGTTCTGTTAGTATCTCTATAAAAAAAAGAATACCATTTCAAAATAAGAACACCATTTGAAATTTGCATTCTATCAAAGCTATATAATAAACCAGTCAAACAACAAAAAGTTTAAATCTATTTAGAAATACTGAAAAAAATTTTTTTATTTTATTCCTATTTATTCTATTAAAATACTCTCCTTTATTCTATCGTCAGATATTGTGAATCAGTGGCGACAGAATAAATTTTCCTGTCGTTTCTTTTTTTGTTCTCTGTTCTTTTGCGGAAAGATTTCACTTTTCAAAATGCACTCCCAATAGGTGAGGAGTTTTTGTTTTTCTTTTCAGCCAATCTCTTCACCATCGAGCCTGGTACTCGCTGAAACAACACGAATCCATCTGGCAGCTGCGAGAACAATAGGAGAAAGCTGTGCAAACAATGTTCTAAAACTCTAAGTCCCCCACCCCCAACCACTCTCTTTTTCTGTTCTCTCTTCACAGCTGACCACTGTCTACGCATGAGCGGCACGACAAATGGCACCGCGTCACACTTTACGGACACGCTTTGCTGATTTCCATATAGATCATTTTGTTCATGTTATCACTGAAACCAGTTATTAAGTGCGGGTGCGTGTAGTTTCAATAAGCACAGGACGAGATCCTTGGTCCCCTTTGCCTGGGTTCGTATCCGCGTATACTACGTAGGTGGCATTTTTTTCAAGGGGCATGAGGACTAGTTTATTTTAAAAGAGGATGTAATTAGAATCCGGCTTCGGATCAGCACAATAATATTCTTGTCAAAGATACGGACCGCGGGACATCCCATGCCCCAGGGCCATCTGGATGCAATCCACGACGTAGGTACCCATAAATGAACTTGTAGCTAATTGTAAATAGTTTTAGTAACCACTTTACAAGGTATTTTAAAAATCCAATTATTAATAAGATAAAGACTAGTGCGACTTTTGGTCTAAGATTAACCCATGCAGTACGTATAACGTATCGGCTTATACTAGATCTTTAAAGGCTTCAAGAAGAGGTTCAGGGACTTTCAGGTTCATGGGACCACTTTAATATTTATTTACAAGCATTATATATATGTACAGATACAGAACTCTGGGACATTTACGGACACGCTTTGCTGGTTTCCATATCGATAATTTTGTTGATGAAACCACACCAGTTATTAAGTTTGTCAATGCGCAGATACGTAGTTTCAATAAGGACAGGTAGAAATATTTGGTCCTCTTTGCCTGGGTTCGTATCCGCTTATACTATGTAGGTGGCATGTGGGGTTTTTAAGGGAATGAGAGGAGTAATTTATTTTAAAAGAGGATGTAATTAGAATCCGGCTTCGAATCGGCACAATAGCATTCTAGCCACAAATACGCACCGCGGAAAATTCCCCCAGGACCATCTGGATGCAATCCACGACGTGGGTACCTATAAATGAACTTGTAGCTAATTATAAATAGTTTTAGTAAATCCATTTTACAATGTATTAAAAAAATCAAATTATAAATAAAATGAAGACTAGTGTGACTTTTAGTATTTGATTAGCACATGCATTGAACGTGTCAGACTGTATCAGACCTTTGTCTGCTTCAAGAAGACGGCAACTTACAGGTTCAAGGGAACACTTTAATATTTATTTACAAGTGTTATATATATACACTGAAGTGACAAAAGTCATGGGATAGCAATATGCAAATTTTCAGATGGCAGTAGCATCGCGTAGAACAGGTATAAATGCGCAGTGCTTTCATTTCTGTTCAAGTTATTCATGTGAAGAGGTTTTGACGTGATGATGACCGCACGACGGGAATTAACAGACTTTGAACGCGGAATGTTAGTTGGAGCTAGGCGCATGGGTCATGCCATTTCGAAATCGTTAGGGAATTCAACATTCCCAGATCCATTGTGTCAAGAGTGTGCCGAGAGTATGACATTTCAGGCATAACATCCCACCATGGACAGCGCAGTGGTCGACCGCCTGCACTTAACGACCGAGACCCGGCGACGTCTGCAAAGAGTCGTAAATTCTAACAGACAAGCAACACTGCGTCAAATAACCGCAGAAATCAATGTGGGACGTACAAGGGACTTGTCTGTTAGAACTGTGCGGAGAAATTTGGCTTTCTTGGGCTATTCCAGCAGAAGACCGACTCGAGTGCCTTTACTGAAAGAATGACATCGCTTGCAGCGACTCTCGTGGGCACGTGAGCATATCGGTTGGTCCCTAAATGAATGGAAAACCGTGGCCTGGTCCGATGAGTCACCATTTCAGTTGGTAAGAGCTGATGGTAGGGTTCGAGTGTGGCGCAGACCCCACGAAGCCATGGACCCAAACTGTCAGCAAGGCACTGTTCAAGCTGGTGGTGGCTCCGTAATGGTGTGGGCTGTTTTTTCATGGCATGGACTTGGTCCTCTGGTGCGACTGGACCGAACAGGGACTGGAAATGCTTATGTTCAGCTACTTGGAGATCACTTGCAGCCATTCATGGACTTCATGTACCCAAACAACGATGGGATTTTTATGGATGACAATGCGCCATGTCAACGGGCACAGCTGTTCGCGATTGGTTTGAAGAACATTCTGGACAATTCCAACGAATGATCTGGCCACCTAGATCGCCCGACATGAATCCCATCGAGCATTTATGGGACATCATCGAGAGGTCTGTTCGTGCCCAAAATCCTGCACCATCAACGCTTTCACAATTATGGACGTCTATCGAGACAGCATGGCTCAATATTCCTGCAGAAGACTTCCAACGACTTGTTGAGTCCATGCCACGTCGAGTTGCTGCACTTCGCCGGGCGAAAGGAGGGCCGACACGATATTAAGAGGTATCCCATGACTTTTGTCACTTCAGTGTATATATATATAGAGAGAGAGAGAGAAAAGAGAACTCTTGGGTTATTATACAAAGAAATGAAAATTAAAAATATAAATTTGATCACAAGTGCAATTCACTTCAAAGTCGGAGATATTCAGAGTTATCGAGTATACGTCGAATCTAATTGCCTGGTCTGCGGCAGACTTTAAGTATCACATGGCGTGATAACGGAACTACAAGGGGTTCAAGTTGAAAACAGGTCCGGCCTATTCAGTCACTTCAGAGAAAAAAAGAAAGCACTTCTGGTCGACTCGAATCACAATAGAAGTCTCTTTTCTAAACACCCCCTTTAAGAAAATCCGTCAGGGGGCGGAGTCAGCTTTCCTCACTTCTCATTGGTAGCTCATGATCTATCACCATTCAAGATGCAACAACTCATGGTGTAGTCCATATACCATCAGTAATTGTTTCGATCTGTGAAGATCTCACAGGCATTCGCTAATTTCATGAGGCCTCATTATACATGACACTAAATATCTGCTATCAGATTTGAGTGACAGGTTCTTCTCATTAGAACAAAACACTGCTTTCGCATAATATAAGTACCCACAACACTGCTTATCTGCTGTCCAATTTCAGTGATGCGTTGTTATTATGTAACTACTTGTCAAAGAATATACATTCCTCTCTCCTGGGAATGGAATGTCAAAACTCTTCCAGTGAGAAAAAATACTACAGCAGGTTAGTATTCAAGAAGGTGAAAGTTAGAATCTGCTATTGGAGTAGTTTGCACTGTATTCTTGTTTTCAGAAACGAGATGACTCGAGGGCAATTGTGATAGCCTAAGAAGTGTCTCGAACTACGTGGTAGGTTTGGTTTCGTTTCGTTTGTCGTTCTATGGTAATTTTTGGGCACTTTAGGCTAATTAGACCGAGACCTAGAGTTTTAACTTGGATTTCGAGCCACTCACATCCATAGCATCACCAGGATTTGAACCTGTAGTACCAAAGGCATGATCAGTAATAACCAACTGGCCATCAGGCCTCTCTACGTGGTAAGAGTTTTCAAGTTTTTTACCTGGTGCAAACACAGAGCAATTACTACTAAAATTGTTCTCGAAAGGAAATAATTGGCAATGCGAAAATGTCCGGAACATAATGTTCTTAAAGAAGACAAAGAAATCATATTGTTAGTATTTTACGTATTTTTGGGAGTTTTTCAAATTAACAGCTGTCTTCTACAATGAATTAGAAGCCTGATGGCCAATTGGCTGAAGCTGTGGACTTTGGTACCTCAGGTTCGAGTTCTGGCGGTGGCATGGATGTTTGTGAGTGGTTCGGAACCCATGTTAAACTGTAGGTTCCGACTAATTAGCCCAAAGTGTGTGCAAAATGTCGTGGAGCTACAAACCAAAATCTACAATGAGTTATTATACATCTTTATGCCAATTCATCATTTACGAAAAGTATTTTTATATCAATTTTAAAAATCAGCACAATGAAGATGGAAAAATATTTTTGAAAAATTAAATCTGCAATAAAAAATATTTTTTTTTATAAAATTAATGTTTTATTGAATCCGGGCATACAGATGCAATTTCACAGAAATTTGTGAAGCAAAACTGAATTTGACAAGACTAATCTATGTAAATTATCAATTAATGTATGTAAAAGGCATTTGACAAAAAATATTTAAATATTCCAATGCAAATCATTAATGTGAAAATGTTGGTTATTCATTTTATTTATATTTTTTCATATAAAATATCACATTCATTCCACTAGTCTTTTAATACAATTTTAAAAAGATCCGTTCCATAATCTGCTGCTATTATAAACAAGAGTTAATGGTTTAATTATGATATTTCTATGAATAAAATTGCACAAAATAATAAAGCATAATGGTGCCAATTTATTTATTGCAAATCTTTTATTTTTTATTTTTTATTCAAATTTCATCAGAACGAAATTTATTTTTTTAAATATTATTATTTTCCAAGTTGAAAAATTTAATAATCGTATTCTGCACTCGCAAAAAAAAAAAAAAAAATGACATTGAATAGAAGTTTGATGTCTGGCATGATTTTATAAAATAAATGGAAATGAAATAAAAAAAATTGTAAACGGCAATTTAAAAAATAAATAAGTTAAAAAGAAAATATGTACAGGGGGTTATAATTGAAGTCCCACTTTCAAAATGCTGTAAAAAAAAGAACCACTCGTCACAAAGAGTTCAAATTTGAACTGAAGATACTTGAAGAAAAGGGAAACAGTACGACTTAAAAAAATGTTCCAAAGTATTGGCGCTGTAAGCGGCATAAAGAAAGTGAATTCGGCTGCCAATGATATTTTGAATCGAAATTATAACGCATTTGGCATGAGTTCCACATTAAAACAACTGTAGTGTTCAATATGCTTGATTATTTTTGGTTTTTGATGGAAAAAATGACTTCCAAGTCATTCAACAGTTGTGACACTTAGTGAAAACCCATTCACCACAGCAAAGTCATACAAAAGTGGATGGGAAAAAATTGGTGGAACTGTTTTTGATGCCATACCGTTTCCTTCTTCTTTTAAGTATCAATCAAATCAAATATATCAGTATATCAGCTCAAATTTGAACTCATTTGCGATGAGTGTTTCTTTTTTTACAGCATTTTGAAAGTGGGAAAGTGGGAACTGTAAATTACATATTATATCCATTATTACATATTAATTACATATTATATCCCTTATTACATATTAATTACATATTATATTTATTACATAATAACTACATATTATATCCCTTATTACATAATAATTATATTATATCCATTATTACATATTAATTACATATTATATACATTATTACATAATAATTACATATTATATACATTATTACATATTAATTACATATTATATTCATTATTACATATTAATTGATTTATATTAATACATATTATTTCCAATATCTCTACAATGATTTAGCTAGTTCCATGAAAGGGAAACCGATACAGAGTGCATTATAATGAAGAGGTATTTTTTTATAATGGATGATTAAAAATTTTTTTTTAAAATACGCTTTAAGCACCTATTTCTTTCTGGTTTCTTTTTTTTTATTCTAATAATAATTTATTAGAAGTAAAATGCATTTCAGAAAGTTCTTTTTTTTTTTTTTAAGAAAAAAAAAAAAAAGAAAAATTTACTATTTTTTTCAAATTTTATTATATTTTATAATTTTCAGAGTTTTATAATATCTATACATACTTCTGCTTACTTATCTAACCTGTGTGATAATAATTAAATACGGCTGATTACTTTTTAAAATTATATTTTACTTAAATTCAAATTACTAAATTACTTTTTTACTTAAGATTAATTATTACGTAAAATTACTTAAGATTTCTTGTTGTTCACCCCCTCTCTCTCTGACTCGTAAATGTGAGTTCATCTATTAAATTACCAAATATTACGAGAACGTGTTTCTAAAATCGTGAGTAAAAAAAAAAAAAAATCGCAGTTTAATAACACAAAAATTGTTAATAACTTCTAAAAGCGGTAAATAATCTTTCAGTCTGTTTACTTCATTATTTCCGTGATTTCCTAACATGTATTATTTTACACGATTTGGAAGTCAATTTCGTGAGTCATTGCAGAATCACAATCAGCGTATTTAAACATCTGTCTTCAGGAAACTTTGCACGCAGAACAGTGGCAATAAGCATGGCATGCAAACTGCTGTTATGTTGACTCAATTACGGTATCTCCCCCCTCTCCCTTCTTCCTTTGTTTATTAAACAACATCTGATGGAATAAAAGATGACTTGTGCCAATGGGTTGTTGTCATATCAGAAGCATTCGAGACAAAAAACATGTACATCTAGTATTACGATGTTTATTTCTAAAACATTTACTTATTTATAATTGAAGAGTAAATATTTTCAAATGCATCACGCATTTTAAGTCAATATTTAAAGAAAAAAATTATAGTTTAAAAAAACTAAAAAGTGCTTTTAGAGTTAATCAAACAAAGTAAAAAATAAATTATAGTTTAAAAAACTAAAAAACACGCTTTTAGAGTTAATCAAACTAAAAAGTAAAAATAATTGTTAACATAAGAATAAAAATACTGACGACAAAATGAATGTCACTGTTCTAAAAGCGTGGGGTGCTCTATATCAATCGTTATAATTTTTCACTAGTTTCATTCCGAAATGCAGAGTTAGTTTAAAAATGTCATTCAAAGCACTCCAACCATATGCTAACAATTATTTTTTACTTTTTAGTTTGATTAACTCTAAAAGCGTGTTTTTAAACTAAATATTTAAATGAGGTCCAGGTACGAAGGACTGGAACTATAGTTCTTACAATAATTTAATTGTGAGTAAAACAAAGGCTAAATGGGAATATGTCGAGCCAGCCAGGATTCGAACAGGAAATCTCTGATCCGTAATCAGACTCGTTATCCGTTGTGCAACTGTCCACGTAGGTTAGAATGTCTTAGGTACTTTCATTCTACATGGGTTAAATTGCTCTTCGTAAGTTAAAATGAAATCACTAATGCTGGCGATCCTAATCATGATGAGATAACACAATTATCAAAATATTTTATTGTCGTCGGTCCTTGATAAGTCTACAACGTTTAAATTAAATCTGATCGCTTAAAGTAGGGCAAAATCGAGCCGAAAGAGTCAGTTACAAACAAACAAACATACAGGTGAAACTAATAAAAGCGTATTAAAAATACACCAGTACAGACAGTAAAAACCAATTGACTTTCTTCTCACCCTCTCAAAGACATGGATCGTGACTAACAAAACCAGGATAGAAAGTTAGAGGAGAATAAGGTTAGTAAAAAAATCCTGTAGAGGATTTTCCTGTATAGAATTTAGTCTGAAATCCTGTAGAGGATTTTCAAGACTAAATCCATCTATTATTGCTATTTTTATTTTATTTTCTGAGATATTTTTATTTCATTTATTAAAATTTCTAACTAATTCAATGATTAAAAAAAGACTGCACAAAAAAGAAATTAATATCAAAGTAAAAGTTTTCGTAAATGATACATTTTCATTAACTTTTTTTGCTTAAGAACTGTCTTCAAATTACGGCCTGATAGCTAATATGGTTAGCGCACTGGCCGTTGGTACCACACTCTTTGAGTTCAAATCCTGGCAGTGGCATTGATGGTTGTGACTGGTTCGGAATCTACATTAAACTGTAGGTCCCGGTTAATTAGCCTAAAGTGTGCACAAAATAACCGTAGAGCGAGAAACTAAACCTACCTTAAAATTAGAATGTTTTATATACGAACAGCTCTAAGATATATCTTTTATAATCTAAAACTTTTTGACCATCTGTGTAATCCAAAACAAACTCTACAGAAAATAAAATAAAAAATTATTCTTATGGTCATGATGGATATATTAGATTACAGTATACATTATTAACTCTTTTTATATAACCAACTATCGTTCGATTATTATATTTAAAGCAGCTCAAAGGAGCTAAAAGTTTTTTTCTAATGCAGCTGGCAAACACTTAGACAGCTTGGTCTTGGATGCCTTAAGGCAAGCGCTACACAGGCGTTACTCACTTTGCATTACCCAGGGGCGCGCGTAACTAGAAGATAAGCCACGGACGCGGAGTAACAATGCCCCCGCAATGCTCTACGATCATATGAGACCGGTACCAACGGTTTAAAAAGTGGATTCGAACCACTACAAACATTCATGGCACCGCCGGGACTCGAACCCGAAATTTGTGGTACCGAGCGCTAACCACTCTGCCATTCAGGTCAAGGAGCTAACAGTTGGACACGCTTTTTCTAAATTGAAGAAATGAAAATAAAATCGATTCATTTTTGTTGATTTAAAAACATTATAATTAAGGTACAGTGGTGAACAATAGTGTAGATTCTTGGGAATGTTTCTCGTCTCATGTGCGCCAAAATAAGACAATTACTCCATGATGATTCATATTAGAATGCAGCCGATTGATTCAATAAGATGATGCAATAAACTAAGCATAACAATACGGCAATTAAATGAATGATTTCGTTCGTCATTCAGACTTCAAACCGAACTCCAAAGAACGATTCATTAAGTTCGTGTGTTGTTTCATTGTACGAGATCTAAAAAACAGATGAATGCGCAGGAAGTATAGGATGTGGCTTTGACGAATGCAATGAATTAGAACAGAATTAGAACACTTCAGTGTTTATTACGTTACAAAAGAACTGCTTGCGTTTTGCCTCCTTTTTCGCCAAAAAGTCAAAAAGATGTTTGATAAATATATAGATATGTATATTTTGTCATTTTGAGAAATTCAGATCAACTTTATTTGTTCAATTCCTTCTATTAGCTCACACTCTCCCTATATATATCTTGTTCAAATTTTCAATCGTTCATAAAATACTTTTTATTCATCCACTCAAGTTCAAATACATTTTTTTGAACTTGTAGTGGATGACACTGGATGTTCATACAGTTTTTTTTCAAATATTAATTCATTAATTAAATTTAATTAATTAATTTTATTTATTTTTAGTTTTAAGTCGCATATAACTACCAATAGATGGCGTCAGATAAACTTAAAAAAAATGAATGAAAATTATTTATAAAGGACTTTCTGCAATATAGTGAAAAAAAAAAAAAAAGTAGGAATTGACTTTACAATTTTCTTTATATTAATTGTTTTTGATGCAGTAAGGATAATTAAATTAAAATTCAATTTATTAAGATATATTTAAAGCCTATATCTCCCTGCTATAATTTCACAGCAAAAAAGATAGAGCTTCTTCTTGACCTTTGGAGATTCATTTTCTTTTCGATGCCAAATATCTGATTCATTGTGTAGTGTAACATTTTTTATCATCGAAAATTTTGGCGTTTCATTCCGAGGAGAAAGGAATGTGTTATTTGAAAAATATATAATAACAACCCATCACTCAAATCTGACTTTGATAAGCAGTGTCATGGATATTTATATTACATGCAATTAGTGTTTTGTGCTAATGCGAACAAACTATCACTCAAATCTGATAACAGATAATCAATGTCATGGATAATGAGACCTCCTGAAATTAGCGATTGTCTGTGCGAACTTCACAGGTCGAAACAACTACAGATGGAATATGGACTACACCATGAGTTGTTGCATCGTAATTGAGGATACCCCATAGGCTAAGAAAGTGTCTACTCACTTGAGAAGTGAGGGACGCTGACCCCCCACCCCCCTGACGGATTTTTTTTATAGGGAGGGTTTTTGGAGAAGAAAGGAGAGTTCTGCAACGAGCCGACCAAAAGTATTGTTTTTCTTTTTTCTCTGAAGTGAATGAATAGGCCGTAGTTTCCGCTGTTTTTTCCCTTGTGGATTCGTGTATCACGTCGTGTGATAATTAGGTGTGCCGCAGACCAGCCAATTAGATTCGACGTAGACTCGAGAACTCTGAAAAATCTTCGACCTTGGAGTGAACTGCACTTGTGATTTAATTGCGCTCTTCTGATAAAATTTTATTTCTAATTTTCATTTCTTTGTATAATAACCCATAGTTCATTATTTGTATATATATATATATATATACATATATATATAATGCTGGCAAATAAAAATTAAAGTGTTCTCATGAACCTGAATGTAGCCCTTTTCTTGAAGCCGTTATAGGTCTAATATAGGCCGAGCCGTTACAGTAGTGACAACGTACATAGAAGAGGTATAAGAGAGACCGGATTCGAATCCGCTGGTAATATGACTCGCTAGTGGCTGTGTTAGAATCTCTCATCGATAGTCTGGTGGGTGTTTTTCTCATACGACATACAAATAGGGCATTTATTCAGAAAAAGTTCTCGTGGAAAGCAGTATCGTTCTATCATCGCTCGTAAATTAACTGTTGGTATGTGCATTAGTGAATACGAGGTTTCTTTATAAGGTTTCAAACCTTCGTACACTAGACTGTATTGTTGTTGTTTCTTATCCCATTTGATAGACATCTAGACCAAGCCTACGAACCCGTATGGACTCATGATCAAAGAAAAAAGGGGGCAGCTTCTGTTGTGATGGAGCAAACGTAGGTAGAAGTCTGACTTGGCTCCGTGACGCTGTACAGTCATATTAGACCGGGACTTATGGTTTAAAATGGATTCCGAATCACTACAAACATCCAAGGCACCGCCGGGACTCGAACTCGAAACCTGTGGCACTGAATGCCAGAGCTAGTTAAAGAAACCACCAGTCATATTAAGTATTAACTTAAATCTTACCATTTTTTCATCAAAAAGCTTTTATTTAAAAATTAATTCATATATGTCGTATTACCCATCTCTAGATACTACATTTTCCCATCTATATGGTAAAAAAGAAGAATTTCTTGTTGGAAGAATGACTCCTTTTGAGGCTATACATAAATCAAACCAATTTTTGAGTTTTTTGAAAATTATTGGAAGAACGACTCCTCTTTGAAGCTATACATAAATCAAACCAATTTTTGAGTTTTTTTTTTAAATTATTAGAAGAACGACTTCTCTTTTGAAGCTATACATAAATCAAACCAATTGAGTTTTTTTAAATTATTGGAAGTGCCACTCAGTCAGGCTATACATCATCAATCTAAACAAGTGACAGATAGAAGGATCAATGTCGGGAAGATAAGGCGGATGGAACATAACTTCCCATTGAAGAGTTTCTAAATAGATTTGACTTGCTTCACAACATGTCGCCGAACATTGCCAAGTTATAAAATGACTTTGACGTGTCTATTTTAGCCATTTTTTTTTTTTTTTCAGTACTTGACTTAAATACATCAATTACAGTCGATAACGTTGGGACCTGAATGACCGAGTGTCTAGCGCTCTGGCGTCACAGGTTTTGGGTTCCAGTCCCGACGATGCCATGGATATTTGTAGTGGTTCGTAATCCACTTTAAGACGTAGGTCCCGGTCTCATATGACTGTAGAGCCTCACAGAGCCCAGACAGACTTCTCACGCCCATCATTTCCAAATTGTAAAGGACAACTCAGCTCTAGCACAATGATCTGTACTAGTAGTCGATAACGTTGCTCATCTCGTGATCCAGTGTCAGCGCGAGTAACTAGCGTGCAAAAGAGCTGAGGTTTAAATCAGCTGGTGGCATGATTATTAATCACTGCTTTCAGAAACGAGGTTTGGTTTGATTTGTTACTCTGCTGTCATTTTTTGCCCACTTTAGTCTAATTAGACTTGGACCTACTGTTTAACTTCGATTTCAAACCACTCACAAACATCCAGGCCCCTGCCAGCATTCAAACCTGAAGTCTGTAGTATCAAAGGGCAGAGCTCTAGCCAATTTCTGAAACGAGGAGACCCGAAGACGATTGTGACAATGTATCTGCATCAGTAGTCGGGCTTCCTGGTGGAATATTTCCGGATTTTCTTCCATACGAAACTAAAATGTGGACAGTTACCTCTAAAATTCCTCCCGAATGCATTGTCTTCTCCTTTCACCAATCGGAGGGCTGTTCATGGCCCACAGATGTTCCGCCCTCACCTTTCTAATTAGTACATGGTTACATAGTCTATGTAACCATGTACTAATGGTTATATAGACTATGGTTTCATTCACACTTCTATAAGTTTCATTCACACTTCATCCTACCATGTCCTAGGTAGGGGATGAAGTGTGAATGAAAGGAAAAAAAGTTGAGAACATTCAATAGTATTAGTTTAACCTTATCTTAGCAGCTCTGGATTTTTTTTTTTTTTTTTTGGAAGGCCAGGGCACTGTTGATCTTTTAGTTTTTGTGTCATACCAAAATCCATATCTATGAATCGTTTTCGTCTAGTTATTTCAGGTGGTACATGCTCCTTGAACACTTTCGCAAGAATTCGATGTGTTTTAGCTGTTTTTTCAATTCCTTCTATTAGCTCATACTCTCCCTATATATATACACTCAAGAGCCAAAACATTATGACCACCTGTCAATAACGAGTTGGCCCAAATTTTGGCGCGCAACACAGCTTCAACCCGCCTTGGGAGGGATTAATACCACCACTTAATACCAGTTAAATACCACTTCCACCTGATCACGTGCCTTCCACGTCATCCAGGCGAATTCATTGCAAAATGTAGGGGTGGTCATAATGTTTTGGCTCTTGAGTGTATATCTTGTTCAAATTTTCAATCGTTCATAAAATGCTTTTATTCATCCACTCAAGTTCAAATACATTTTTTTTAACTTGTAGTGGATGAAATTTGATGTTAATACAGTTTTTCAAATATTAATTCATTAATTGAATTGAATTAATTAATTTTAGTTTTTTTTTGGATTTAAGTTGCATATATCTACCAATAGATGGCGCCAGATAAACTTTAAAAAATGAATGAAAATTATTTATAAAGGACTTTCTGCAATAAAGTGAAAAAAAAGTAGGAATTGACTTTTAAAATTTTATTTTTATATTACTTGTTTCTCAATTAAGAGTGAAAAGTAAAACTTCAGCAAAAGTACCTTTTTTTTTTTCTCTCTCCTTAACTTTTTTATGTACGACATTTGACAAGTTCAAAGGTAAAAAACACTAACAAAAAAAAAAGAAAAGAGAAAGGCAAATGAATGTACTACTTGACGGCCTAGGCAGACCGAGCATAAGAGAAGTTGCCCATTGAAACTAAACAAAAATTGGCAAAAATCCGAGTAAGAGGGTACCCATACGCTTGGCGAAGGAAGGAGGTTGGGAAAAACTAGCTGCCAAAATCTATCTGTAGCTCAAAAGAAGATTTATTCTTATATATATTTTTTTTTAATTTTTAGATTATACATCCACATTAGGTTACGTTTTTCAGAGAGTGGAGTATTACTCTAGAGTAGGGGTCTCCAAACTTTCCAGACTTAGGGCCATACTGTTTACTCCAGTAAGTACCAAGGACCAAAAACCGTTTTAATTTTTCTGCCATTATCTATAATTTCTAGACTAGTCGCCGAGTACGCGCTCTTGAGCGATCATATGCTTGCTAAATTCGCTGGTTCAATTACTGCAATCTCTTTTAATAATTGGTACAAGTGAAATTGATCCACAACTACAAACTGTTGTCAGCGAAAAATCACAATTACATAAATCTTATTAGTATTTTTACAAGTGGCTACCCCCGCGGTTTCATTTCGCGTTAATTTAGCTTTTCCATTTCTCAGAGATTTTCAGGATAAAAATCATGTTTGATTCAGGATATATATGTCGAAACATCGACACCGCCACATTGCGATACTCTTTACCCCAACATAACTAGCGAGGGTAATGTTCACTAGTTTACTAGTGGGATTCATTTCAATTATTTGTTAGGTTGTTACGCTTATGGTAAGTTTTCTGCGTCTTATGCTTGTCATTAAACTTTACCTAGAAAGTAAACAAAACCGAGTTATTGTCATTCTGTGTTTTATCCAACTTATTACAGCAACAATAAGCTATTCGCTGCGAGCCATAGTTTGAGACCCCTGCCTAGAGACTCCATCTAAAACAGCCACAGATTACAGGAGATACAAAGAACATAGCGCCATCTATTGAACTGGTAAGAGAGAATAACTGTGGCTGAATCTCCTTGCTTCCTCCTCGCAGACCCAACACCTCCAAAAGCCAAAATACCTACAAAGAAAAATACTCGAATATTTTTATAATTTAATAAATAAAATCATTTATTTTGTATGATTAAATGTTTATTTTCCAATTATTAAAACTTAAAAAATAGATTTTTTCCACTTCATACTGTTTCCTTGCTCTTCGTGTCCTGACTACTTCACCTTGGACATTTCTCCTGAAATATGCAATTTTTAAAATTTCTTTTCTTTTAAAGCTTTTATTAAATATAATATTTATTTACAAAATAATTGAATAATTATTATTGTTAACTTTTTTAAAATAATTAGAAGGAAAAATTATTGTAAAATAGTTCTAAAAGATCGTCTGGTGAAAATAAAAACAGTTTATTTCATGTATAAAATGAAAAGAATAACTATAAAATTCTTATAGAATTTTGAAATAATTCATTAAACTATAAATCCAAACGATTTAAGAAAAGAAACGTGGAATTTATACTTGTTATATATATATATATTACAAGATTTACATATGCATTTCGTTCTTACATTAAATTTAAATATATCATTAACCTGATGTCAGTCCAGACGATTATATTTTACTTTTCAAATCAATATTTTGAAATGTATATCACATCCCTATAAAAGAAAAAATACTCAAACATTTTTATGTTTAATAAATTAAAAATATTTATTTATTTTGTATGATTAAATCATTATTTTACCAATCATTAAAGCTGAACAATTATTTTTTCCTTACAGCATTGTTTTCTTAAGGTTTTTCGTATCCTTGACTCCTCCCCTTCAATTTTGACATTTTCCCTAAATATTCAAATTTTTTTACCCCTTTCGAGCTTTATTAAATATAATATTTATCTACAAATAATTGAAATCACCACATAGTAATTTTAAAAATAATCCAAAAGAAAATTCATTGTAAAATAGCCCCAAAAGATCATCTGGTGAAAAATA
Organism: Caerostris extrusa; assembly: GCA_021605095.1. NCBI lineage: Eukaryota > Metazoa > Arthropoda > Arachnida > Araneae > Araneidae > Caerostris > Caerostris extrusa. Next base: position 386 of record BPLR01009496.1, on the reverse strand, counting down.
AAAACAATCTTTTCCTCAGAGCTAAAAGGAGAAAACATTGATAGTTGCTCCAATACAATATCTCAACAAGAATGAACAATTACTAATTTAAATAATCGATAAATGTCAAAATACATTTTTAAATATTATTTATGCAAATTCTTATAATTTCTAAATATACAAGTTGCAAATGTTCTGTGATAAATAATGTGTTTACGAAATTCAGTTCAAGTAAAATGAAAAAATAAAATTGCTTCTATTCATCAAATTACATATTATAGCAAATTTGTAAATTTCTTTATTAAAAATAAAATTATTTTAAAATTTGGATTTTTAATAAGATATCAAAAAAAAAAGGAACAAATAAGCATATTAGTTGTAAGAAAAAAATGCGAACACCTTTAGAA